>CM051647.1:3147110-3513225 GCA_028020825.1 Podargus strigoides | reverse complement strand
CATAAATATATAAATATATATTAAAAAATATAAATATATCAACCAAGACCTGCAGAACTCAGCACAGAGTGCATAACAACGTATGTGATGTACATTTAGGCCTTATTAGTTTGCATTTATGGACATGAATATTAATAACTGAGGATTTACAAGGAGAAAGTCAGGCATGCTTGTCTGTAATGTTGCATTAAAAAAATAATCTTTTAAAAATTCACTGCACATTATGGGTATGCTCATGGAATTCTCAACATCAACATATATATGTGATTCTCTGATTCTCACTTGTGTTCTAAAGGTTTAACTGAAAGTAAATGTAGTGTATGTAACTGAAATGGTAAAAGGTATTTGTCAGCTACCTCAGAAGACCTATTTTTGTTCAGAATATGCATTTCAATCTGAAAAACACACAAGCTTACACAGGATCATGGGAAAGCCAACGGAAAAGAAATATGAGAACAAGGCAGGAACGGCTACAACGCAATCAATACTGATAAGGAGTTTATTTTATAAAATTGCATTAGTCATCCAGGTACTCCAAATACACAACCAGTAACTCACACTGTAATTACCAGTCTAAATCTGCATGTGAGCACGCTTCAATACTCCACGACCACAGCCTAGATCCAAACAGGATACGGCCCCACCACTCTCCACTCAAAGTAAACTGGTGTAAGGCTGGAGTCCACACAGCCTTTTGCAGCCATGCTGCACTTAGTGAGAGTTACAACAGAAAAACGAGCACAACTATTTAAGTAGTTTATTTCTTAGAAGCCCCACTCATCATGGCCTCAGACCACAAAGGGGTTAAGACAGCCTTTGCTTGAGCACTACTGCTTCCATTCCCTCTCTGATAGTTTGTTCAGAGCTAAAAAAATAGGATTTTGATTATGGCAAGTTGGAATTTATTGTGTTTTCATAATTTGACTGCACGTCCATCATACTTTTTCTAGACAAACCTACCTCTGCACAAAGTATCCATCATCTCAGGTGTCTCTCACCACCCCAGTGACTGTAGCTAGCAAATTCCCTTCAATACATTCTCACCAAAACGTGCTTATTTCACTCCCTCTTCTTTTCAATTCACACATTGGGAGCAGATGTCCCCAGTTGCAGCAGTTAAGTTTTGAGGATTAAAGAAGAGAAACAGGCAACACCCAACCTTTCGCATTGTGAAGCGCTCATTCCCAGCTCCCACCTGAGGAGTGCTGCACGCAGGGTTCCATGGCCATGTTGTTGTTCCCTATGGCACATCTCGCTGCATTTCTTCCCGTTCTTGTCCCAATTCAGCATCAATTTCCCTTCACTCAGTACACTGCAGCAAGGCTACACTCCCTAATTAACCTCCATAATTTAATTCCTCCAGGTATTTCGTTTTCCTTATGCTATTTTCACCTGTATAAAAGCCTAAAATCCACACTGCTGCACCACCTGAGCATCCAACACAGGCTCCTGAACTTCCCAACGCGAACAGGGACGAGAATCCACCTTTTCCTGGCAAAACACCCCTGGAGAGGAGCTGTCTGCCTCATCAGCTCTCATTTCTTCTCCACATTTTAGCCCCCAACAACCAACCCACGCCCGTCACAGAGAGATGCTGTGTGTCATTAGACTCCACACTCCTTACTCACCCTAGGGGAGGAATAAGGGGGAGGATGGTTAACCCTTGGTTCGCTGCAGCCCTGCAGAGCCGGGGTGGGGGGGTTTGTCTCAGGTGTGCGCTGCCTGCAGCGCAGCCCCTGGAAATAAGGGGGAGGGGGGGGAATTCTGCATGAAAAAAAAAATCCCTTCTTTCCACCCTCCCTCAAGCCTTTAGAGGGATGGAGCCGAGTTCCGCAGCGCCTCACCCGCACGCACAATACTCACCTTTGGGGGCTGCGCGCCGCTTTTGCCCAAAACCCGGCGATTTTTAACCGTGTACCCGCACGGACCACCCCCACCGCCGCGCTCCCAACTTCCACCGAGCCCCCCCCCCAGCGCTGTCACGGACACGGGGGGCGGACGGGCCCCTTCCCCCGTGTGCGGGGGGCTCTGCCGGCCCCCACCCGTGTGCGGCACCGCGCGGGGGAGGGGCGTGGCGGGGGGGGGGGGGGGGGTGTCTCGCCGCGATTCCCACGCAGACACAGCTCCCCGCCGCCCCCGTCCCCTCCCTGTCGCACGCCGACATGTCGCCGGGCGTCGCCCCCTCACGGTCCGCGCCCCCCCCCCACACACACACCCCCAAATCCACGGCGGCGGGGACACGCAGCGGGCGCCCCGCGGGCCCTTACCTGCGCGGCTGCGTGGCGGGGCTCCCCGGCGGCCCGCGCCCCCTCACACACACACCGCCCGCGGCCGCGGCTGCCGAGCGCGGGACGCCTCCCTCTCACCACATCGCCGGGAGCCGCCGCCGGGCTGAGCGCGCGCCCGAAGGGGAGGGGACGGGCGGGGAGGGGTGGGTGGGTGGGTGGGGGGTGGCCGGTCTCGCCCCTCCTCGGCGGCGCCGGCTCCCGCTGCTACAGCGCCCCCCCCGTCCCTGCCGCGGCCTCCCCCTGGGGAGCGGCGGCCCCGCGCCTGCGGCCCCCACTCACTCCGGAGCGCCGCCGCCGCCGCCTCACGGGCGCGCGCGCTGGGCCGCGCGGAGGGGGGAGGGGAGGGGAGCGGGCGGGGCGGGAGCGGCGCGCGCGCCCCCCGGGTGGGAGGGGGGGGGCAGGGAGGGGGAAGGGAAGCGGCGGGCGGGCGCGCGCGCCCCCAGGCTCCTTCCCCCCGCTGCCTCCCTCCGCGCTCCGAGCTGAGCCGCCCGGGAGGGGCGGGGCCGCTGCATTATTCATGAGGGAAGGCGGGGCTATGCAAATCGCGCGCCCCTCTGCGCCCGAGCGCAGCCTGCGCCGGGGGACAGCTCCTGGGCAGGGGCGGGGCGCGCCTCGGGCACGTCCGTGAGCGCCGCCCGCCGCGAGAACCCCGCTGGGGAGCGGACGGGCCGGCACCGGCAGGGTCCGAACTTCCAGCGGGAGGCAGCGGGGGGGGGCGCTGTGGCGGCGCCGCCGCCGCCGGGCCCGGGTGGGGGGCGGGTTCGTGCCGTGAGGGGGGCAGCGCCGGGGCCTCCCGTGAGGGAGAACGTGGCGGCGCGGGCCGCGGGTGTGAGGGGCGGCGGTGGCGGTGCGCGCGGGTCCCTGCCGTGAGGGAAGGGAAGGGTTCGCCGGGTGCGGGCGGCTCCGTGGGCCGGGCCCCGCTGTGAGCGCCTCCGGCGGGGCCAGGCGGGACAAGGGACCGCGGGTGCCGCTGAGGGACCGGGCCCTGCTCTGAAAGCGCCCCCCCAGCCTTCTGCTATTTGTTTTCTTTTTAAAAGGAGACTTCTAGGAATAACACCTGAAAACCAAAAGGTTTTACTCCTCCTCCCCTCCAAAGCGTCAGACAGGCAGGTGAAGACGAGGTGCAAAAGGAACGCACAGGAAAAGAAAACCTTTATTACCTGTTAAGGGCGAGTGTCGAGTCCTGCATGTGGGTAAGGACAGCCCCATGTACCAGTGTCAGCTGGGGACTGAGCTGTGGGAGAGCAGCGTAGGGGAAAGGGACCTGGGGGTCCTGGTGACAGCAGGGTGACCATGAGCCAGCAATGTGCCCTTGTGGCCAAGAAGGCCAATGGCTCCTGGGGTGTGTGAGAAGGGGGGTAGTTAGGAGGTCCAGAGAGGTTCTCCTCCCCCTCTCCTCTGCCCTGGTGAGGCCCCATCTGGAGTATTGTGTCCAGTTCTGGGCCCCCCAGTTCAAGAAGGACAGGGAACTGCTGGAGAGAGTCCAGCACAGAGCCACAGAGATGATGGAGTGGAACATCTCCCTTGTGAGGAAAGGCTGAGGGAGCTGGGTCTCTTTAGCTTGGAGAAGAGGAGGCTGAGGGGTGAGCTCATTAATGTCTATAAATCTGTAAAGGGTGAGTGTCATGAGGATGGAGCCAGGCTCTTCTCAGTGACATCCAGTGATAGGACAAGGGGCAATGGGTACAAGCTGGAACATAGGAGGTTCCCCATAAATGTGAGGAAGAACTTCTTCCCAGTGAGGGTGACAGAGCACTGGCACAGGCTGCCCAGAGAGGGTGTGGAGTCTCCTTCTCTGGAGACATTCAAACCCACCTGGATGCGTTCCTGTGTGACCTGACCTAGGTGATCCTGCTCTGGTAGGGGGATTGGACTAGGTGATCTTTTGAGGTCCCCTCCAATCCCTGACATTCTGTGATTCTGTGTTAAAGCTAATATAAACATTTATTTACATTACCTAAATAGCCTGGGATACACATTGTAACTATCAATCCAATCAGCATTGCTTAATTGCCCACTGTGCATGAAATACAGCAACAGAAATGTGGTTTTCTCATCAAACTAAAAATCAACTTTATTTTTGCACCAAAAAAAAAAAAAGTACACAGTGTTGAAAATAAAGGTAGAACTCTGGAGGGTTCTTCCTGGAGTCTTCTTCAACACATGCTAACCAGGATTTTTGTTTTTATCTGGTTATTTCCCTTTAAGAATAGTCATATTTAGTTCTTAGTCAACAAAACAATCTTTTCAGGCCAGTACAAAATGTACCCTTTAATTAAATTAATTAAAAGTATCTACACTCCCTTGGGATGGATGCCTTGTTAAACCTGGGTGCAGATTACTTGCTTCCATCTGACCCCAGAATGGGTAAGAGCTTTACATCACATCTGCCCACAGTGCCAAATTAATGACCAAATAAATTAAGCAACAGAGTAATCTTCAGTTGTGAGTCAAGAAAATTGCTTGTTACAAAAATTAAATTGCTATAGAAAGAATCCTACCTGGGAAGTGTTAATAAAAATCAGAGGTAGCTCTGGTCTGGTTTTTATGTGTATTTGTTAGCAAGAGCTGATAAACAAGATGCCAAGTTTCTGGAATTAAGCCTGGATCAGAGTGAGTGAATGTATGTCATCTATATCATCTCTCACTGCAGTCCTCGGGTTTTGCTGTCATAGGAGAGTGGCATCACATCGAACAGTGCAACCAGCACTTTAGAAAAGAAAAAAAAACCCCACAGCAGGGAAGTCTTCTAGAAATATTTTCATCTAAAGCTGTAGCCTGCTGTCTCCTTCATTACTTCCAGCAGAAGTGCTTTCTGTAATTGCTTATCTTCTGTTGCCCTTTAGTCTTCTTAAACCACATACACTAGAGGGGAAGACATAGCCAGAATAATTCCCATTTTTCCTTCAGCAACTTATTAGCATAGCAAATCACTGACTCTGTGCACAGTTACAGTACCGAGGAGGAATAATAGTTCCACCTACAAGAAAATATTCTCAGAACTGATGTCAACCGCTTTATATATGTACCCATATCATTCCTAAGAAAACAGATTTCAAGACATGGGTCTGTGAAAGAGAGGGAGGATCTGACGCTCCCAGCACAGAGCTGAGAAGTCAAAGGGAATGAGATAATAGCAAAAGACCAGCTCCCAAACGGGAAGGGAAGAGCCACGGTGTCAATATTTAGTCATTTACATCCAATCCAGAACCTGTGTCAGTCCCCTGTGAGCACCAGAGCAGTCACCCAGGGTCCCCTTCCCACCCTGCCCTGTTTGGCCATGGCCAAAAGCTGACACTTCAGCACGGGCAGCGCATGGAAAGGTTCCCCCAGGTAGAAAGGTTCCCCCAAGTCCTGTGGCAGCCAACAGTGTCTGTGGCTTTAGGACCTCCTGAGGCACATGGGCTTCCAAGTCCTTACCCCACACAGGCAGGCTCTGTGCACCAGTATGGGGGGGGACCCACACAGGCAAGGGGCTTCTTCAAGTCAGTACTTGGGTCTGAGCTCCCCGAGGCAAAGGAGAGGACTGAAAAGAAAGCATCCTTGTTCTCCACAGATGCCAGCCTCCCCTGCACTTTGCAAGGAGCCACATCCTGCTGGAATACACTGAATTTGCTCTGAAAATGCCTTCTGGGACACACAGGCACACTTGGCTCCTGGATCCCAGCCGCTCAGGCTTCGGCATAAATAAAGCACCAGACTGCCCAGACCTCTAAGACCGGGTTGGTCTGTGCCTCTGCAGAAGCACAACTACAGGTATTTCAAGAATATCAACACACATCACCTATATAGCATTTAAACTCTTCAAAGAGGGGTGAGGGGGGGGAAGTTTTCAGGATCCCAGTTTCTGGCTTTGGTCCAGAAATCCAGTCCAAGTTCCGTTTTGGTGACGTCCACACCTGATCACGTCTACCCCCTTAGCGTTACAACCACTCATTCAAACGTCTCTTTGCTGAACTCGGGAGCCAAAAAAATTCACATCAAACCTCAAAATCAGCTCTGTCTGGTTTGTGTGTTTGTACTGCAAACTGACATGAAGTTTGCACAGCAGCAAATAAAAAAATTGGCTGTAATAAACAAGATGTTGTCTCTTAAATAGCCAGAATCCCTACAGGAAGATATAAAAGCACTCTGTCTTCTAAAGCATATATACAATCAGATCATCTTCTAGATGGATTCTATTTAAAAAATAAATATTGCTTACGATATTTGTTATCTAAGAAATACATGCCTGTGGAGAAAATATTCTAGTGTAATCCTGTAAATGTGAGATACTAATTTTCTTCACACTTCAGCAGTCTGAAAGAACACAGGGTCTGCCATCCCTTCAGTAACTAATGAAAGGCATATCTATTTGTGTAGCCTGGGGAGCTTTGAAATAGATGTGGGGTTTTTTTGCAGCAGGAAAGGGAGATTTCTGTTTCGCTGGATGTTTAATTTTAATTTTTGCAGTTTTTGGCAAGAGCACCTTGAGCTGCGGATAACTGACTCTAGCTTGTCTAAATCTAAATAAATGTGTGCCTTATGACCCTTCTACTACCAGGGTTGCATGTTAATGCCAGCATTCCCCTTCCTCTGGACAATGGCTGAAATTGGGGCTTGCTAACAGAGCTTCAGAGAAGAAACAAGTAACAGGATGAGTAAAAATAGCTTTATTTTCCTGCATACACCTGTTTTGGAGTGAGATGACCAGGCTACATGAACTTCATTTTGGGAATCTCAGCTTTAATAGCTGGATTCTAGTTCTTTCAATAATAGAAGCCAACAGAGACAAAACTTATTCTGCTTGCAGAGCTCTGTCTCTTCAGGAATATATCCAAACCCCACAGTTCCCTTTGACATCGAGAAAAAGAACGTTAAAGGCTATATAGAAACAAAGAGCTGGTGCCATATGCCACATATATCAAATCTACATCAAACGATCCCGCCTGTAACAGGAAGCAACTCGCAGCCATTCCCATTTCTCTCTGCAGCAGATGGAAGCACAGAAAAAATGCCCTCGATGAAGTGAAAAGGTGTTTGGCTAAGAGGTGATGAGCTGGGTGCTGAAGGTCTGTCAGCCAGGAGGCTGCTGACCTCCAGGAAGATTTAATGGTGTGATCAGAGACCCTTCACAGAAAGTCCTGCCTGGTGTCCTCAAGAAGTTTTCAGCGAGAACAATAGTGCCACAAATGACTTTGTGAGAGAAGGGTGTCAGACGAGACGGTCGAGTGTTGTTTGGGGAGCAGCAAGCAAAGAGTGCTTTGAAGTGGGACCATCATGTCCTCTGTCTAGCCAGAGCTTCCTCCTGCCCTACAAATTCTCAGACGCTGCCTGATGCTTCCTCATGTTTTCTTTTTCAAAACAGGCAGCTGAGTGAGAACCCTTAACCCCCCAGCCAGACACACACCTCAGCCCAGAACTCTGCGTCTCCTTAACAGAAAACACCCATTATCGAAAGAAGAACAACGTATGTCAAACTGTAATTGCAATTTTGAAAGCGAGGACGTATTTATGCAGATGGTAATTTGGCAACAATACCAAGCTCACCGTTTTCCTCTTGAGAGGCACTACAGGAGCTTTCATGATTGCGTGTGATCAAGATAACATCTCGAGTGAACTGCCGCGCCTCTGGCACATGGGGTACAGCTGTCCCAGGGCAACCAGCACACAGCTCTACACACAGAGAAAGCTCCATAACTGTACCTTCTGCCTTGTTAACTTTGCAGAATTACTGTGCTCTTTGTAGGCAGAAGATGCCAGATGGACCCAACCAGAATACCAGCTTTTGGTATTTCCCTGTTCAGTTATCCCAGGACCAACTTAGCTCAGTTTTTAAGAGTTCACAAGATCACTGGTAACGACTACAAACATTCAGTTGGGGCAGGAGAAGCTTCACACCAGTTTCCACAGCTTTGGCACAGCTATTTATATAGGCTGTGTGCAGTGGCTACTGTCACCATTTTGGATTACATGTGATAATTATGGTCCTGAATAACCATAAAGATACACTGAGAGCAGCTGAAAACTGCAGTTCCAGTGTCCATTAATTAAAATCCCAGCACATTATCCTGTGTAATTTACGTTCCAGCATTCTGGAAGGATACTATGTATGGACTGGTACTTTGCTGTGATGGTCTCAAGCCACAGGCAGGACAAGACTCATTGTCAGAACAACTAGTAGAGTTGGAAAAATTAGAAAAGCTTTTCTGTAGGTTACTTTTTTAAAACTTTTGCTACTTCTGCAGAGTTCAGACAGTTTGCTGTTAAAAGGGTTGTGCGCCCTCACAGTTCTAATTACTCCAATCAGTTTAAGACATTACTTCTACTAATAAATCTTGTCTGAAGTGCCAGAAAAAGATGACCAGTTTCTGTGTTATTTTCTGCCTATCCCACCTATCCTCTTACCCCTGAGAGAATGTGCAAATTAGCATGTTTAGCCTAAAGAAAAGATGATGGCAACCTACATGTGTGCATAAGGTCAACAGCAGACACAAACTGTGCCAGGGGAGGGTTAGACTGGATATTGGGAACAATTCCTTCCCCCAAAGGGTTCCCCATCCCTGGCCCAGGCTGCCCAGGGCAGTGGGGGAGTCCCCATCCCTGGAGGGATTTCAGAGCCGTGGAGATGTGGTGCTGAGGGACATGGGGCAGTGGGGACTGGGCAGTGCTGGGTTAATGGTTGGACTGGGTGAGCTTAGAGGTCTCTCCCAACCAAGGCTGTGCTGTGATTCTCCGAACCATTTGTTCTCCACGACTGCAGTGAACAGGACAAGGGCTTAAAATGCAGCAAGGATAATTCTGAGTGGAAATTAGGACTGATTTTCTAATTGCAAGGATGGTTAAGCACCGAAATAACCTGTGTGTAAGGACTGTGATGTTGCCATCCATGGAGACCTGTAAGAACAGTAAGCATTTGTCATAAATGAAATGGGTCCAGTTGGGCCTGACTTTGGGCACTGGGGGAACGACTTGGCGACTCCCTGTGAAATCCATCGCAGCCCTGTGAGAACAGATGCAGCTCACGGATGGGAGCAGCAGGGTTCTGCACACAGGATGAAGTAAGATACGAGGCCTGATGCAAATTATTGTTTTCAGCATGTCTTAAGCATTTCAGATATATGGAAAAGTATTAACTCTAAAAATCTCTCCCAGATGATCACAAATCTTATTAAAGCATTAACTCGTGACACTATAAAGTTGATATAAATCATATATATTCTTTTGTGCATGTGTTGGTAGGCCATTGAAACACTGCAGCAGACACCTGAGGTATCTGTAAGGAAGATAACGTGGCTCACCTTCACAGAAACACAGCACAGCCTTGGTTGGGAGAGACCTCTAAGCTCCCCCAGTCCAACCATTAACCCAGCACTGCCCAGTCCCCACTGCCCCATGTCCCTCAGCACCACATCTCCACGGCTCTGAAATCCCTCCAGGGATGGGGACAAGCAGACTTGGGAAATCTTCAGAAAAATACCAGTTCTAAAGCAGTGATAAGTATTTTGCAAGCCAAGAAAATAAGTAAGGCTACGAAAAGTAAAATTGTCACGAGTTGGAGAAGTTGATTTAATATGCTGTGTTTTAAAGAGTACAGTTTTAGTCATAGTCAGTTTTATGAAAGGAAAAAGCTTTGGTTCACTCAATTTGTTTCTGTCAAACACACTGTAGCTCTTTGCAGTGATGGAATAAGTGATATTTAGTGAAACTGCTAAAATAGCCCCCTGTATTGTGTTAACCCCTAGCAGTGCTAACAGAACACATCAGGTTCTTTCCAGCAGAGCAGGTCTCCTCTGCAACTCACACCACAAATCACTGGCTTTGGTTTTTTTTTCCTCTCTTGCCTATACCAAAATCCAAAGCACCATCTGAGAGTGCTGGTCGGAGCAGTTATTTTGTTAACTAACAGCAACACTAACGAAGGGGAAACAGCACAGGAACTCTCTGGATGTAACAGTACCAAAACACTTCATTTCTGGTTTTTAGTTTACAATCCTGAACCCCCTGGAATCAGGCAGGGTTCTCCCCCTGTCCTCACTGGGCACAGACCTGACCTTCAGCAGCTGGTTTAGCTGGAGCTGATGATCTCAGCTGAGCTCTGACAAGCACCCAGGCCCACGAAGTTTCACCATCCCTCAGCTCCCACGGAAACGAGTTCCAGGGACAGAAACCACCACATTTAGCAGCAGTGAATCTCGCAGGAGAGGTGGAAATGCCTCCCGGCTGAAAGCTGCTCCAAGTCAAACCACCACAAAGAGTGAAGAGGATGTCTCCATCCGGAGTTTACACTCAATAGCTGATGAGTTTTGTGTGAGAATATTGTAAAACCATTATCCCTATCTCCAGGAGGATCTTCCAATGCTGATACCCTATCCCAAGAGGGCATCATTATCATGAACCACAGCAAAGCTCCAGATTCTCTTTTCATGACATTCCTAAACTGTTTGCTCCACCCTGATTCATTTTAGGAAACTGATAAGACAGCTGTGAAAATACACCACGTAAAGCGTTCCCATATTACAAACCAGCTGGCAGAATCTGCACTTTTTTTTTTTTTTAATTCCCAAGGGAATAAAGATTGTTGTTTATTCCACTTTTCCAAAGGCATATGAACCACGGTGTAACCTTCTCTTTGTTAACTCAACTGGTATTGTTAAGTAGGTGTGTACTGATATAACATTTGGCTTGCAGTAATCAGCAAAGCAGCTGCCTCCAAACCATGTGTGGGCTACACTCAAAAGATTTTCTTATTATGAAAGGGGGTGGGGGGTCTTTCCTTTCATGAAAATGTTCATCATTTTCACTGTTCCTCTTCAGTGTCTGCTGTAACCATTGCTGCATTTCTCATTCGACAGCTCCCTGTCACAGGTGACAGCTACAAAGATCTGCAAAGCTTGTCTGTTCACCCCAGTACTCATAACACTTAATGGCAGGGTTTTTCATAACTGTGTATCTTAGAGGCAAGAACATGACTGAGATGCAGCTTTCTTGGCTTGTTATGCCATGTCCTGTTTGTACACCCTTCCTACAGTCCTTCCCCACTCCTCTGTTGTTTTTTCTTACATGTTCCTGAAGCACTGTTGTGTGCCATCAAGCTCTTGTTGTTTTACACCCCAGAGATGCCTGCAGTTCCGTGACAGATCCCTCTGCTCGAGCTGTGATGCAGCACAGGGATCTGAATCTTCAGGACAAACGTCACTATAGACATACTTGAGCTGAATTTACAAAGTGAAAAATGATGCTTTGATGCTGCAATTCCTTTTTAACGGTTTCCTGACTTCAGTTGATCCCAGCTGCCTGCTAGCAGTTATTAGCCCAACCCTTGCCTCTTTTTCATCTCATGTTTTGCACCAATACTTAACAGCAGCCCACATAAGAGAGTCATTTCTTCCCCTCAGTCCAGATGTGATGCCTGCAGTCTAGACTTACAACCAAGAAACAAACTTTGGTAATGGACTTAGAACTTACCCAGGCAACCCTGGAGAGCTACAGATTGCCTCTGCTACCACCAAACTGCTGTGTGCATGCTCCTGGCAAAGGATCCCAGGGATACAGAATCACAGAATCACAGACTGGTTTGGGTTGGAAGGGATCTCACAGCTCATCTGGTTCCAACCCCCCTGCCATGGGCAGGGACACCTCCCACCAGCCCAGGTTGCTCCAAGCCCCATCCAACCTGGCCTGGAACACTGCCAGGGAGGGGGCAGCCACAGCTTCTCTGGGCAACCGGGGCCAGTGTCTCACCACCCTCACAGCCAACAATTTCTTCCTAAGATCTCATCTCAATCTCCCCTCTTCCAGTTTAAAGCCATCACCCCTCATCCCATCACTCCATGCCCTTGTTAAAAGTCCCTCCCCAGCTTTCTTGTATCCCCCCAGGCACTGGAAGGTGCTCTAAGGTCTCCCCGTAGCCTTCTCTTCTCCAGGCTGAACCCCCAACAACTCCACACTATTTACATTAAAATGCAGCCTGGGATGGGCAGGGCTCTCTGCCACAGCTTTCAGCCCCTTTCACTATTTTAGCCAGAAGCAGAGCCACTGAGTGAAATGTTCACCTGAAGTAAATGTATCCCTTAGGACACAAAAAGGTACAACACACAGTTTCTACATCGCCACGTGGTATTGCAGGGATCCTGAGGAAAGGGAATTTAGGGGCTGGGTACTGGACTGGAAA
Organism: Podargus strigoides; assembly: GCA_028020825.1. Taxonomy (NCBI): domain Eukaryota; kingdom Metazoa; phylum Chordata; class Aves; order Caprimulgiformes; family Podargidae; genus Podargus; species Podargus strigoides. Next base: position 3,500,784 of record CM051647.1, on the reverse strand, counting down.
AGATGTACTAGAGGTGCTCTGCTGCTTTGTCCCTAGGAAGGATTTCCATGTGTAAATCCCACTGGGAATATTACTGCATCCTAGTTGCATCCCATCCCAGTTGCTTTAGAAATCTACAAATGACTGGAAGTGAAGGGACCCGAGGACAGCATGGCTGTGTGGCTCATGCTGCTCTGAAGCCTTTCTGAGGGTTTCTTCCCTGACAGAGGGTGGTTTGATAGAACAAACCGCTCCATATGCAACCAATTATTGCCCGAGGGCTCCAGCATGAGCTGAACCCCAGATAACTCAGAACACCCCTTGAACCCCACAACCCATGCCTATAGCTTCGTCATGCCATTTTTCCCATGATGAATATGTTGTGTAACATTAGATACTTTGCAGTTAATTTTTTTTTAAGGTAAATCATATTTGAACAGAATCAAAAATAAGCAAGAGCGAAAATATCTGCAGTGCTGGGGCTGTGCCAAACACCCACAGATTCTGTACCCTGTACTCAAGTCTTGTCAAGTAGCTCAGCACATCTTTATTCTAATCATTGACTTTCATTTCATGCCTAACAGAGAATTGTCCTGATTACTCAAGCAAAGCACAGCAAGAAAAGTACAGAAAACATTTGGTCAGCGTCGGGCACTTGGTGCTGCTCTCAGTCCTCTCACCTCCACATTGCTGTATGGGGCATATGTGCAGTGATACACAGAGCTCCTGACTCCTCATCCACAAAGTCTTTTAAATAAGTAATCAGATAACTCTGAGCAGAGAGGCAGCAAGAACTGTTCGAGGTCACAGCGTGACGTGAGCAGCCGGGGAAGGCCAGTGGTTAGGAACTCCTTATGGCAGCACAACTCAGCCTGGGGTTTTCAACCAGCAACCATTTACTGTCACCCTCGTGACCACAGACATCTAGGTACTGCAGCAGATAACCAGGCAAGTGCTTTTCTTTTACACAGACAAGCTCTGCATATCTACAGAGTGTTAGGTTATGTGGTAAAATGCTTATCTCCACACAAAGAAAGGAGCACAGGGGAAAACTGACAGGCAGAGAACCCCTCCAGTGATCTAAACAGAGCTCCCAGACCTGCTTCTCCCAGCACCACTGCCTGCACCTGGGAAAAGGGAGCTCCAGCAGCCTCAACAGTTGGGCTGGTGGATTTGGCAGCCCCATAAGAGGCACCAGGCTCTCCAGAGGAGTCCATGCAGCAGTCTGCTTCGGTGGCATTTCTCAAGGGACCAGCATCACCACTGGAACATTTCTGTAGCCTTTATAAGGGTTCAAAAAATCACTGCTGTCATCAGAATGGGTACAGTGTGAGGAGACTCTGTGAGGTGCTGAGGGACATGGGGCAGTGGGGACTGGGCAGTGCTGGGTTAATGGTTGGACTGGAGGAGCTTAGAGGTCTCTTCCAACCAAGGCAATTCTGTGATTAAGGTCTTCATGAAACTCAAGCATTAACAAATGCTTGTGTGTTTAGAGGAACTGAAGCCACTACTTTATTCATGTTATAAAAAATGAATGATTCACCAGGAATCTGCATGCCATTTTCATGCATGTAAAAAAAAACCCCCAAAACCTCCAAACCCATAGCTCCACCACAGTGCCATGACCCAGGATGATCACTGTGCCTATGACAAGTGCTGCTACACTGGATGTTCTGAAGGCATTTGTGAGGAATTACCCTGGCAGAGCCAGGATGGCAGTATGAAGGGAAAAAAGAAAAAAAAAAAAATAGGGCAAAAGAAAAAAAAAAAGGTCAAAAAACACCCCTAAAACACCATAAACAATGACAACACTATTGGATAGCTCAGCACAGCCACAGCCCTGGGGACACCTGCTGTTTTATCAGTTGGACCTGATGCAGCTGAAGCTGGGTTTTTTTTTCCCTAGGAACTTCCCAATAATCTCCCTGCTGCAATAAACCCCTCTAAACTCATGGCAATATGGTAATGCAATAGCCTTTCTCCAGTGCCTCCAGTGCACTGTGGCAGAAGTGACTTTGCCCAAAGATATCATCAGAAGCTAAAGGAAAGAGACTGGCTGCTGTGTCTAGAAAGCGTGAATTAATGCCAGCCAGGTTTTCTCCTCTCCTGTGAAAGGGCACACTGCAAACTGTTCCCTCGAGGAGGCTCTGTAAGTGGAGTTGCTGTGTGTATCCACTCCAAGTTGGAATTAAGAATGTTTCTATACTCAGTCACCATAGCAGAAGGTCATAATATTTTTTCTACCTCTTATTTTGGTGCAAATATCATAGTCAACAGCAGCCCCTCACAAGAAACATCAGTCAGCTGCTTGCTCAAATTCATTTTTTGCTGTTATAAATTTGAACTGTTGAATAATTCTTCCTATTTAAGAAATATTTTAGGAGAAAATTTAGGGAGACAGACTTAAATCTTCTAAGAAGAAAGACTTTTAAGAAAGAGTTAGCTAGTTGGAGGCAGTACAGCCCAAAGGACAGCAACAACACAGAGGCAGAGGAGCAGCCAACAATTTCAGGAGTGCTCAGGATTTACTTTTTCAGCTAATGTCACCACAGTAGATAGATTTTTTTTTTCCCCAGAGGTAAGAACAAGTCTTGAGACCATAGGCAGGAGACCAGGAGGGTATGGAGATCTGTAAGGTAGGGCTAACACACACACACTCTACAGGTTTATAAATACAGACAGCATGCACAAAGTATTATCAAGAGTTTGCTTTGATTTTAAAGCCCATGTGATGCTAGGAAGCTTCTTCCAGAGGTGCAAAAATGCTCATCCAACAGCATTCTGGTCTCTCAAATTTAGGAGGTATTTTTTTAATAGAATTTGAATACTGAGAGTCACAATGAGGGACATGAAGAAACAACTGGGTATAAGCACAGAGGCAACAAAACTGGGCAGAGTATGAGACATGGTAAAAGTGAGTTTTAAGCACCCAGAAATGAAAATAACCCAAGGGAACAATTCCTCTTCCACCAAGGAATCTCCTTGCATGCAAAATGAAAAGATTCTATCTTTCCTCTGCCACTTGCAGAATAAAGACACTTCCCTTGACTGGGCTGTGTGCGAAGAGAGAATAAACATCAGTTCTTCATCTGGAGCTCAAACAGACAAGAAACACCCCTGACTCATTTGTTCCTGTCAGAATCAGGAGAAAGACATTAAAAAACCAACCTGTTTTTCCTATAGATTCACTTTGCCCACACCCTGAATGATGCTCACTTCTGTAAGAGATGGACATCATTCACACTCTTCTGTTGAATGAAAAACCACAGCCAGGCCCCTGGCATCATGGACAGGAGCACCTACGATTGGGATGCGTGGGGAATGTTGACTGTACCAAAACAAAGAACATGACAAGAATATGGTCAGCTCAAAGGTGGAGTCTGGAACAAGGGGAAAGGCAAGACTGAGGCAAGGACAAACAGGGAATTTATAAACTCCCCGTGTAAGGGAAATGCTGAGGACTCGTGTTACTGCAGAGCTGCAGGACCAGTGGTTGACAAAGGTCACCCTGAATTGGTCATGATGAGCTCTCCTTACATCCAGAGACCTGAGAGTATAACCACTGGAACACTAATGCTCTTCCATGGACAGTGCCTGAAGGTTCTCTCTATCCCACCTCTTCACCTGTTTATCCCTCAGACAATAATTCCCAGCAGAGGTGGCTTACATTCTAATATTGAGTTAATGATTGACTCTTCAAGTGTCCCTGAGGTTGTGTTGGTAATAAACCTGCAAAACAGCACGGCCTGGGAGGCAAAAGTAACCTTGCAGACCAGCTTTTGGAACACTACCTTCAGGAGCTGTGTCCTGAAAAAGTTTGGGTGCAGAAGATCAGAAGTTAAATCAAAGGTGAGAACAATTAACTTGAGAGAAGAAAAAAACCCCAAAACTATTCCTAAAATTAAAGCATTGAAGAGCTTAAAATTAAGGTAGTAGTGAAAGGAAGAAGCCTGAAATAGTGCTTCAGAATTCAGATCTGAGCAGGAACTAGAATATCCCTATAGAGAATAAGCTGTGATTTCAATATGCCCTGGTGGAGCATTCTCTCTGGTTTGTGCTTTGTTCCTTACACATGGGCAATAAATAGAGACTCCTTGTAGCTTGGTGAGATGATTTCATCAGGGCTGGATTTGTTAGGACAGGAAAAGTAAGCAAATGTAAAAAAAACCCACCTCAGAGTACAAGTGCCTCTGATGGGAACAGTCATTTGTCGAGGCAGCAGGATGAGTTTTGTTTGTTGGAGGAGGACAGTGAGAGCCTGGCAGGAGGTACAGGGAGCCCAAGGTGGATTTATGGGAGAAAGGAGGTTCACCAAGTGCTATACAGGACCAGTTTTTGCTTGCTGGGGCTTGAAATACTTTTTCAATTATTACTCTTTCAAGCATAAAGCTGATAGTTCTAATACCATGGGGAAAAGGGGCTGTCTGAACCAATGGCTGGGTACCAGAATTTCTGGAAAGCCACAGAGCAGGGTACAGGACCCAAACTAACACAGAAAAGAGCTGACTCAGGAAGTTTAAGATACATTTTTTGTACACTTTGAAGTTTTAATGTCACCTTCCAAAAGCGTTCTTAACACAGGCCTCCAGTGTTTAAATTCTCATCCCTTACCTCCCTGGAAATTGCTTTTGGGGCTTTATACAATGTCCAAGGCAGGCAATGGGAGTGGTTTTTGAACAACTTCCAGGAGAGCCATTAAAGCTCCTTCTTGGCTGCCTTCAGAACACGCTGCAAGTTTCAGCTGTGAAACCTGTGTGTACGAAGAGAAAAATATCTGAGCAAGTTAAAGAGGAAAACATTCTTCAAAGATGCTTTGCACACTCCAAACCAGGACAACCAGTCAGGACAGAGCACCACAGCAGCAAATGGCTGAGGACACGGAAATTGTTAATTGTAGTAATTCATCTAGTAATTCATTTGCTGTTCAACTAGAGAAATTATATTTATGACATTCAAGAAGCTATAAAAAAAAAAAAATAGAAAAAAAGCCCAGCACCAGGACAACCATTTACAAACTGCAATATTTGAGAATGATCTCATAGAAAACAAGATGAAGTGCAGCAAAACGTGTAACTGGAAATGAGAGAAAGAGTGAAATGCCTTTAAGATTTAGCATTTGAGGAATATAGAATGGGTTTTGCCAAGAATTATTCACATACATCTGCACAGTCCCTGTCCATCTATTTTTAGGGGTTTTTTGTGGGCCAATAAAGAAAGCTGCAGATTGTCAATCCTAAAAATAAGTGCTTAAGATCTAAAAAACATTTGTATCACAGTAGAGAAAAGAATGATTCTGTTCAAATTAACCTCTCTCATAGCTCATGTCACCTCAGCCTTACTGGACTGAGGGCACAGCACAACCTTTTCCTCACCCTCAGACAGGAACAGCAAAAAACACACAAGGAGGAGGGTTGGATGACCCTCATCAGAGCCCACCTTCGCCCACCCTGCCTGCTTTTGCATCCTATGAACTCTTTTCTCCAGGGGTTTCCCATCCCACGTAAGCCACTCCACTGCAGCACACAGGTTTTTCAAGAGGTCACACTATGTCCATGGTCCCCGTTGGCCTCAAAAGCACAAGGGGAAATCCTGGCTCCATTCAAATAAACAGCAACACTCTCTTGTCTTGGAAAGAGACATCCCACTGTAAATTCCAGAGTCGTTTGCAGAACTGTGCATCTGCTTAATTGTTCACCCATCATTGGTTTGTCAGCATTACCTTCCCTGCATACCTAACAGTGGGTTTGCTCTAGTTACTTAATTAGCTTTCAGAGCATCTACTCTTTACCAGGTATGGGTACTGGAATGGCCATCCTACAAATATGGTTTAGTAATGGTTTACAAAGAGGTTTAATAATGGCTAAAAAAAAAAATAAATGCTAATTTCTTCCCCTACAGGCAATCTTCAAAAATTAAGGACATTTCTCCAAAGTAAGCCCTCATTTACAACTGGCCATAAAAGCTCAGAAGTAATTTTCCTTGAGGAGAGACAGAGATCACATGGGCTAAGGTAAGGCATTAGGTCACAGAATCCCAGACTGGTTTGGGTTGGATGGGACCTCAAAGCTCATCTCATCCCAACCCCCCTGCCATGGCAGGGACACCTCCCACCAGCCCAGGTTGCTCCAAGCCCCATCCAACCTGGCCTGGAACACTGCCAGGGAGGGGGCAGCCACAGCTTCTCTGGGCACCCTGGGCCAGGTCTTCCCAACATAGCTTCTGCCTTTGCCAGATGATAAAGGCAACACTGAGCAACCCCTTCCTCATCCTGTGCCTCCCCCCAGCCACATCCTGCATCTTTTATACCTTTCAAACATGCCTTTATACCTTTTATACCTTTCAATACAGAAGAAATCCATAACTTGACAAACACTGATACTATAGTCCCAAACTCCCCTTATTTACAATATTGAGTATTCCCAGTGTGGACAAACCCATTCTCCAGTGGCTGCCATCAAACGAGCCATTCAGTCAGCCAACGCTGTTTCAATGCTGCCTCTTTAGTCAGTCACCGTTGACATTTCCTAGAGTTTGTTTAATTCACAGCACTGACACCTCCAGGTGAGAGCAGGGCAAATTAACTCCCTTTTGAAGCCACAAGCAGCCACCAAAACCAGCCAGAGCTCCTGCAGCCATTTGTGTTTGTTTAGAATACAAGGGATAATTTTAGCAGCATTCCCTTTTGTTTTTCTCTCTATTTAGAAAACAAACACTAAACCTTCTGGGGAATATTCAAGAGCTCAGTTGCCATTACCATGAGCCATACATTAACCTCCTCAGCAACAACAGGACTAAAACTCATGGGTTTTGGAACAGAGGGCTGAGCAGATGAGTGTTGCTGAGCTGTCAGGACAGACGTTGAGGGTAGGAGCTGCCAATCTAAAGAGATTTTCACCTTTCAGCTAACAATTTTATTCACAGGCAGTAAATCACAGAATCATAGAAACATAGACTGGTTTGGGTTGAAGGGACCTTGAAGATCATCCAGGTCCAACCCCCCTGCCATGGCAGGGACACCTCCCACCAGCCCAGGTTGCTCCAAGCCCCATCCAACCTGCCATGGGGAACACTGCCAGGGAGGGGGCAGCCACAGCTTCTCTGGGCACCCTGGGCCACTGTCTCACCACCCTCACAGCCAACAATTCCTGCCTAAAATCTCACCTAAATCTCCCCTCTTCCAGTTTAAAGCCATCACCCCTCATCCTGTCACTCCATGCCCCTGTCAAAAGTCCCTCTCCAGTTTTCTTGTACCCCCCCGAGGCACTGGAAGGTGCTCTAAGGTCTGCCTGGAGCCTCCTCTTCTCCAGGCTGAACACCCCCAACTCCCTCAGCCTGTCCCCAGAGCAGAGCTGCTCCAGCCCTCAGATCATCTCCGTGCCCTCCTCTGGACCCTCTCCAACAGCTCCATGTCCTTCTTATGTTGGGGTCCCCAGAACTGGACGCAGTACTGGGGGTCTCACCAGAGCAGAGTAGACCCTCTCCTTTTTCCTTGCTTCCAACTGCCCTTCCAGATGTTGTTTTTGCTAAGTGTTCATGACAAATCTATTCAGTCCTGTAAAAAAGCCAAGGGTTCTTTACACCAGTAATTTATCTACGTCTGTCACAGCCCCATTGCAAACGTGGCTGCTCCACCGCTGGGGCTTTTGACAGCACAGTGTAAACACACAACTGCTGGCAAACGAGTTCGGAGGATAATGAAAAGATAACAGCTGGAAGACACGAGGCCGGTGCATTGTTCCCTCGGCTTTATTCAGTTACTTATTCATGTGCTGACAACTTACAGTATTTCTAAAGCAGTAATGTTTATGTGTTTTATGCCTTGGTGTTAATCACAACCCAACAGGAGACAACGAAGAAAATGGGGCTCATGGCAAAGAGAGCTCAGGCATAAGTGGTGAAGAAAATAAAACAGGAGCCTCAGTTCCTTCATTTCCTATTGCTTAAATATTTGGCTTTGCAATTCTAACACCATTTTCATTGTTTTAATGTCATTTCCTAGAGTCTTTTGGTTTGTTGTCACGTAGCCCTTGGGGATATGGTGTAGTTGAGCACTGTCAGTATTAGGCTGATGGTTGGACTCGATCTTCAAGGTCTTTTCCAACCTAGATGATTCTGTGATTCTGAGGAAATACGAAGAGCAAATTCTGTCTCCTCCATGCTTCATCATTGGTAGAAGAACTTGAAGAGGTCAGAATATTTTGACCAAAAAAAAGAAAATTATTAGGAAAAAATAAGATTTCATTTCAACTGTACTTGGAAAAAGATCGCTTCCAAGCATGTTGCCAGGCTTTCAGAGAGCGAGCTTTCCCTCCTGACATACACACTACTGTTTTCCAATTTTTTCCAGTTGGAAGGCAGTACCAATGTGTGGGAAACACTGTCAAGCTTTGGAACATTTTCCAAATGAAAATAACTTTCAGTTTGGAAAGTAACACTTGCAGTATGCACCAGGTGTTAAATGTTTGAGGCGTTCATTTTTGAAGTGACAGTACGACCCGGAGGCTGTTTTTAGGTTATTTTGGTACAAAATGTCAGGTTCCTGCCCAAAGAAAACTCTAAAGCTCTTCTAGACCAACAGCCATGTTTCTGGGATGGAAAAGAGAAGACTGCTTACACGAGGGGATGTCCACACCTACCAGTCCCAATGGAGCAGTGGGGCTGAAGAACACCATCCCTACCAAGGTATGGAGATACAGGTTGTATCACTACGTTATCTTAAAGATCAAGTCACCACCTCTAAAGGGATTTCAGACCTGTGGAGATGTGGTGCTGAGGGACATGGGGCAGTGGGCACTGGGCAGTGCTGGGGTAATGGTTGGACTGGGTGAGCTTAGAGGTCTCTTCCAACCAAGGCTGTTCTGTGATTCTATGATCTACAATAAAAGACATAATAATATAAGAGTATCTAATGCATTTTTCCCCCATAATCGAGCGTTAAATGCAGAACCTATGTGATAATATGATGAATTATTCAGTAATAACATGACCCTGCAATAAAAATGGAAATTCAGTGGGCAGTCTGTAAACTGTAAGTTTTCCTAAAAAACAACCTGTAAATATCTGCAGAGGCAGCAGCATCCTTGGAAAACAATGACTCATAAATCTTTTTCTTTCCTTGACATCCTGAGCACAAAAAGGAGCTAACACAGATAGTAGCTGCAAGCATGTTTGTCTTACACCGACTTCTTCATGTCTGAGAAGAAAAGGAATCCTTTAAGAAAACAGCAGATAAATATTTGTCCTGGTTCTTTATTTTTTACTTTTTTGCCTTAGATGAAGCGTTCTCATTTCCAGTCACTTATTCCCTGTGTGTCTTGGCTTTTGATGTTGTCTTTCTCTTGCTAAAAATTCATTAAATCAACGTTTTGCCATGAAGAGATTCCCACATCACCTGGAATGCATTCAGGTGACTCACAGAGGGATGACCATCACATGCAGAGGGCAGAGAATGTAAATATAATTTAGTCAAATGTATAAGTCTGACCAGGATGGATTCTACCAGTGTAACTCATATTGGGTATCATGCCAACTTACCAGTGGATCCATTTAAACCTAATGGCATCATTTACATAATAAATCAGGGATAGATTTTCAATAGTGATCACCACCTGGCAAATCCATTACACACATGAACAAATATTTTAAAATAAACTCATAGAGTCCTGATTTCACCAGATGTTTGGTGTATTTTTTAAAATCTGGTTCTTCCTATTCCATGGGAATACAGGGAGAGGAATGCTGAAGGACACAGCACTGCAGATGTGTGCACACAAATCTAAGGCCTCGTTCCACCTGAAGCACCAGTAAGCTCATTGCACAAACAGAGTGAAAGCGTTACAGTAAATAAAGGCATGACCTGCTTTATACGGGACGGCTTTTCACACCCTTCTTTCAGCTTGGTTTCTTCACGCATGTGCAGAAAGGAGTGCAAGAAAGGGAATATCAAAAGCTTCATTCTGTGAACGAGAGCTGAAGGCAGCTCAAGAGTTTAAAACATGACAGGTTGTGTCTTCAGTGCTGTAATAGCTTCGTTATGTGCCTTCTCATTGTATTTATCAGTAGGGATTGATAGAAGTAGTAACTATGCTCTACTCATGCGTGGAATCCCTTCTTCAATCTATTTATAGAATCACAGAACAGCCTTGGTTGGGAGAGACCTCTAAGCTCACCCAGTCCAACCACTAACCCAGCACTGCCCAGTCCCCACTGCCCCATGTCCCTCAGCATCACATCTCCACGGCTCTGAAATCCCTCCAGGGATGGGGACTCCCCCACTGCCCTGGGCAGCCTTGGCCAGGGATGGGGAACCCGTTGGGGGAAGGAATTGTTCCCAATATCCAATCTAACCCTGCCCTGGCACAGCTTGAGGCCATCACCCCTCGTCCTGTCACTGTCACCTGGGAGAAGAGACCGACCCCCCCTGGCTACCCTCTCCTTTCAGGGAGCTGTAGAGAGCAATGAGGTCTCCCCTCAGTCTCCTGCAGTCTGTACACCCCACTTCCTCACCTGCTCCTCATCAGACTTCATCTTAATCTTTCTCTTACCATTCCTCTCCTCTTCCCTATCTGGAGGTTTATATTCCTTTCCTAGACTGTAAACAATGCATGGTATTTAGGCTTGAAATGCAGTACATGTGTTGCTATAATTTTCTCATAAATGTAAGGATTTTTTCCCTATCTGATCCATTTCAAACACTGCAGTCACTTGTAACACATAATCATACCATAACATGCTGGTATTGAATCTTTAGCCTCACTGTGATCAAATATTTAAAACACAACTAATAAACTGAATGTAGTCTTTAACTCACTGCCACTCTATCCTTTATCATCTACAGATAAATTATACAGGCTGAATCCCTCCACAGGTACAGAGAAGAGCAGATTTTAAATTGGATTGACAGCAATGGTCATTCACAGGCAGTAAGCCTCCACTCCTGTATTACACAGGCTGCGGATAAATGGGAAATTGTTACCTTCAGAACAGTCAGTTCCTCACCTGACATTTACTACAAAAGATTAAAAGAACCAATTTACAGCTGACAACAGGCTGGACTGAAACTGTACGACGTATGAAGACTTGGAATCTGCTCTGCTCCACTGAAGGCTGGGACACCCGATTACAGTAAGGATGGTCAGTTCTTCTGAAGGGGACAAAATCTATTCTCTCAAAACAGATCAACTTTCCCAATTTGCTAATGAGGGGGGATGTGAAATTAATTCCCCTGACAATGAGCATTCTGGGGGGAACAGTAAATGCACAGCGCAACGAAACAGAATTATGTGAAATGAAAGCACACGGGGCATTTTTAAGTGCCATCATTTGTTAATGCTGACATATGTGACTAATCACAGTCAATTTAGTGTTGATGTTAAGTTTGTCATTTTTACAAGGATTGAGTAATGCTAAATATCACTGTGGGCAGGTGCGATTGTTATTTAAAAGAAGATTGATACAAGATATGAAGGGCCACATCTACAGTTGGTGTAACCAGTTAGTCCTGCCCATGTCAGGACAGTGGAGTGATGCAAATTAAATCATCTAGGAACCTGTCTTGCTGTACCCAAATGAATGTCCAGTACTTCACAGACCACCTCTGACCTCCCCGACAAACAGCCCCTAGCAATCCAGTCTGCACTGTATCCTCTGTATGCTCGTCCATGCTGTCTTCTGAAATATTTCAAAGCCAGGTTGGATGGAGCCTTGAGCAACCTGGGCTGGTGGGAGGTGTCCCTGCTGTGGCAGGGGGGTTGGAACGAGATGAGCTTTGAGGTCCCTTCCAACCCAAACCAGTCTGTGATTCTATGATACTACAGGAAGGTTATTAGAGACAAGAAGTCAGCATTTCTCTGCAACACCATACGTATCAAATAAGTCCTTGTTGCTCATTTTCTTTGTGCAGAGGACAATGACCACAACAGGTTGTTAACTAACTTCTGGGAACATCACATGCTTAATAACCTAACTGAGAGGCTGACATACAGGCCCTCAGGGTTTTCAACACCCTACGCACTCATGGGTTGCACACAAAGAGAGAAGGAATGGGTTACTCCATCTGAAAGGAGGTCATGAAAAGCACGCAATCAAATTGCTACTGGATGTTTAAGAGTTGGCTCAAAACAAGACGGTGGCAAGTTGCAACCACTGGGGAGAACATGCCACGTTCCTTCCTCCTTTCCAGCTGCCAGTGGAAAGAAGATCCATAAAATACAAGGAAATCCGCAATATTGTTCAAAATCAGCAAATCAATGTGTTTCCCTGTGGTTTCATCTCAGCCTTGTTCTGCCTCTTTCATAGAACAGAAGGGTTTGGGTTGGAAGGGACCTTGAAGATCATCCAGGTCCAACCCCCCTGCCATGGCAGGGACACCTCCCACCAGCCCAGGTTGCTCCAAGCCCCATCCAACCTGGCCTGGAACACCGCCAGGTTTGAGCACAGGCGCTAAAGCTGCACGCCTCGATCCGTGGGTGTGCAACTCCACACCTCACCAGGATCCCACCTCTGTGACACACACGTCAGCGCTCTCGTAAAAGACACCTACTTTGACAGCCCCTCACTGTAGTCTGCCGTACCTTCCCTTGGCAGGTCTCCGAGAAAACAAAGTCATTAAAGTTAACTTTGCATGTGCTCTGTTAGCTTACATAGGAGGGGTTGTGTGCTTGGAGTTAATCCTGGCACGGACTATTTCCTCCTGTTCAGATCAAGGTGACTGTTCTTGGCAATACCAACTGTGCTGCTGTGTCTGTTTGTCTGTCAGGGGGGACCTGACAGACAACCTCGGGTAGGATATGACTACAATATAAATATTTAACACCACTTTACATTTTAATTTCATCATCCGTCTTCGTAATGATTTCCTAAGCTTCGCTAATTCACATCCCTCTCCACGGGGCGGGTTATTATCAAAAGCCCTCTGAAGTACAGGGATGAGAAAACCACTAAAGGAACCAGTGTCAGAGCAGGAACTAGGAAAAAAAAAAAACTTTCAAAAAGCATTTCAACACCTGCTTTTGGGAGGCTTGTCCTGAAACATGACATCTGATCCGCTGCAAACCTGGGAAGCTACGGCTGCATCTCTTTTCTCACAGTGCAGATGGCATCACTTTAATTACTCTTCAGCATCACGTGTTGAAAGGACCATTTATTTTTTTTAAATAAATGGACTGTTGTCTTTGCCTTCCCATGAGTGCTCCCACATTGAACATTCAAGAATGCAGAGGAGAGGCAAAAAAATCCCCATGAAACAGGGATCGTTCTGTAGTACTCCATAGGAACTGTTTCACACCAAAAAAGACAATAGTTGACAGGATGAACATACGATGGAAATCATGGGCAATATTCAAAAGCATGGGCTGCATTTCCTAGTTACGGGAGCACAGGAGAGGGTTGCTTGGTAACACAGCCTGCCTGCTCCAGCCCAGCTCGGAAACCAGCCATAAAAGGAACTCCCATGCCATTGCAGCGTTGCTACGGCAACGGGCAGAAGTGATGGATCCCAAGTTAGAGACACACCTTAAGCAAGAATATGTTTCCTCTCATTTTAAACACTTTCCAACCCATAAATACATGGTGTCTGCAATTCTAAATAGCTCCCAGCCAGGCTAACTTCAGAGGTTTCTTGTTAGCACTCCTATCATCCCAGATTTTGCACATGTAGCAAAGCAATTAGCCAATTAGCAAGGAAAAAAAAGCCAAAACAGAACATCTGCAGCACAGGACTGCCCAGAGCTCCTCAGATGACAAGGTACAATGCACAGCAGATGTGTAGCTGCGTTCTTAGGGTGCATTACAGAACAGGAGGAGGAGGGCACTGTATCTCTCAGAGAGCAGCTCCAGTGAGGCTGGAGGATGCAACGTGGACCAGTGGGGCTGTGCCTTTAGCAAACCCCCAGTCTGGCCATGATGCTGCAGGCTCACCTGTGCCAGAGGCCAGGATCCCTCTGCCTGCAGGTCTCTGCCCTGAGAGTTGTCTGCGTCCCATGGTCTGCTGCCATTCCAGCCCACATAGTCTGGAGTCTACAGCATGATTTAACTGACCAAGCAGGGACAACTTGCAGTCAGGGGGGGAAAAAAAATCACACCTGTGGGTGACTGACCATGAACTTGCTCTCCAGGACTACTGAGTGACCAGGATAAGTGGCTCAGATGGAGACACCTGTGTTCACGACACCCACTTTTGATCTGCCATCTCCCTGCCCCGCTGTACACAGTTGTAACACAGCTATATCAGACTGTCTGACAGAGGAGACTAAAATCCTGTCATCTCCTAAACAAATGCTCTGATGGGGGGGAAGTTTACTACAACCACACGGAAAAGTTTGGAGTAAGTTTTCCCCTTGAAGCCAAAGAATTACAGGGGTTTGCAGGATGTCAGCTTCAACCCCCCGTGCAATTAATTCCTTTACTTCTGTCCACCACCTCATTTCTGCAGTGATCACACCACTCAGCCAGACACCTACCTTGACAGGGAACTTCCCTTTTCAAAGTCAGTCAGTGCCAGCTTGTAACGATGTCAAGTCCATGTTCATGTCACTGGTGGTAGCCAGATCCTCAGGCAAACACCAAGTGCAAATGATGAGGACAGACACAGAGCTTCTCTTTCCCTTGCTGTGACATGCCAATGACTGGCAACTGAATACAAGGGGGGTTAACAGAATCCGAGTTCTTTTTTTCCTGAAAATGTCTAAAACAGCCCCACGAACCAAAATTATAAAATAATTATACTCTGCCTTGAGCTGAACACAAAAAGGTTATTCACTATAAAGCCCTAGCAACCATCTTACCCTTAAAGAACAAGAAAGCTGACTGCCAAAGCAGTAATGAAATGACACACAACTGTTAATTTCATGTCTGTTTTTCAGAAGTCTGTAATAATAACCAGCAATTCCTTACAAAGCATCCATTCTTGTTCCCTAATTCCCACCTAGGGATATTAAAAGACTTAACCATTCCTTATCTGTATCTTTTAGGAAGATAACATCCACTTTATTCCCTAAGTAAAAATACACAAGGCTTTTTTTAAGGGGAAAGAAAACCACATTTAGAAAGGCTCTATGAAAGTGCTCAACTGAGTCCAAAGGGCTTAGCAGGACCAGTAATGACATCTGAACACACAGATTCATTTATTCCGTGGCCCAATATGAGGTGAGTTTGATGGCCTCAGCACAGTGCTTCGTATCAGAAGGTCACCTTGCACAGCCTTAACAGTTCTGAGCCAGAATGAGAACTGCACTAAACCAGACAAAGCTGCCCAGGTTTATGCTGTAATTAGCTGGAAACATACAATTTCATCGTCACCATTTGCACGTCTTTCAAGAGGACACGTATCTATTACCAAGTAAAGAGAGATCTGAAAATAATAACAAAGGCAGGCAGGATTAGGAATAGATCCTCAAATTGTGTTGCAACATCATGTTACTGCATAATGAAAAAGAATTCCGTTCCAGAAGCAGAAATCTGTGTGCAGCTCCTCTGATCAGCCACTTGGGAGAAAGAACTGCCTCTAAACATTGATCCTGCTGGCTGACTCAGGGCTGACATTAACAGGTCTGCTGGTCTCATCCAGCTGCCAGCTGCTTTTATGGGTGTAGGAATAAACTGGGCTACAAAGATACTTGTGGCATTAAAAAAAAACCCAAACAACAAAACATATTCACATATGGTACCTACTCAACAAAACCAGATGCAGGCACATAAACATTGTGCAGTTAAACAGGGAGAGTCTTCGGTGAGCAGCCACGGATGGGAGGCTGCTGCTCCACGTGGATTGATGGAACACTAACACGCTCTCCCCCACATCCAGGTAGCTGCAGCCTCTGGTGCAAACGCTGCCTCCTCAGCACATGGCAAAGGTAGAGACTCCTGCTTCCAGCTCTGGAAGTCCTCATGGGACTCGGTCAGGACGGTGGCTGCAACAGTTCAGCCCCTGTTTGAATTCCTGGGGCTTCCAGAACTGAGCTCAAGCTACAAGGAAGCTGGGGAGGGACTTTTGACAAGGGCATGGAGTGATAGGACAAGGGGTGATGGCTTTAAACTGGAAGAAGGGAGATTGAGATGAGATCTTAGGCAGGAATTCCTGGCTGTGAGTGTGGTGAGACACTGGCCCAGGGTGCCCAGGGAAGCTGTGGCTGCCCCCTCCCTGGCAGTGTTCCAGGCCAGGTTGGATGGGGCTTGGAGCAACCTGGGCTGGTGGGAGGTGTCCCTGCCATGGCAGGGGGGTTGGAACTGGATGATCTTTGAGGTCCCTTCACACCCAAACCATTCTGTGATGTGATTCTATGATTCTGCTTCCCAGAGGGCACGTGCAAGGTGGTGGCCAGCATGCTGCAGAACCCAGATCAAGGATCCAACAACCCAAACTTGTCCCTCCCTAAGTTATTCCAGCCAGCCCACACCGCCGGCCAAAACGCCAGCCCTCGATCACGGGTTTGCTCCCCAGTGCCAGTTTTAGCCCAATGTTCCCTAGGAATTTGGAAATGTAACCTACAGCACAATACCATACACACTTTGTTACTGTATGCTGTCTAATAAGCAATTCAATGAGCATTATATTTTTATTTACATCTGAAAGAGCTGCAGGAAAAAAAATTCTGGGCAGGCTGTGCATAAATATATGAAATTGCTCCTACTTCACTAATGAACTATTGTGTGTAATGAAATTAGTCTCATTCCACCCATGGTATATCTGGTTTAATTTTCGAAGCAGAAAAATTCAGACACATGTAATTTGTAGAAGGGGGAGCCAAAATTCAAGAAGATTCTCTTTCAATCAATCAGGCAGTTGTTTTATTTATATAGCACCCTTCAGAAAAATTATCTGAAGGCGCCTTACAATGCAAAAATAACTCAACTTGGCAAACTTCCAGAAGAGCTGCTGCTGTTGACCATGCCTTGAGACACAGCAAATGGGTTCCTTAATCAATGTATGCTTTTTTTTTTTTTTTTTAACCCAAATTTGCTTTATATCCTGAAGTTACAACTGCAGTCAGTGTCAGCAGGTATTTCTGGAGAGCTCATTCACACGCTTTGCCTACTTGGCCAAACCCAGCTGTTCTGTGGGCTAGGGACACACCTTCCTCTCACAGCTCTGCCTGCTTTCAAGACAATAATATTCACTCCCATGCTCTTGGCAGGGTTCTCAGTTATTTTATTTCTGCATTTGAGGAAGAGATGGGAGTGGAGAGGAAGCTGCCTAAGCCTCTTTTGCATTCTGCGTACTCTGGTGCGACACAGGTCTGAGCGTACGTAACGTGCAAGACAGATGAGCCTCAGAACTGAAGCTCACATGAAGCTTTATGTAAAATACTTGCACAACAGATTCAAAAACAAAGCAGAGCTCCCGGAAACAAAGCCGAGCTCTGAAGCAGAGCCTCAGGAAATGCAGCTCTCTGCTGACTTGTGCCAGCAAGCCCTGTACGTTTTCATTATTTATACAGAGCTCTAGATGAGCAATGTGCACTAGGTAAAATGTACTGTACAAATAAGAGTCAGCTCCAAAAATTTACAGTCTAACGGCACCAAAGGAGCACACAAATCAATACAAAATGTACACAGGACAATGGGTGGCATTTTGAGTTGGAAAGGGGCTAGAAATAGGTTCAGTCTTAAGAAGCATTTTTAGAAAATATGGGTTTGTGTGAACTCTGCTTGGACAGCTATTCCAAGCACATGGGAAGGCTTAGAACAAAGGAACAAGCAGAAAGCCAGCAACAGCAAGAAGGGAGGGAGAAAGAGAAAGGGGGAGAGGGATCCCAAACTGTACAGGGCTCGGAGGACTTGGGAAGCTAAATGAGCTAGGAAGGTACACAGGAGAGAGCACCTCAAGGAAGGTGGAACCGATCAAGCATCTGAACCCAACAAACAAAGCAACATGAGATACTTCAAATAAAAGGACATGAAGTGTTCTTTTACTTACACAGTACACTGTGGCCAGCAGGTCGAAGGAAGTGACTCTCCCTCTCTGCTCCACTCTCATGAGACCCCACCTGCAGCACTGCGTCCAGTTCTGGGGCCCTGCTTTGCCAATCACCAGGCCTGGCACAAAGGACACAGCCAGCAGTAGAACAAACAAGTAACCAGAGTCTAGTGCACACAACAAAGTCAATACATGGGTGAACACTGGGGGTACAAACAAGTCAATCAGATTACACATAACAGACATCAACCCCAGGAATGATACAACATGGCCAACAATTGGTGGAACAAACAAAGCAACCAAGTCTCCCATGGCAGAGATGGGAGACAGCCAAGCCAATAGGCTGACAACATAGGACAGAGGTAACCACACATTGTTCCCACAGAGCCCACGTTCACAAGCACCAAACCTGACCAGGGCCCAGTTGCAGGGAGTCTGGAGGTCCTTCCTCAACAGGGAAACTCTGCACAGTGCATCCACCTCACAGACAGACACCCCTCCTGCAAGTGGTCCCAGCTTTTATCCCCACAGCAGACACCTGGCACTCATTTACCCAATGGGGGCACCTGGGGCTTGTTTACCCAAGGGCTTTCCCTGCAAGGTTGGTGCACCTTGGAGGAAAGCCAAAAGGCAAACTCATCCCCTTTTAAAGGACTGTGGGAACCACCCATATGTCAACCTTAATTCAGGGCTCGGGGCTCAGACCCCAGCACTTCAGGCCCCCAACATAAGAAGGACATGGAGTTGTTGGAGCAGGTCCAGAGGAGGCCATGAAGATGATCCGAGGGCTGGAGCACCTCTGCTCTGGGGACAGGCTGAGGGAGTTGGGGGTGTTCAGCCTGGAGAAGAGAAGGCTCCAGGGAGACCTTAGAGCACCTTCCAGTACCTGGGGGGGTACAAGAAAGCTGGGGAGGGACTTTTGACAAGGGCATGGAGGGATAGGACGAGGGGTGATGGCTTTAAACTGGAAGAGGAGAGATTTAGGTGAGATCTTAGGCAGAAATTGTTGGCTGTGAGGGTGGTGAGACACTGGCCCAGGGTGCCCAGAGAAGCTGTGGCTGCCCCCTCCCTGGCAGTGTTCCAGGCCAGGTTGGATGGGGCTTGGAGCAACCTGGGCTGGTGGGAGGTGTCCCTGCCATGGCAGGGGGGTTGGGACTGGATGATCTCTGAGGCCCCTTCCAACCCAAACCAGTCTGTGATTCTATGACTTGCCCAAGTGAAGGAACCCTGGCATGGCTGGCAGATGTTTTGCTTTTAATTTTGAATAAGATACCCTATAGTGAATGTGGAGTTTAAAGCTGTGCTATAAAACGTTATTTCAAAATAAAAACAGTAGCACAGATATTTTAATTCATGCATCTAGTCATACAGGATTAGTTTCAAACTCTGGTATTGTGCAAGTGGTTTTGTCTTTTTGGGATTAAGGTTCAAACTAAAATTTAGCCTCAGCAATTTAAGTCATAACCTTCACTACTTAAGAACATCTCTCCCAAGCATTAAACTAGATAGAGAGGAAGATCCTTAAGAGATGCAATGCAACAAGTAGATTTATTCTGCAAAGGTAGATGCTAAGGGTTTTTTTCAGGTATTTTCCCACATTCTGAATAAAACCTTGTGTGCTACACAGGCAGATTTGATTAACGGGGGCCTCCCATGGAAAAGCATTTGGTTTAATTAATTGGGATGAATTTGGTACCTTCACTAACTCAGTGGTGTCCCTCTCTCACAGTGGGACACACGCACAACTGATGACTACACCTAAAATCCTCTTCATGGGGAGCAACAGCCCTACAACAGATTAAGTCCTTGACTACAGCATTATCTTTGCTGCCTGAAGATGTTAACCTTCTCTCACCTCTACTCTGCAATATAACCTTTGTTAAGTTGTGATCTTCCAACAGCCAGTTTCTGCCCTGAGCATGCAGAGCTCCTAGCATCAAGGAAAATACAATCCAGCAGTGACAGAGTGTACAGAAGGACAAAGGCACAGCAGAATTAAGGTTACAACCTATGTGGTGTGTACAATACTTAAGTTTATACAACAAGGCGTGTGTTTAAAGGTGAAAAGCAGGATCTGATAAGTAGTTTAACTCTCCAGTTTCTTGCTAGCATCACTTTGTGTTAGGAACACAGCAATGCTAAAGGCTCCGCGTTATTTTTCTACTAATCACAAACTGTGAAACTCTGTACTATAACAGGGAAAAAAGAATTGGCAAATGTTGGCATTGACATAAAAGGCATCACAAGACAGACCCCAAATGGCAGACAGTAAAGCCAGCACAGGACCAGGACCTGAACCTGCAGCATCCCAAGAGAAGCATCTGTGAGGGGTCATAGCTCCTGTCTGCAACCAATTCCAAGTGCAGCAGGGACACCCTGCTTTTCACAAAAAGCAGGACACCACCAGTAAAGTGACTGGCACCATCTTCCCTCTCTGAAGGACCATGTCTCTAAGTTTCTCCCAACACATTTAACATCTAATTTGGGACAGAAAAAAAAAGAGCCAGTCTGGAGCCCTTTCTTTCCCCCAGGAAAGTCTGCCAATCCCTACGTTACAACACAAGTCCCACAGCATTACTATTACTGCATCTACTTCTTGGAAACAGGAGTAATGAAGTGCAAAGCTAGGAGAGGGGAGGAAAATGAAGAACCAGTTCTCCTTTGTTCTACAGGGGGAGTTACTCCAGACGTTGTTGTGGGAATGATGCTCAGCAAGCTGGAACGGGAACATGCCAGACCAGGGAAAGGGAGAACTTGCTCTACGCTCTCACCTTTGAGTTACCAGAGTGCCAAAACACACATCGATTGGTCAGACGGAATGTAAAGCTCATTCAAGTCACAGCAATGTAGAAGTCCCCTTCCTCCTCCCAGACACGGCGTCCAGAAGTGAGGAGGTGACACAGATTTGGGTGCAGAAAGGCCTTTCTGTGCTGAGGACTCCTTTTTTTGAAGCCACAGACTGTGCTCAGTGTAGCCTGAAGGCTTTTCCTGCACTTTACAGTTTTCCCACTGCCCTTTTTTTCCTTTCCCCCACATCACCTTTGGTTGGTTCAAGGCATGTTGTTAACCAGAGCTTTCTTTCCTTCATTTCTGGGAAGAATATGGGGAAATTTTAACCAATGACCACTAAAAGAATGGAAAGCATAGGAATCAAACCTGAGAAGCTCAATCACTTCAGCAGCACTGTTTTTTTCATGAGTACAGGATGAACAGATTTTTTTTCCAAAGAAAAGGACATTTTGTGCATAGTTCCATACATGCACTAGTGTACCTGTAAGACTCGAGCTTGTAACAGCCTCTCTGCTTGGGAAAACATTGTACATAAAACATTCAGTGAGCTTGAAAACATTTTGGGAATCACTTTGAGAGGCCTGTAAACATGACACAGAAAATGACCTCCTTAACGTCCACAGAGGTTGTGAAGTTTCTATTTCTCCTCATAACCTTTCTGAAAACATCCAGAAGAGCACATTGCATTGGGGGTGGAAGAACATAATGCATCTTTCTGCTCTTAATGAAGTTAATGCAGAGTTTATTATTGACCAAAACTAGACATGAATGATTCAGCCAGTGTCACACACTGACACAACCACTGAATATCCTGTATATTGTTTTCAAAGTTTATTTTCTCCACTCACTGACTGATACTCCATTAAAATTCTTGAGGCCATACCAATGAGAAATTCTGCCAAAAGCTGCCCATTAACAAGCAATTAATATACAAGCTTTAAAGTACAAGGTTGCTCATGCCATCCCACAGAAAATATTCTTTGCCTGCTATTTCTCACTGGAGACATTTTCTGACAGAACATTCTATCTCTGCCAGGATTTCAACAAGTAGACTGTAATTCTCAGGAAGAATAAAGTCTATACTTGCTCGCTCTCAAAATACTCAGATTGATTAAACTTTAATCTTAAAGGCTGTCTTCTGGCCCACTTAACAACTGATGTAGTAACAGAAATGACACCATTAGCCGTACAGCATCTGCCAGCAATCAGAACAGGGTAACAAGGCCACTCAAATATACACTGTGAATATGTAATTTGTAACATGAGGACCTGGGGGGGCGGGAGTTCACTTTGGGCTTGTACCATCAGCATTTATAATGCAGTCTCCGTATACCCACCAGGCAATAAAGTCCTGACTTAGGCAGCAGCGTTTCTTTGCATGGAGGATTCTCATTGCAGGAAAGAGTGCTGAGATGAAAACAGCCTTTGAAGAAGTTCTACTCCACATCTGACCCCTGCGAGGGCACAAGCGAGGGTGTACGAAGTAGACATTTCAGTTTCCCAGTCATAATAGCTACTTACAGAGGGCCAACTGTGGCTATTTTTTCTTTAACCAGAGGACAGACTGAAGGTCTGAGCTGGATTCCTCATCTGCTGCAGGGCTTACACAAATACGGGCTGTCTGGTGCTCGGGGCCAACCCATGACGCGCCCATCCTTACAAAGCAGACATCAACCTGCACAGCAAATCCAAGAACAAAGGCTAAAACAGAAAAACCCCATCAAAAGGGCACAAATGCAACTCCACATTCCTCAGAGGACAAAGGATTATTGTGGTTTTCCAAGTAAAATATAGCTTATAACAAACATCACCAAATTATGTGTTTTGCCTGGTAAAAAGGAGTTTCTGACCGGAGGCAATTACTAGCCCATATCTAAGAGCCCGACAGTGCTGGAGCTCCTCCAGCTGCATCATCCAGACCTGCCAAATGTCACTCATTTAAAATGAAGCATGTAATTTTTTTCGGCTTTAATTAGCAAAACCCAAAAGCCTTCATCGCTTCAATCCTGCAATACTACAGTTCTTATCAAACTTAGTCGAATGACCTTTATCACGTTAAGGGACACAGAGCTAACAAATAAAGGCTCTTTATGACAACTTCAGTTTTTGTGGTGGGTCTGTACATACACCGAGCCCAGGGACCTGTTTATGGCCAGTTGCAAAAGCTACTGGCAGTTACTGAAAGCAGAGATTCGACAGCGCCCAAAAAGATTCTCTCACTCATCTGCCATTCCTGCTGCTGGCAACAACCAGTTAACAAGCTTCCTGAGCTGTGTGTGACATTAAGACCATTGTATTTTTCAGTAGGAACTGATAGATAGTAGTAACTATGCTTTATTCATGCATGGAATCCCTTCTTCAATCTATTTACAGAATCACAGAGCAGCCTTGGTTGGAAGAGACCTCTAAGCTCACCCAGTCCAACCATTAACCCAGCACTGCCCAGTCCCCACTGCCCCATGTCCCTCAGCACCACATCTCCACGGCTCTGAAATCCCTCCAGGGATGGGGACTCCATGGAATTACTTCCATATTTTAATTACATGGAATTTCATTAGTTTATTCATCAAACTGTTGGAAAAAAAAAACAACAGTGGATCAAACATTGATTCATTTTATTTACCTTGAGATAGACATAAAATAAACATATTTCTTCTAAATCCAAACACCATGCCTTGTATGAATTATAATGAATTAGGTTTTTAAATCAGCTTACTCTCCTTCTTTGCTTTCTTCTTTTCTGAATTTTAAGCTCAGTACGATTAAAGTACTAAGATACAGTTTTGCTTTTAACCAGCAGCATCTGATTTTAAAATTGTCCTATGATGAAGTGCTGCTGTTCAGTTTTGTATTCATCTCCAGTGTTCCCAAACTCCATCTATTCTCATTTGTATTTGCACTTCAGTTTTCATGCAAGAGAATCCAGCTTTAGAACATGATAAACAAGTTGTGATCCTCTAAGAATATATCAATTCCCAGATGGTAAAACAAAAAAAAAGGAAACCAGATCTACATGTGAAGCTCCAGCTCTTAAAAGATTCCCCCTTAGGCAGCGTGGAGGCCTGCAAAAAGCATGAACATAAATATCGTGATATTCTGGTTTACCCAAATACCACTGTTCTCGGCTTCATTCAAGTTTCTATCGTGGCCACACTGTAATTTTGAACAAAATAACAGACAATTTGAAAATAATCTGAATTCAAACATGACTCTTCAGAGAGTCAGGTGAGGTTTATTGTTGTTATGGCAGATTTTACACTGTTTTGATAATGCTTTACAATCAAAATTTGCAACTGTATGTGAGGCACTGTTGACTGTTAGTTTAGGACACCCGTGCAAACAAGGTCATGAATCTCATAACCATTATCCTGATACAACATTTTAAAT
Organism: Podargus strigoides; assembly: GCA_028020825.1. Taxonomy (NCBI): domain Eukaryota; kingdom Metazoa; phylum Chordata; class Aves; order Caprimulgiformes; family Podargidae; genus Podargus; species Podargus strigoides. Next base: position 3,476,714 of record CM051647.1, on the reverse strand, counting down.
ACATATCATTCCAAAGGCACCAAGAGGACTAAGACCTTCCCATTTTCACAGCCCTGAGCTGGATTTCATAGTGTTTATTCTCAAAAGAAAACTGCTCAAAGAAGAAACCCAGGCTTTGAAAATCATTTGATACTGCTCTCAGGGCTATGCTGGAGATATTTTGCCACACAAGAATTCTAAAAGCATCTTGGGGAACCCAAAGCTTCCTCTCGGTGTATATTCCTGATTACATGCACTGCAGGACAGCAGTTTTATAAGGGTATCTCTGACTTGTATCTGTTGCACACCAGAGGTTCTCTTTAAGATGCTAAACTATAATGAATCACACACACACACACAAAGGAAAATGATACAACGCAGAACCCAGACTGACATGTAAATCCAGAGATTGATGGGTGGGATCAAGCAAGCTGAAACAGCAACCTCAGGCATGTTGTTTATATAAAGAAAAAGCAACCTTAAATCATTTGGGTAACACCAGTTGGCTTTCATCTTTGCCTTTGTCATTCGCCCAGCGCAATCATTACATTAGCGAGATAGTCAGCAATAAAAACTCACTCCTGAAATAATACAGGCAGAAAGGGGAAGGCAAGGTCAAAAAAAAGAAAAGAAAAAAAGCACCTGAAGATTCAGTTTTTTAAAAAGCCAAACAATGGCTCAATGGTTAAATGGTCACTTCTACATCCATGATGGAATTGAGTCTGTGATGACCTAAATTGTTACTAAACCCAGCTTGATTTCAGTGGAAAAAGAGTGGGGTCCTTATTCAGCACCATAAGGCATTAAGAGGTCGTTGGTGTCCACACTCAGAGCAGATGTTGCTCCCAGATCCTCGCTGCTTGAGCAGTGTAGATTAAGGGCCAGATTTACAACAGCATTTGGGGATTTAAGCATATTACTACGTGTCACATGGGATTGGCAAGAATGCCAAATGAGGTTACAACTCTTCTTAGGTTAGAGTATCGTAGTAGTTGGAGGTGTCCTGAGGTTGTGTCTTTAACTTCTCCAGGGCAACGAGTGCTTTACTTTCCCGTACTACACGAATCCACAGGCAGTGCTGGCACCAAAACCAGAGTAATGATAGCAGTAAGTGAAGGAAATGGCCATGGCTACGCTGACACAAAGAAAAGATTTTTGCTACTCTTCGGCAATATTCCTTCTCTGCCTAATTAATATTTTTTGCAATAAGAAATTGCACGAACAGTAAAATATATATATATATATATAATTAAAATGAGCCTCATGGGCTGACCTCAACAAACAAGGAAATTCCAAATTAAAAGATACCACTGAGCTCTGGAAACCTGACAACATTAAGAACAGCAGAGGTGAACTAAGGGCAAAGTAAAGGCTTTAAATATAACTGTTCTTTGCTGGTATCTACTTTGCCCTTTTGTTCTTTTTGTCCTTGTTAGCAGGACAAAACCACAAAATGTTAGTATGTGCCAGACAGAGTCTGTGCCATGAGGTGTAGTGGAGCACTGGAGTACTTATGCTGCTGTATCACTATAACTTTTATATATATATATATCAAAATATTAATACAATTCCTTTCTGTAGACCAAAATAAGAAGATGCACCTGGGTTTAGGAACGTGCCCTGTTAGAACTCACAAGCCTGCTGCTGCACTGGGCAGGTTTTCCTCTGCAAGACGAGCAGGACAGAACACAAACAAACGGAGAAGGTCTGTCTGGATCACACCTGCCTTCACAATCAAAACCACTGCACCGCTGTGGTTAGCCTTCAGGAAGCGTTCTTTAAAAACAAACAGAAACACCCCAGATGTGTGGGCTCTGAAGAGGGAACACAAACCTCCCCGTACCCCCTCTGCTCACAGCAGCATGGCATGGCATGGCCTCACCCACACCAGCACCAGCGGGGCTGCGGTGCCAGGCCCGAACCCCTGCCGGAGGGCTGGAGGGAGGCGAGGCCCCGGTCACCTCCCGCAGCCCCGGGGTGCTCACCAGGGCCGGGTAACACCCCAAGACAGACCCAGGCGCCCTTCGTAAGGCCCCGGGAAGGCGGCACGGCCTCAGGGCCCGGTGATGCCGGGGGCACCGGGATCCCCAAAGGGGCCTTCCCCCTTCCCCCTAGGCCTGAGGGGAGGGACAGGCCGCGGCCTCCCCGCTGCCGAGAACGCGGGGACGGGCCGCTGAGGGAAACCCCACCGGCCCCATGTCACGGCCGAGGCGCCGCAGCCCCCTCTTCCCCTTCCCGCCGCTCTCCCCTCCCGGCGGCACCGCCCCGTCCGGCCGCGCGGGCCCGGTTGCCGCGGCAACAGGCGGAGGCCGGCCCGCGCCCGAGGGACCCGCCCCGCGCCAGGTGAGCGGCCACCGGCCCCGCCACCCCCGGGCCCGCCGCCGCCTCACGGGCAGCCGTGTCCCTCAGCACTCACCCACCCCGGGGCGTGTGTCCCCGCCGGGAAACGGCCTCCGCACCTCGGCCCGTCACTGCTCCCGCCGCTCCTCCGGCCCACAGCCCGGCTCCTTCCTCCCTGCAGGCTCCAGGTGCTGCCCGACCTTCCTTCCCCGCCCCGGGGGCGGCTTCGCCCCTGGCCGAGCTCCACCTGCCTCCCGCCGGCTGCCCCGGGTGCGGTGTCCCCCCTCCCCGAGGGACTGCCACATGGCGGGCTGTGGTGACAGATGGCTGTGATCGACAGTGTGATTGCAGCGGAGGAACCTCGGCAGGAGCTTGGCAGCAGGACAGGTGATGGTGAGCGCGGCTCCCACACTACGTGACACCGTGGTGAACAAAAGTGTCTTTGTTCCCGTGTACATATAGCGCAAGACAACACAATCACAGCACAGCCTTGGTTGGGAGAGACCTCTGAGCTCCCCCAGTCCAACCATTAACCCAGCACTGCCCAGTGCCCACTGCCCCATGTCCCTCAGCACCACATCTCCACGGCTCTGAAATCCCTCCAGGGATGGGGACTCCCCCACTGCCCTGGGCAGCTTGTCCCAGTGTTTGATAACCCTTTCAGTGAAGAAATTTTTCCTTATATCTAATCTAACCCTCCCCTGACACAACTTGAAGGCCATCACCCCTCGTCCTGTCACTGTCACCTGGGAGAAGAGACCGACCCCTGCCTCGCAGCTCTCTAAGCTATGGATATCATCAGGCTGAAGCACTTCAGCCCTTCAGAAAATGTGTGTCACATGCACAAATTAGAAAACAGAAGAGCAGCTACACCAGCAATACCATCACAGAGAACACTCTGATGCTCCCACCTGGCATGGTACTGCTCCGGAGGAAAAATAAAGCTGCCCCACGATAATCTGCCTGAAGAAAAATAATCAGGTAATCAGTTTGACCTTAATCATACGAAGCAGGAAGATTAGCCAGACATCAAAAAAAAGAGGGGTTGGACTGCTATTTCTGTATCAGCCCACTCTGGGCCACCCCCTTCTTTTTTAGCCAGTCTCCAATCATTAAAAAGAAGGCAAATAGCCCTAAGAATAAGTTCAGCCAATCATGTACCCAAGGGCTCAGATAAATCTTGCTCAATTCCATGGCTGAACGGATGATACCCTGGAAGAGCAGATGTGAGTTGTGTTGATACCCAGCCACCAGTCACAAGCCAGTTGAGGGCAGGGTCGGCGATTTCGTTGTCCCTATGACATCCATGAATTACAGGAATGAAAAGGAAAAATCATAGATTCATATGATCTGAGATCAGTCAGTACTATGAAAACCACCCAGCCCAATCAATCTCCTCACATTCCCAGACCATGCAATTCATCCCAGAAGCTGCACGAAATAGTGTCTTTTAAGTAGATAACTGAATATTTCAAGTGGTGGTGAGTCCATCGCTTGATAAGCAGTTTCAGTGCTCTGTTATCCTCATCACTAGGTAATTGTGTGCTTGTGGTTGTTTTAAAACTTGTCTGCCAACTTTGCAGGCAGTAAATCTTGTTCTGCTTTTGTCAAGATTGTTGCAAAGCCCTTCACTATCAGGTGCTCGTTAGAGGTGTGTGTAGGTACACACAGTGATCAAGTCACCTCTTAACCTTCTTTTCAGTTAAGCTGAATAAATTAAGCTCCTTAAACCTTACATCATTAATGCTTGTTTTCCAGAACCTGGATCATTTCTATGGCCTTTCTTTGAACTCTTTAGCATTTCCACATCCTTCTTTGAAAAGAAGAATGAAAACCAGATACAGTGTCCTCTTGCTCATCTCACCAATTCAGTGGAAAAAAGAAACTTCTGGATATTCATTTTTGGGGTATCCAAGGACCATCCTAAGATTTCCCCCTACACCCCCTGTTTTTGAGGCAGCAAGATATGATAGAGAGGATTTAATATCTTTCTGTACAGCATTTTCGTTCAGTTTGACATGCAGAACTCTCGCTCTAGTAGTTCATAATCATTTGGGGGAGAGAAAATGACCCATATCATTTGTGTTCTCATCTGCTGTATTTTCTGGTGTTCTATGAGTAGTTTTGTTGATATCAGTATGTACAATACTGATACACATATGGGATTGCAGGCTTTGCACTTATAGGAGATAGTACAATGAACAAATAAGGAAAAACTATAAAGACAAAGTGTAATTTAGGTCCCTAGGCAACTGCCAGACCTAGCTCTCATTTCTGTCTTACTGATGGCAATACATTCATACACAGTACTGAGCATGCTATTGTCTTGGTACTTAAGATATTAAAGTAGAGATTTCTGTATGTTTTTATGATTATAGATTATTAAATCCTAACTACAGACCTTAATCCCACAGAACACTTGATTTTAATTTGTGAACAAGACAAGAATTAAGTTGTGCTTTAATGTCATTTGCAGGATGTGGCCTTGACATGGACAGTTCTTGAATTCCAGGTAGTCTTTAGCATCAGCTGCAAAAAGAGAAAAAAATGGAAAACATTTACGTTTTCCAAGCTGCATTTTCCTTTCCATAATATTGACATACAGGCTAACTTCAGCAGACTTCCAGTGAATCAACAAGACTGAATTTGGCCCTTGGGGAACAACTTTAGCAGGTTGACTTAGGGTATCTGATATGGAAAATCTTCTCAAGCGTTGGTGTGTCACAGTTCTTAAAATATTAAGTCACCGAAAATGCCTACGTAAACAGAGTGTCTTAAGGAGTGAATAACAGCTCCTGGCTTCAGAGTCTAAAGCCCTTTCTTCTTGTTAAATAACCATGCAGCCTCCAACTGCCTGTTTTCCCCTCCCTTTTCCTTCTTCACCTCTTCCCTCACCTGCAAATGAGGCCTGCCTTCAGAGAACCTGTTTTACACGGGGTAATACCATCTGCAAAAAACAGCCTTGTGGACTTTTGGCATAGCTATTAAATGGCATACACTTACAATTAGCCAGTATGATTTTCACGCTGTGGAAAGAGGTCCTCTCTTTCTAATTCTAAAAAGTTATCATTAATTTTTGTATGTAAATACGAATCTGGCAGAAAACACCAAATCTTTATTCTGTTATTAAAGATGTAGGATGTGATTGGAGTCAGTGGAATTTTGTCCATGTGATCTTCCCAAGGAGTTATAAAAAATAAAGCATAAGGGCATTCCTCACATCTCTCTTAACCCTTATTTTCATTTCCTGAGACTGCAATCAAACAATCAATTTAAGCCATGTAGAGAGAGGTATTTTGTTTGCCTGCTGCTGCTTAGCTGATGTTATTTTCAATGTTATGTTGGTTTTTTGCAGGGTGACATCACAGTTCATTGCTTGAGAACAACAGAAGTGTGAAAGTGCAGCATGAGGTTTTCATGACAAATGTTGAGAGCAAAACTTGCACAGGTTGTGGTGTTGGAGATACTCTGACAGGTTACAGGTGATCACTGTATCCAGTCAGAGAGACAATGTTAATGGGAATACATCATGTCTTTCACAGAGCAGGAGTGTGGGTATGCAATTAATGATCCTCTGTCAACTCTTTTGGAAATTGTATTTTGCCCTCTCTTTGAAAATAAATAGCTTTATTTTCTATAATAATCTCTCTCTGATAATATTTTGAGCTACTGGCAAGTCTAGATAATATTTTTGCATATCTAAATATCCAAGTTGACTGTTCATCTCTAGTTTGCACAGGCTGTAGTAACAACTTCCATTTCTCTGTTTTCTTTAACAGATGATAAATAGTTTGGGCAGCAAGAGAAGTAGTTCAAGATGGTTCCTAACTGCTTGTTATCAGCTTTCTTGATTCCTTTGATCATTTGTGATATCAATTTTTGAAATGCAGTCTCAGAATATATATTTTCCATCTAAGAAACTTTGGGTTTGACATCTTCTTAGAAATCTTTATTTCTTTCAGAGAAATGTTGTCATGGTACTTTCTTAAAGGCTGCATTGTGCTCAAGAGTCGATGAGGTTTGCTCTTAGCACTTCTGATTTATCTCCCTGATTTCTCTGTGAATATAGCTCACATTATCTCCTCTGGTGCGTGGAACATCTATTTTTACAGGCCAGTCAGAATATTCTCTCCAGAAATTTGCATGTTGCTCCTTGGACAAGGCTGCTGTACCTTTTCTGTGACAATACCTCTCCTTTGTTTCCAGTTTAGTTGAATACAAGTGATTGAGCATCTGGATGTGTTCAGAAGGTAAGATGGTATAGTGGGCAGCAAATAAATCTTCAAGTGTGCAGAGAGCTTCTAAGCATGCAGAGATGGATTCTCTCTTTAACATGGAGCTCCTTCTGAGCAAGGTAGAGCTGCACCACGGTGACCAGATTTTTCAATTAAAAAGACAATGCTCAGATATTAGCAACTTTAAAATCCCCAAAGTAAACAAGGCATATTAACAAATCCTGTGATGTATACAGATGAAATCATGATATGAAACCACAAAGCTGCCAAACTATTTCTGTATGGTTCAAACAACCATAGGGAAAATGTCTCGTAGGTACCTTCTGTCTCCTCTCCCACTCCCTTCCCTATAGGCAGGAACATGGTTTTGCTCTGCGTATATTGAGTCAGAGTCATCCAGTTATCGTACTTACCTTGTAATGTCATTCTCAGACATGTTAAGACAAGATTTAGCCTGCCATAATAGTTGGCACAGAGCACATACTCCTTTTACGATTAGAATTAAACCAAACTACAGAAATCATTGTGTTGGCATAACAGTGTATTTTGTTAAAACAATCTTTATATCCAGTCTGGAATGATGAATACCAGGATGTGTTTATCATTCTAAGGAGAAAGAGTGAAAATGAGTAAAGATGAAAAAGAGGATTATCCCATAAAGCTGTAAGACTGTAGTCTGAGCAAGCTTACCAGAAGGAAGCTCAGTCCTTCCTGCAGTGATCTTTCTGGCTCTGTACTCCTAGCTTGCTCCTTGTGTTATTGTGGTGAGGCTGAAGACATCTGCTAGCATGCGCATCCTAGAATGTTTTATTTATTATTTTAGTAAAGACTTGATGAGTCATCAGGATCTAGATATTGCTCAGAAAAGAACACTAATTCTGTCCATAGAATATTTTGGATTCTGACAATTTTCTGACAATAGCTTCCTGTCTATGAAAATAATACTCTGTTAGACCTTGATGCCACTAATTTCCTGCTAATGAATAGACCGAGCTTATTTACAGGCAATTTTGCAACTACAAGATTTAGTACGACAAAGCTTTAATTTTCCACCAATAGCAAGGCAGCCTTTCCTTTGAATAGCATCAGCTCTAAGAAAACAAATATACTTGCTTTGTGTACGGGCTTTGATTGACTGGTGTGAGGGGTGAGGCACAGGAAGGACAGAAGTTCATCAGCAGTGCTCAGTCTCTGAGGGAAATGCCATACAAGATGGATTCAGAGACTCAGGCAGGCCAGAAAACAATAGAGAAAACCACTGCAGCTTATGTTAAAAGTTATTTCCACTTGGTTATACTAAGTCTGAGAGTAGTTCTTTCAAGCTGGCTATTTCTGAATTACATAACTTTTATTTCATTATCTTACATTGTGGCATTTGTCAAAAGCAACAGAAAGTCACGCAGCGACCTTCCCATCAGCATCTTTGTTCTGTACAGAGCTGCATTTACTTTGTGTAGGGCTTAACAATATTTCAGTACTTCAATGTATATATTTCAAACAGACCCTTAAATTCATATCACTATCACAAGTGGATTTCCTGCTCCTAGCATTAAAATATTATTTACAATTCAGTAACACTTACAAGCCTTTATAAGGATTAGGCCCCAGTAGCCCACTTGCTGTTTAAATACAGTAAAAGACTGTGACTACTCCTAATTGCTTACTAAGCAGCGACAGCTATTCAAGAGAGCATCTGGAGCCTCTTCTGCTTCATGCATCATCAAAATAATTCTGAGCTAAATTCTGAATGCGAGTCTTTATTACTGGTAATTATGTAAGAGGCAGAGAGATCACATTATGAATTTCAGAGCCAAGGTGAAATTTGTAAAGATGGCAGTTAAATCATCTGTTGATTTGCAGATTGGGCCAGTTTGACGTGGAGTTGCTGAAAGTAAATTTAGAACTCTGCAGAGCCATTTATACAGTCCCTCCATTGACTTGTTACATCTTAATAGATTTTTAAACTAACTAAAATGGGAAAACTGAAGCAGTAAAGGAAACATCCAGAAAGAATGCTAGAATATGATACTGCTGTACTGAAATAAGTGTATCTGTTTGCAGCTGCTATCTTAGTGTCAATAATTTAAAAGCCTAAAAGGGAGGAGGGAAAATTGAGCAGTGTAGGGGCTTTTGTTAGGAATGGCACACTCTACACTCTGTCTCCAGAACGTAAATTAAGATAGTTTCTTTGGCAGGTAAGTCTACTCACTAGAGCAGGTGCAGACTATAATATTTACAGGCAAGACTATGAATCTATTGCTTATATTTTTGAGAAGGTATACAGAACTGTTGCCACAAGTTTCATTATAGTTGTTCACTCTGCAAACAACTGCTGATCTGTAAGGGACTTGCAACCTGGGTCCTACAGCACTATTTCAGGCAGAAAGAATTTTGTAAGTAAATAAAGGTTACAGGAGTTAGCATTTCTTGAAGACTTTGGATCAAATTTAGGTGTTTTCATTAACTTCAGAAGAAACTTGGTTCTGACCAAGCAGGGCTACTAACTAAATGCTACAAGAGCAAATTTTATAGCATACATTCAAATAAAGACCCAGTGAGAAAAACATGAGAGTTTCTTTTATTCACTTCTTGTGGGGATAACACTGTGAGTCCCAGCCAAGACACAAAGGCTACACAAACCATACATCATACAAATACAGATCCATAAAACCCAACCTACAAGAATTTGCTTCCTTTCTAAATAGAGTAGTATTTAGGTTCCTGATTTTAAGTGGAAACAGCGGCTTTTAACTTCTACAATAGTTTTTCTAGTAGTTGCACGCTGGTTACAGAGCCACAGTAATACAGGTTTTGTTTGTATGCTGTGCAAATTCTCAGTGTGCTTGGTGTCAAACAGTGATTTTGTCTGGCACCCTTTCCGCTCACGTGTTATCTGGGCTGGTCAGGTAGCTCTCGGGGGGAAGTTTAACAGGCCAGAAGCAGAAGGTGTCTTTACACCTATTATGGTTGACAAGACAGTGCTTCAGATTCTGGCATGTAATAGTTCAGCTTTATTGGCCATGCTGACAGCAAGCTTTATGCCTTGCTGGTACACACTCTGCCACTGCTCCCTTTTCTCCCTTTATTCCACTATACCAAGTATTTGTGGAGGACAGAGGCTGATATGTGATCTTGGTATCAGCCAGAGATTCCTTTTTTCTTGGGAGAATGCTGAAACAGGTGAATCTAATGGCTCTGGCCATTCCACTTGATCAAACTAATGATGACAGCATTAAAATAGGAAAACCAAACCGGACACCACATAGCTGTGCAGTCAGACTGATCAGCAAGATCACTGTGCGATTGCACAGCAAGACCACTTGCACTGATGGCAGTGTTTCTGCAATGTTTTGGCATGAGAATAATCAGAAAAGCAATTTTTATTGTCCAGAATGAGTTTTCCTCGCACATAAGGCAAGGAGAACAGAAAACTCCATGGAAAGCATTAGCTCCCTCATTTTAAAGATTTTATCTCTGAGGTTAGCAGTGAGCATCCTTAAAAATAATATTAAGTTCCAACCACTATTGCAGTGTTTGTTATTTATATTTACCAAGATTATTGCATTGCCAGGTCAGATAATTTTTCCCATCAGTGGTAAGCTGAGTCATTCACTGGATTAATATTTTTATCACTTGATGAACCTCATAAAGAATATGGATTATGAACAATCAGACATGAGATCATATCATCCAGGTGCACAACATTGGAAAATTTCCCTTATTCCAGCCAAATATTATGTTTTGTCCCTTAAGCATGTCTGAGATTGCAGAAGTAGAACAGACAACAGGCTAAAAAGAAAAGAAAACACCACACTAGGGAAAAATAGAGTGGGGAAACCCAAAGTTCCATCTTTGCTGCAGGCAGTTATGACACACCATGGCCATCAAACATACCAGTCATCAGACAGGTAACTAAATTGAGGTCATACAGAACTGCCAATGAAATGATTCCATTTTGGAGCACCTACCTTAAAAATCCAAAATAAAAACCATAAAAACCCCCCTGAGAACTAATTTAAGGAAAATTAATGAACAGTTGCATTTTTCAGCTGTGCCTACACCCACTGCACCTTTCAGTTTCTCAAGCATGGGTCAGATTTGTGTTCATAACAAAGCTGTGCTGTGCTTCCACAGCAGAATGAGGAAAATAGAAAGCTCACCTAAACCCCTTATTGCTGAATAAGGCAAGAAGCCATCGCATGTACCATGTTAGAAAAGTACTTACGTAATGGCTGGATTAGTGTCAGTAAATCCAAGGGATCACAATAATGCAATAGTGATGCAGAGCTGCCTGTATTATCTTGCTGTTATCCACTCCACATTTGTTCACCATCTTGTGGACCAGAGCTGCACTTCATAATCTCTGCATTATGGGATGAAGTCTCACTGATTGTCAAAAGAAGCTTGGATATGTTTTTGCTTGAACTTGTTCTTAGCATAAAGCACTGATAACTCCAATACTCTACTATTTGCAAGGTATTCATAAAGTTTCAGTCATCCATAACCACCAGCTGCAACCACGCCAACGGAAACTTAATTATTTTGAGTGTTCTACCTTGTACAATTGTTCATCCATAATACAAAAGCTGGGGCAAGGGTGAACTGACATTAAAAACACCTGGTATGATCACATAAGGATTGGTTCCTTTGTAAGAAGAAAAATATTCCCCAAGTTTTTTCACAGAACAGTGCACACCAGAAACTTTCCTCGAGTTTTACAGGTGGCAAAGGCAAATGATATTGAGCTAGGTTAATACTTGTCTTTAAGGGGAAAGCAAGCTTTTTGTTGGGTCTGGAGGTTTGCTGAAGACAAGTCAGGATGGAGGGGGCCGCCACAGCTCATAGGGTTTTTCGCAAGCCTTCCCAGCCACCAGTTTACAACGTTTTGCAGGACAGAAATTACAGAAAATACCAATTTCTTAGTGATTCAAAATAAACCAGGGAAATCCTCTGGTCCTCTCTTATAGAAAAATCTAGGGAAATCTTCTATCAATGCTAGAAATGACATGTGTGAGCCCAGTGAGTACAAGTTCACTCCATCTCAAAGTCAGGTAGCTGTGAACAAGATGAGCTGCAAATTAAATTCCCCCTGGAGGACACTCAGCTGCAGTACACCATGTCTGATCGTGGTATCTCACCAGGCACCCGCTTTCCAAGGAACGTCCTAAGAGCGCAGAGTCTGCTGCTGCAATCATCAGGCAGTTCCCCAAATATCTTTTAATCTGCTGAGATCAGGATAACTGTGCTTATTGCTGTTCATAGTCTGTTTTCCATTTGCTGTCATCACCATAAGGAGATTCTCAGAGTTAAAATGCATTAAACATGAAAACTTAGTGCTGCATCTCTCATCAAAGTATGGTATTTCTGAAAACAGACATGGCTCATAGCAAAGGTTAATCTGTTTTCCAAAACATTATTTGGTAGTTCCATTGAACTCATCTGAAACCAAAATACCCTTGAAAGTTGTGTGAGAGACCTTAGACATCAGAAAAACAGTCAAATTATATTAGCACAAGGAGTTCTTTGGGAAATCACTGTTTTATTTATTGATTTACCAGCTAACAATTCAGGGAATAAACGCAAAGAAGGGCTAAATCTTCCGGTAAAGTTCTCAGGAGAGCTAAACAACACTGACTGTGCCCAGCTGTACCTTGAGCATTCAGGACAGCTCCATTTCTCACTTGTGCCTAAACCCTCTCAAGTGCTACAAATATCACATATCCCCCTAGCCTACACATCTGGCTAATGGAGTTTCAGGGAGGAAATTTCACCAAGGCAGAGAAAGGGGGAGGAAATCTTGGTTCCAATCTGCTGAAACAGATCCCTGAGCTACTTTGCCAGTCCCCAACAGTTAGATTACAACTGTATTAACTTCCTCTTTACCAGTATTTGTTTACACCTCATGCAGAGTGAATACTGTAGGTAGGAAAACTTAAGAACCCCCCTCTAGAGACAACAGCTTGGCTAGAGCCTTTGTGTCATGGGGAAGCAAACCCAGTCCTCCTACATCCTGAGAGAGCAGCCTATAGAATCATGGAATGGTTTGGAAGGGACCTCAAAGCTCATCTCGTCCCAACCCCCCTGCCATGGGCAGGGACACCTCCCACCAGCCCAGGTTGCTCCAAGCCCCATCCAGCCTGGCCTGGAACACTGCCAGGGAGGGGGCAGCCACAGCTTCTCTGGGCACCCTGGGCCAGTGTCTCACCACCCTCACAGCCAGGAATTTCTGCCTAATATCTAGTCTAAATCTCCTCTCTTCCAGTTTAAAGCCATTGCCCCTCATCCCATCACTCCATGCCTTTGTCAGAAGTCCCTCCCCAGCTTTCTTGTAGCCCCTTCAGGTCCTGGAAGGTGCTCTAAGGTCTACCCGGAGCCTTCTCCAGGCTGAACAACCCCAACTCCCTCAGTCTTTCTTAATAGGAGAGGTGCTCCAGCCCTCTGATCATCTTCATGGCCCTCCTCTGGACCTGCTCCAACAACTAAACTATTTAGTAAAGAGCTGGGATTGGGCTGTTGCTTCCATGCTCTCCTGTGTTATAGGAGAGAGCATGGACATAGTTGCCACAGAGGACTAAAGGCTGTGAGTTGCCTTGTTTCAGATGTGGAAAAACTGCGTCTTCTACAACATGAAATGAAGTCTGTAGAGTAAATACTCTCTTATGTGGTAGAGGCTGTTCTCAAATCGGGTCGTTACATTTAGGTCAGAGTTGTTCCCTAATGTGCGTGCTGCTGGCAAACGCAGAGGATATTACTTTGACTTGGCTGGATTCAGGCTTTCCCATTCTACGAAGCAAAGCAATCTTACTTGAACTTGGCAAACACTAAAACATGCAATGGGTGAATGTTTTGGCTGGGTGTGCATGCCTCTCCCATACACTTTCTCTTTTAAGTAACATTGCTTTTGTAAGAGTTTCATTTGGGTTTTGATGCATGTTTCTGATAGTAATTTGAATACACAGCTCAATTACCAACCTCACTTCTATTTTGGTTGTTATACTGCCATCATCAGTGTATTAGGTGAACAAAATAACACATAATTATGATTTCTGACTCTCTTTTTTTTTTTCTCCCACCATATTTCCAGCGAGAGAATTACATACTACAGTGTTTTGATTCTGCCCCTCCCTCTCTTTTCTTTTCCCCTGCCCCAAAGCTATTGTGATATGAATTCATAGTAGAGAAGACCAAGTCAGAAAAGAGCATCCAAGTGTTGGTAAGGAGGTCAGAAAAGGGTTTGTGACTGGCCCTACTTTCCTGGAAGTTCATTGTACCATTTTAGACTGGTGTCTGGGTGACTCGATTACACCTTCACCAGGCAGTACTGCAGCCTGATAGAAGTAGAGTTAAGGAGGAAGAGTTGGAGGCAAGGACATGACATCTCCATTACATCCATTTTAAGAGGTTTGACTTCTGCCTATTGCTCAGCTGCTCACATGAATGAATGCTAGTGACCAGCTGGAGCCTGTCTTCCAGTTAACGTTCATCCAAAAGGCATTTTAGTATGTGCTCTCCCAGACTGCTCCCCAGTAAGTGGAGACTATAGAGTTGTTGCAAAATACAAGCCCAAATCTGAACAAAATGCTGCTGCAGATTCACCCTCTGTCCTCTGGATGACTCCAATAAGTTGCACGTGATAAGGCATGCTTTCTCAGGGTGGGTGTTGGGTATTTTTGTCTTCAAGTGGCAATCAATCAATTACAAAAGTGAACCCGAGAGAACTATTTACCTAGAAGATTTTTCTTGCCTCTAGTCAGCCCCTCAGTTGTGTTTAAATTCATTTGAGTGGTTCCCAGGTAAGGTGGTGGTAGTGTTATTATTCATTCAGGTGCAGGACAGACCAAGGCCATCTCTCCAGCACAGAATAGCATATTGAAGGAAAACTCAAGTCACAATGCAAACTCTTTGCTAAATCCCAATTATCTATTCAAATAGCTTGAGACTGGAATTATTTCTTCAGCCCTGTGCACATCACAGACAGGGAAGGGATACACTGCAATTTTTTCTGTGTACATACTGAAAGTCCACAGATTCTTGATATTGGATGCATGAGTATTCAAAGATCATCATTTTACAATTTTTAATAAAATATAAAGTTCATAATGAGACCACTGGTCTCTCTGAAGCCTGTTTTGCATTCATGAAGGTAGAATCTCAAATGAAAAGTACTTTTTGGTGGAGTTACATGGAGTACGACCTCCGAGGAGGCATTCCAGTGTAACTGAGCTTGGTTCTGGAGAACCAAGTGATCACACTCCTCTTGGTTGAGTATCTGCTAGTTCAAGCCTTTTTTTTCCATGAAAGGCTGTATCAACATACATCATGTTTGCTCAGTATTTCACAGGAAAGGGCGGCGAACTGAGCAAATTCACAGTTGTTTTATGATTAGAACAGAATGAAAGACAGCAGTCCAGAGTGATCTGATGACTGGTGAGTTTCACAAGACTCTCACCAGATAACCCCTAAAATAAGTGGATGTTTTACTTCAATATGCCAGAGGGCTTTTGTGCCAACAAATATATTTGGCTTATACATATTTCATGTATTATGCTACATGATAATTCTTTTACGTCATGCAGCTTTTAATGAAACAAAGTTTACCCTCCAGATATTTCTGTTTATCTGACTTTGAAACTATTTGGTGAGGATTCAGGTTGTTTGCATTGTTTAATACTTATTTCCAGAAGAAACACTTCTGTTTATTAACTAAGCTTTCTTCTAGTTATTGAGCTAATTCAGTAGCCTCACAATGAATAGAGCTGTCTACTGGTTTATCATTCCTTTATCAAACAAAGCTTCAGTGTTTCTAATTTCCAATGTATAGTATTTGTCTAGGCATTTGTTCTGCTGTTTCAAAAGGGAAATGGGAACGTTTTATGGATTTCTAACTGCATGAAAATGTACCCATTTATACCTTTGAACCACAGGACAGATTAATTCAGTCTTTCACATATCCTCATGTTTGCTTCCCTCTTTCTCCCCGATATAGATAACATACATGCTTCCATTAGACCAGACAGTCCATATTTCTGCCTTAATTATCTATCCTCCCCTCCATGCTATTGCAACATATTTTGGACAGTACTTTTTTTTCCCCTTTCCCTGTGAAAAGAGTAGTTTTCCAATTTATTTCAGAACAAACGTTAACAGAGATTATTTATGAACTATTTGTGAACAACAGCTCCCTCTAGTTTTTGTTCTGCTCTATTTGTTGCCAAAAGGGAATTGAAACTAAAATACATCTCCCCCTAAACCAAAGATTGATCTTGGTGTCTCGCTTCTACATTGTGAAATACAGTGTTTATAATTTTTATCCCAAGTTGAAAGCCAAATGGAATTAAAACAGTGGAACTAAGTATGTCAAAATGGACTGTGAGATTAGAAGATTAGGCACACTTCATGGTCTCTGTTTAAACAAACATTAAAAGTATCTGGGTAAAAAGAAAGGAAATTACAATGCCCCCGAGAAAAGAATCTGAATCATTTTAAAGCTGAATAATGTGGTTCTTATTTTCTAATCTGAGGATACAGAACGCAATTATTTGTCTTTATTGGCTAAAGCTTATACCTCAAGCTAGCAACTGAGCACATGTAGCTTTTATGGAATTTTTCATCCCTGCTCAGCTCCTCATTTGTGCCATACGCTACAATAAATTACACTGCACTTCAGTGACCGTTCAAACCTACATCTGTATTGTCCAAAGCTTTGAAACAGCATCAAACACTTTGAAGGAGACCTCTAGCCCCGCAGTCACAAGGAACAGCGAGCATCCAGACTTCTCCAAGATGTTTAAATAAAAGGGTGAAGCTATGGTGGGGTGTACTAAAGACCTACTTTGTACCAACACATTTAAAACCAGACTTAATCCTATGGTTAGCATTCCAGTTTGAGGAGAATCTACAGAAAGAGAAGGTATCTATTCTTACCTAACTTATTTGTCAGAGAGCAAGATCTGTGGTTGAAAGCTTAAGTTACAAAAATAAAATGTGAAGAAAATGTGCAAAGTTTTTGTGATAGGCAGCTGATCATTGAACAAGTTGTTAACACTGTGGGAAACACTCCATCCTTCAGAATATTTAAATAAGATATGACTATCTTTCTAAATTATAATATTTAGACCACAAAAACTGCACATAAAAACAAACAAAATCCTCTCCAACCAAACCAACACCACACAGCACAAATAACCAAAAAAACAAAGGTAGGAAGTGATGGCTTTGTGAGCTCAATGGCAGAAATACCATTTACTTCAGAAAGGTTATTTTGGATTTAGGTCCTATTGCTGCTATGGAGTGTTATCTTTCAACAAGCCCCCTCCACTTTCTGCCTCAGTGCTTTGAGCTCCGTAGCTGAGCTGTGGGATATAGACTTGATGGTTGGCTCCTGCCAGCAAATAGTGACTGGTGAATAAAATAATATCCTTTCTTTCTTAGAAAAAAAATAAATTAAATCATATTCCAAGAATGAAGTGAAAAATAGAAATTTAGCTGAATATTTTGAAGAAAACTGGCCTCATCTACCAACTATCAATGATATAGTAAGATGGAAATTCTGTGAAATTAAAAACAGCATATAAACTTTATCTCCTAGGTTCTAGTTTCATAACAATAATGGTGTGCAAATCCTTTATACTGCAGTATTTTTTACTTTAAACTTCTAACACAAGATTTGCAAGATGTGTCACATCAACATATTTTTTTTTAAACACTCCAGGAACAGTTCACTAATCTGGATGAGAAAATATTTTCTATTCCTGCTTGAAATGCTGCTGTACTGCTAACAAATAACGCAACATGTTGAATGGACAATTGTGATACAGCTTCATGAAATGATCTTCATTAAAACGTGTGTTACTACAGAAAACAGCTATAATCAGGACAGTACTTGTCAGAATGAGATCAGAGAGATCTTAGAAGACAGTACTGGAAGAATTAACAATAATAGTGATAGATAGAATTAACAATAGATATTGATAGAGATACTCGTATTTATCACCATTCTGACAGTGCCCCACAGGAAGGTGTTTCTCTCTGGTTAAGTCCCTCAGCTAATACCCCAGCCTTTTACCTGGATCCGTGGGCATTTATCTTCTTCCACAGAAATTTTCCTTCTTTCTTTCTAAAGAAGGTTCAGCAATCTTTTCCTTATACCATGTAAAAGGGAGATTACATTTATAGAGAATTTGCCAGACTGTGAGTAATGGATATGTTGGTACATGCTGCAGCTCTTCCTCTCAATCTTTTTATGTACATATAAACAAACCCCAAATCCTCCTCTTGCACACTCTATTCCAACTCACTGTACTAAAGATCTCTGAAAGAAGATGGGAAAGGAGCCCTTTACTGCCATGAAAATTCAGACTATCAGCATAGTCTCTGTATTTGAGTCTTTTTGTCGTTCCTCTCCCCCTAGGCAGGTGTATATAGTAGGAATTTTTTTTAATTTTCTTTTTAAACCCATGATCATTCAGGGAATTAATGTAGATCTAAACTTTCACCAGGGCCATGCATGAACTTTCTGAATCTGCAAGAGAAAAAAAGCTTTAGGAGTTCCTTGTAGCATTTGATTAATATAAGATTAACATGCTTATATTGGAGAATGTTGGGTTACTGCCCTTACATGAGCTTCTGAAAAAAGGATTTTACTTTCAATTAGTGCTTTTTAGAACAATCCAAGCAAGTGCTATGCTCATGGAGTAGCTAAACATAATCAGACATAATCTGGTAAGTATTTACACGACTCCACCAATAAACCCTTGTCTCAACATGTGACTTGCCTCATCTTTCAGCTTTTTCTGTATATCCAAAGATATTAAGCCAAATTATGTAAAGGTGTTTGTCTGTGACTGGGATAAAAAGTTGGATGTGCATGAAAGTTTCTTACATTATTTATTTTCTTTTATTTTTCCACTTTGGATTAACATAGCTTTATAAATTCAGAAGTTGAAAGAGTGGTACATTAGCTATTCTGCTTTACTTTGCACATTAGTCTAGACTTAATGCTTCAGGTGTCGCTACCCCAAGAATGAAGTTGTAATATCTCCAAGAGCTTATTGTATTCTTACCCTAAACTGTGTAAGGTTTCCCTCAACTTGCCCACAACCGTGTTGAGGTGTGTTAATTTGAAAATTATTTTCAGTCTTCAGCACTCAATATTTGTATTCCTATTTGAGCATCCAGTAACATAAAAATTTACTATATGTTCTATCTCTTTACAAGGAATTTTTAAAGGCTGGAATTAATTTCTAAGTGTTATTGACAAACAGATACATCTAACTGAAGAATGCTGACATCACAACGACAAAGGTCATGCCTGTCCTCTAGAATACAGAAGGCAGAATTGTTTTGTGGAACAGGAACACATGAAGTGTTTTGTAGTTGAACCACCATGACCTGGTTTGAATGGCTCCCATTGTAGTTCCCCTGATGATATTAACATGCAAAAGGTCACAAGTCCAAATTAGACTTGCAAGTTAATAGATCTAATAACTGGAAACATTCACTTGTATATCTCTTTATGTCCTGTTGGTACTTTCTTACATTGCAGAATCACAGCTTTCAGTTTTATTCTTGTAATCATGATATCACTCTGGCAAGTTGTTTGCAAATCAGAATAAAGATTTTTAACAGAAGGCCTTGATTTGTATAGTCAGGAGTCCTGTACTCCAAAAAGAACCTGAATGAAATGCAAACAGAAAATTGAAGAACTATGAAGAACATAGTACATTATGTGGAAAAATCTGATTTCAGCACACATTAAACAACTTAGGGAGAGATCAGAGACGGGAGAGGAGGAGAAAGAGGTTTTCTGTTTATGCATGGTACATGTGTTTTCTTCCTGCTGTTTAGAAGATTTGCTCTAATACTGCTTTATTTGTATTGCAAATTTTTTTCCTCCAAGTTGGTGATGTTCACTCAACTCTTTTTCTTTTCTAGACCTTCACAAATGAGAGTTCTGGAAGCAAACATGGATCTGTCATCAAATCTTCTGGTAACAGACCAGACTTTAAATTTCCTATCATAGACAATAATGTATCAGTCAAGCAGAAGCTGAAACACAACACGAGCTTGAAAAAGCCAAGAAAAGTGTACTTGACCCAAATAAAGTCACCTCAGGTGAGTAGTGGGTATATGAGATTGAGACATTTGTCCCATTATTAGAAGTAACAGACTGGATGGATGCTTTGTCATTTGATCATCCTTATGTTACTTTGCTTTATTTTCTTCATACAAACAAATCAGTTTAATAACAAAAAAAGTTTCAAAATGGAGCTCATGCTTGCATTTATAGGTAATTTTTAAACTGCCACACAATGGAAAATTTAAATTGGAATTACACTTGTAACTGTAAACTTTGTCTCAGTGAATTAAGTGAAATGGCTGAGTGGTGTCATTCAGAACACCCAAAATTACTTTTGGAATGAGGAATCACAGAATATACAGACGTGCCTTTAGTTAATTGTGAAAGATGGGATCAAAGGCCAGAGATAAAGCCCATCTCTAATCCCCCTGTTCCTGCAGGGTGCAGGCAAAGCTTTGCAGTCATCTTCACTAGGCTTTTAATGAGAACAAGATCAAGTCCATATTTCATGCAACTTTGCAGTTGGTTGAGATAAGAAAGGCAATTTAAAATGAGTTGTTTGTGTTGAAAATAAAAAAATAAAATAAGGAAGTTACTTACCATAGTTAATTTTATCATAACAACAAATAAATCCTTCATAATTTACATAGCAGCCATTAAGCAAGTTCCAACCTAACAATGTGTATGAGTAAATTCTCAGAAAACAATATGAAGTTAGCCAGGATTAGCTAATCAGTTTATTGTTTCGGTGAAGTCAGTCAGCATGTATGCCAGCAAGCTGCTTTTTAAAGTGACATTCCATTTTTAAGCACAAAGCTTCAAATATTTATAGAACAAAGATTATTCACTAAATATCATAGCAGATGGATAGTTTCTCTCTTCTTGAGGAAGACTGTGGGAACACAGCTACATCTCTGGAGACAAAACCCAGGCCCATACAGACAGTTTTGCAGGGATGACCATCTCTGCAGGTTTCTATCACTGTAGAAATAGCTTGCACGAACACAAAACTATTTTCATGTTGTTCTTGACATGTATAAACTGGGGCTCTCCACGCAATTAAGAATGCCATTGAATAATTCAAGACTCAGGTATTGGGTTAAGCTTTAGAGAGGAAACAGAATAAATCCTTTCCTAATTCTGATTTACTGCACATTTGCATTCCACTAACTCAAAACCCACAGCATTCAGCAAAAATAAGTATTTTTAAATGAAGGTTAAACCCATTTAAGTGTGCCTTCATGTAGGTCTGAGGTAATCCCACTTACATCAGCGTTATTTCATGCCTTTGACTTAATTTAGAACAGAAAATAGGCCTCAGGTATTTGGGGAAAAAGTAGAGTCAAAATTAACTAGGGCCCTGATCTTGTAACCGTGTAAGGACAAGATCTTATTTCCATTCAAAGCTTCCCTGACATCAACACGGAGCCTCCTGAGGACAGGGCTGCCTTCACTTAGTCACGGGCAGAGCAGGACCAGTTGTCTTTCCCTGTCCTTCCAGCCAGGGAGAACAACACTAAATAAATAGAGAGCAGCACAGAAAGTAAAATTAAATATTACTATGGACTCCTGTTCTTATGTATGTAACTTGCTGGCTGTCTGTAGGGAAAAAACTCAAACTTTAATTTATCAGCAACAAGTAGTTCAAAGGGAAGTTTATCTTAAAGGTCTGTCCCTGAGGCTTTCCTGTCTGTTCCTTCCACACTGCATTAAACTGAGGATATATTCTTCTACTTGCCCATCACATTCCTAATATATTTTATCTTCATCTTTTATTTCTCTCTGACATCCTTAACATGCATGCAGGCATGCTTGCCTCATTATTATACTTATCTGCCCCTCACAGTTTGCTTCTGACTACCCTCTGACTTATCTTTACAGCACCAGTGGGTTTGTTTATTTATTTCCATTTGAGTGAGAAGCTAAAGCACAGTAAGTGATTTATATAGGATAAGTTTGAGCAGAGCACAAAACTGAATCCAGCCATCTTGTCTTCCACGGGAGGGTCCTGAATACAGGTTATATTTTCTGTTCCAAACTTGTTTGAGGCTGAGAGAGCTCTGTTTCTGCTGGGGCCATGGGCAATGAGGCAACTGTGAGAAATAACACACCCATTTTTCTTTCTTTGATGTCACCACCTTGAAATTACCGCTTTCATCGACACCAGGAACTCTCAAATTGCTATCTAGAGAGTAAACATCTTGTTCTGAAGAAAAGAAAGAAATACTCAAACTTCTCCAGCCCAATGAGATTGCTATGGTCCCAGTTTACTCCTAACATTATTATTTTTTATGATGCCTTAGAGTTAGAGGTGAAATATTTATCATCTAGGGCATGTTTTAGTGTAGAGTAGACCAAAAGAAGAAAAAGAAAAACTAAATGTAATGGGAAATGTTGCCTTCTGCACCATGTCTTAGTGAATTTTTAAGTTGCTCCTAAGTTTCTGCAGGCTTTCTCACAGTAAAAGCAGTTTACTCGACATGGCAGAGAGAAGGACACAACCACAATAAATATATGGGACAGCAATCACAGATAGAGCACACATTTTTAAAACTGCATTACAATTGGAAATAGAAAATAAATACATTCGAGTGCACCCGTGTAGCAAGAAGAAACATGATAAAGCAGCCTCAAGCAATTTTAAAATATGCTGTATGAATGAGCAGACAGCTCAAGCAGAACAGCAGCCCAAATATCTCCTTGGGATAAAAGGCAGACACACGCTTAACAGCCAAGGGATAAAGCAGGGCTGGGAGAGCCCCAGTGTAATTCCACACTAGCAAGTACAGGAGTATCATCTGCCAGAGCAGCAGCGTGGGTTTGATCCGGGCAATCTAACCCACAGCTAAATCAGTCTATCAGATTATTTTCTCTACCTGTAAATTATATTATTTCCTGTGGTTTAAAGATTGTGCTGCATGAGGCAATTCCACAAGGAGACACAAGAAGGGGAGCTGCCTCTCGCTTGTTGGGAAGTCAGTGATCTATCATGAAGCATGAGCAGACTGGTTTTACCCAGCCAACTAAACAAGAAGACTTGCAGTCATCTCATGAGATTTATCACATTTCCTAATGTATTATGTGGCATTTTTGGTAAGATAATAATTAGAATCTCTAAATCTGTTTTTTTTTGGTTACCATAACATAAGGTTTTGTGTATAAACGTTAACACACAGCGAGTTCTGTTGTGGGGTGCCCTTGAGGATTAGAACAAGGAGCAGACCTCCCCCAGAGTACATATTAAAAAATCAGCTCAGCTTCACATTCAGACTGGGGCAGATCAAAGTGCTCACTGGAAGTTTACATTGCTGTGTAATAAGCAAGTGAGATAAAAATTCTTAAAACTGAAAATCCCTTCTCTTACAGTACATAACAAAACCCCCTCAGACCCGTTGGCAATGCAGTTCCTGTTGCTTACATAGAGGTGGTTTCTTCTGAACCTCCAACAAAGTCAGGAGCAGGTGGGTCAGAACACATTCCAGGAAGAAGGTAAATATTAATTGGCCTTTTAGGTGTCACTGCATCATTCACTAGCATCTATCAGTGTTCTTCACAGGTTCCTACACACGTCCTACCAGACAAACAGGATTGATTTTCTGTCTGCGTTACAGCAAAGCTCATGAATAAATTCACCTTGTTAACAGGAAACATACTAGAATTAGAATTACTAATAACTGACTGTGCTACAACATCAATAGCAGGGTAATATACTTAAGCCACTCCAAATGTGTGCTAAACACTCAGTACAAAAGTAAAATGGTATTTTGACAGTGTGTTGGTGTTTTATTTAAAATTTTGAATGCAGATCTTGGAGTTCAACAAGATTGTGCAAGAAAATCAAGTGAAACTGCATTTGAGAGCAGGAAGTGATCTCAAAGGAAGAGGAGTATAACAGAGTCCTCCAACCTCAGACTAGATCACCTCAAGACAAAAAACAAGATGGGGACTATTCCAGTACAGGCACAAGCTCAGTCATCTCTGACTCAGTCAGCAAACATATGGAGTGGTTCATCCCCTCTGCACCATAGAAGAGCCCCTTTTAAGCCCAGAAGGAAAAAGCTTTTGTTCTATTCAGTATTCAACCATGGAAAATTCTTTTAAAGAAATGGAAGATACTGAGGACACAAATTGGGTAAAGTCTTTCCTTGAGCATTAGCCAATTTCCTACTATTCTGGGACACAGGAATAAATTTAGTGAAATATATTTAGCACAAGGTGAGTGACCTAGCTTGGAAGAAGGTGGAAATGACAAAAATGCATAATCAAGAGGGAGTAAATCTTCCCATTGGCCTTTAAGAGGGCAGAGAGTGATGGTCACCACTGTAGAACTACAGCAGAGAGAATCTAAGGACAGAGACAAATGATACCCTCCAGATGGGAATTGTCTAGAAGATGCAGATCATTCTCAATTTGAAGACAGGCCAAGTAATTCATCTGTCTGAAAGGTGCTTAATAATGTTAACTACAGAGACAGGGCTAGAGCCCGTATTTATTGCAAATAATGGCATTCTTCAGAACGCAACTGGAGGTGTCATGGTAGCTTTGTTACACCATTTCTGTCAGCTGTTCCCAGAGCACTACTGCACTCTGCACCTTACAGCCCAGCATCCTCAGCTCAGCCTGCACAGACACCCAAGTCCTCAGCAAACTGGAGCTCAGCCACAAACACTAGATCTGGAGGATAGTTCAACACTCAGTATGCATACACCCTTGTCCTTTATATGCTATAGGGATTCTTCAGATAGTTTTGATTCTTCACTACCTGTTCACAATACACCTGAAGACAGCAGCTTACTAGAGGACAGCATCAAGGACAGTTGAAGCATTTCATCTCCTGGTGGTACCTCATACACTGGGGAGAACCTACAGAGTTCACCTAGGTCTTCATCACTAGATTCTTCCAGCCCAGCTTTGTTTCAGACAAGATTCACTCCTGATTTTCATATTGCTTGTGTTTTGCACGATCAGTTGCCATTGACCTTTCTGACAGGGCCTTATTTACAAACCCAAATTAATACAATAAGCAACAGAATGATCTCCCATTCAGCAGGCACAAAGGGAGTCAACAGATCACCAGCAGAGCAAGAGAAACTTCAACAACATGAAAGGTGAGGAGTATATTCAATATATGTACAAACTCTAGAATTAAACACACGGTAGCTACATCATGAATTGCAAGGAACTGTGTAGATTTCAAAGTTCTATTTTTATCATTGGTTTGATATTTTACTTATTTCGTAAAGAGGGGGCTACATTTTTCCTCTTTCAAGTTTTCTATACAGTTGGAAACATAGAAAAATAAATTAATAGTTCTTCCATCTCTATCTCCATCCTTATCATTCACATGTGACTTTCAGGTGGTTCCACTAGAGACACTGAACACCACTCCCAAAGGAGATGGTGTTTGCATCATGATACTTCTTCTACAAGTCACACGGTCATTTACTTTATTCCTGAACATTAATAAACATCACCAAAGCTTTAACCAAGCTTTCTTGGGCAGAGACATGAGGGAGATTTGTGGGCTTTATTGTTACAGAGTTAGAGGCAGAAAATAGATTCCTCCACGTGACAGTCCACCACAACCCACAAGTGTGCTCTTTGGGCACTGGTATACAAGGCTAATAGCATAGTCATAGAACTTGCCCTTTTGTTCCTTTGTAAGGCTTCCCTTTGGGATAGATCCCATTTAATCAGCACTGAGACCTTCAAGCTCAGCTTCTTTATGTATTCCAGCCATAATCAGAAGTTCAAGTTAAGAAACACAGCTTTGTTTGTCAAAGTTATTTTTAATTGTTTGCTTGTCCTATTTTCTATCTATGGTCTAAATAGAGTAATTTCTTTGACTGCAGAGACTTTCAAATAAAGGCAGAATGAAGGAGCAATAGGTTTCCCTGCTGCTCATGGTAATCAACAAGCTGCTCGCTCTGTCTCAAGAAACAGCTTCAGCAATTAGATTCAGAGACACTATCAGGAAAAACATTTCTGTTCCCAGCTTCACTGCAAATAACCCAACTGTCTGTATTTCCAAGTCTGTCAGCTGTCCCAGGGGATGTGGCAGACAGCTAGGCAGAAGTTTCAGGACAAAACTCTTCAAAAGTTAAGGAAATTCAGAACTAAGGGTGCCACACTTCCATTTAGGTGGAAGGAAGGTCTAGAGGTTTTTCTCCTGTTTTGCACTGAAAGGTTGTAACTATTCATCTTTCCTGCCATGCCAACCATGAGCCTCCCTTCTCTTGAGTTTCCTCAGTCTCCTGATGACATTAGTTGGAGTCAGTAATGGTAGCTGTTCTGTGCAAGAAATTTAGGGGGACAGACACCAGCAAATGGGAGAATAGATAACCAAAGGGCAGACTAGAAAGAAACTGAAAGCTCTACAGGTAAACAGGTCTCCTATTATTCCAGCTTTCAGACAAAAGCCTTTTCCTTCTTTCTCAACACAAAACATTTAGGCAAACCAAATGATGTCTAGAAGAGGATGGAAAGAGGGAGAAAACTGCCCCATGCCCGCCCACCCACCCTCCCCTTGACAACCCAACATTCTGCTGGGGACATAAACTTGAAGAGTCTGATTTCCTGAGATGTTATTTATGTAGCACCTAGGGGTATCAGTAGGCAAAGTTAAGGATGGAGTTGTAACTCCATGTAGTTAAGGTTTGAATTGCTTTTTTGTCTTCATATTTTTACTTTTACATTATTAGCTGATTTAGAGTCCAGTCCAAGCCTCATTTTTGCTGTTTAGTGTTCTATTTATTAAATAGGAACCCAATCTGCTCATCAGTTTTCAGGCAAAAAGCACTAGATCACAAGCAGTAAATAGTTCTCATGTTTTCATCCATCAGTCATAAATACAAAACATGGTAATGGCTTTGTAACAACATTTTTGTTCCTGTTTGGTTACAACATCACTCTTCACCAAGAAATGAACTCCCCATGTATCACCACAAAACTAGAAAGATTTCTAGAAAGCCAGGCAGTCAGGACAAATATTCAAAACTCCTGCAGTGTCAGTCAGCACAGCCGAGAGGGGAGAGCACTC
Source organism: Podargus strigoides (assembly GCA_028020825.1). Taxonomy (NCBI): domain Eukaryota; kingdom Metazoa; phylum Chordata; class Aves; order Caprimulgiformes; family Podargidae; genus Podargus; species Podargus strigoides. The sequence continues at coordinate 3,450,043 of CM051647.1, read as the reverse complement.
AGCAGACCCCTCCTCTGAGTTTGAGGGGCAGTATTCAAACACACCCATTCTTTGGCTGTGTAATTCCCAGCAGCACATCATCAGATTCAGATTACACAAAAGCAGAAAGGGGATTTAGAGACTATAAGGTTTTTCCTTTGAACATTTATCAACTTGAAGGTACATATTAACTCTAAACTGTTGGATATTATACTTTCAGGTCACCGTCACGTGATAAAGGTCCTTAGTAAGATCTCTCCAAACCCTAGAACATTAGTGCAAAGAGAGTGTCCATTATTCAGCTGGAGACTTTGCCAAGAGCAGTGTTTGATTTCTTCTGTTATGTCTTAATAGTCTCCTGGCAGCAAACCCAGAAGAGGAAGGAGATCAGTGTCGTATCTGTCAGATTGCTGGAGGTTCTCCTACAAATCCACTGCTAGGGACATGTGGCTGTGTGGGAAGCCTGCAGTTTGTTCATCAGGAACGGCTGAAAAAAATGGCTCAGAGCTAAAATAAAGTCAGGTGAGAGAGAGACCCACAAGATACAGAACATTCTGTTGAGATGCTTCTGCCAGATTTACCTCTTGACTAATCCCCCTATATTAATGGAGGAGAACAAGATGAAGTCTTTCAATTTACTCAAAGGACATGTTTAACTCATAGCTTGATCACCATGGTAGTATTTTTTCTGTAGCATTAGGATTCTCAGCAATAAAACAGTAGATATTAATGTCTTTGAGGAGGCTACTGGTATATAGTAAGCAGATCACCAAAACCATAGTTTTCTAGTGCTTGGTTTAGATTAAAACAAGGTCTTTGATATTAAGTACTTAAAGAATTAATGAGCCAATCTACAGCAATTAGTAGTAGCAGGCAAACATCAAATTTTGCAGGGGTCATAGACTGCACACATGAGGCTAATAGGTAAGAGAAATGTTGGAATGACAAAAAAAACATGGGGTGGGGAGAAGGAATATGAGCAGGATGAATTTTATCATTCAGGAAGGTGACTCCCAGCTGGAGAACTATTCTGTTGATTATTCTTTGATTTCACCCTCATTTATGTCAGCATGCTTTTTTTTTTTCCACCCCCTAAACACTGTTCTTGCTGTGCCATTTCTAGTTCCATTCTCAGTGAAGATTATCACTGATGTTATATGTCTGTAAATTTAGATTATAAGCACATTTTCACAATATGGACCCTATCTTTATCAAGAGATTGAAGGTAATCACATGTGGTTTGGGTGGGGTTTGATTTTTTTGAAGATACATTCTACAGTGTTTGTTAAGCACTTAGGTACACTCTGGCTTCTGAAGTTCTTAAGTGAGTTATATAACTTCCAATTTACTCTGTCTAAGTAAGCACTTAAAAATATAAATTAAAAAAACCCCACCATCAGATAATAACCAGAGAATTAACCTCCAGAAAGGATATAAATAGGTATATGATATATACACACTTGGTGGTATAAGTAGGTGTATGTATATACATATACACACACCTATGTGTATATATATATATATAATTTAGTTTAGATTATGTAAAATGCCAGTCCTGTACATAGGAAGATAATAGCTTATGCCAGCTTTGTTTCTTCAGTCTGAAAAGGCAGATGATATATCAGTGAAATCCTGTGTACTTGGTTCCCTGCCAGGCCTTGTTCATTTAAATTCCTGGCTTGCCCCCAGCTTAGGGAAGTGACTCACATTTCCCAAACCTTCCCCAATTCCTGTCCCCATAGAATAATTTAAGTTTCCTCCCAGTGGCAGTTGATGGCATATGGGGACGTGATCCTGTCCAGCAGGAGTTCCTGAGCTGCTCTGGGAGCCAGAACAAAGACAGAGGTGGTGATAATTTAAGGAATGAAAGCACTAAGTGGAACCTTGTTCCAAGAAGCATGTTGGGTGAGATATCAGTCTTAACAGGCAGAACTTTTGCTTCTGGTTAGTGAAACGTGTGGGGACAGTTTCTCTCTTTGTGTTTTTTGGGGTTTATTTTGTTTATTTTTTTTTCTTAAGCAGGCAATCTGTGCCCATGGAAAGCAGGGATTTTTCTTCTTTAGAAGTTTTTATTCCACATCTTCCTTTAGAAGAAAAGGGGCAAAGAGAATCAGCTTATAGGGTGGGGGCATATCCATTTATTTGATGTCTCTCAAATGAAATTCACTGTTGTGTCTTCCCCTGGTTATTTTTAAGACAAGTAAACAATTCAAGGCAATTCCTTGGCTTTGTTGGTGCTGACAAGGCCTTAGAGGTTTACATATGGAGTCCATTGTTGCATTTTACATCAGTGTGGCTCATGATCCCTGCAGTTTTATTCCATAAAAGCTACAGATTTTGTCATTTAAAAGCAAACAAGAAATCCAGCACAGTCATATACCACACAGAGTTTAAAATAAGACTATTCCAATTATCCCTGCTATTACATGTGTCTAGTATAAAAAAAGCCATGGGTTCAAGTGGTTCAGGAGTATGCCAATAAAAAGATAGCAACCTGAGGAAGATGGCTTTTAAAAAAAAATAAATAAATTCATGCCTGCTATAAAATTGGAATGAGGATGTAGTTAAAGACTGTATTTTTGCCTTATTGCAGGGGCTGATCTGGAGGCTGTGAAGACCTGTGAGCTTTGCAAGCAGAACCTCATAATTGATGTGGACAATTTTAACGTGAATGTGTATTGCAGAAATCACCAAGAGTCATGGGTAAGAAACTGCCTCTCTTCAGATAAGAGTCCATAATCCTATTTTGATATTGCTGCCTTGCAATATTTCAGTGTGTGGTGAAACGTCTGCATCGACTGAAACCTGCTAAACTGTGAGGAAGAGATATGCTTACTTATGCAGATTTCAATAAAGGTAAAGAGACTTTATTCATCTTAGGCTCAGTTTGTATAATCCCAGAGCATTTCACAGAACTGCCCAATATCTGGAGGCTTTGCATAGAGAAAACCTGTAATTAAGTGTGGCAACAGAAAAAAAGTCTTGTTTGTTATGTAGATACAACATTGCAGGAGAAGCAGATGAAGGGAGAACAGCCAAGGATTTCCGTGTTTGTCCTTCACAACATTATGCAAGGTGTGGAATTCAGCAAAATAAGCAACAGAAGAATCAAACATCTTCCTGTTAGGGTTTTTTTCCTTTTTTTTTTTTTTTAAATGAACATGAAATTTTAAAGAAAGAAATATTGGAATGAGAGACAAATATTGAAACTTAGAGCCTGCTTTTCTAATGATAGCTAAGAATATCCTGTTTTCTGAGAAAATCATCTTACCAAAGCCAGATATATTGATTTCATTATAAAGTGATGCTAGTATTGATGAGAGAGATCAACATGCTCAGCAACCAAAGAAAATCTTTTGGTAAGATTTCAAAACACCATTCTTGTATTCTAATGCACAAATTCTATTACTTCATCGTTACTGACGACTTTCCACATCTCTAGGGGGTTCTAGGTGGACAGGACTCCACTTTGCAAGCTGTAAGAAGATATTACAAGGCCTTTTAGCAAGTTGCAATAGAAGTTGCCTTCTCCAGGAGCCTTGCAAATGTCTTGGCTTTGCTCAGAGTGCCTGGTAAGAGTTTCAGTCCCCACTTCTGCACAGTCTCTCTAGTAGCAGCAGTCAAGTAACAAGGCTTGCAGGTGAACCATGTGCACACAGTTCAGTTTTGAAGCTTTTAAATACCCTACAGAACTTGAACTGAAGCCTGTATTGGAGTCTAGTTCGATAATTCAGTGCATTGTGCTCACACAAGGAGAAACTGCCAGGCTCATTCCCCCCCTCCCAGGCATTTTAAAAATGGGATGAATTGCAAGGGTGAAAAATTGATAGAGTATGTCAAGTAATTAAGATTATAGGCTGTGTTTCTTTCTTGAGGTGTTTTATATCATGTTATACTGCTGTACTTTTAGGGTATTATTTGTGATGCATTCCTAGTGATGCCAGAAGCTTCTGAAACATATGGTTAGGTGCCCTTTTCTACTCATCTAAATAAATAATTCAATGTGCCAGAGTCTTTCCTATCAACTAGGAGAAGATGCACAATCTGGTAGAAGTGTCTTTCTCAAATTATTTGCAGTAAACAGTGTATATTTCCCCATCTGCATGATGCCTTCAGGCCTTACTTATTAAAAAAAAAAAAAAAAGCAGCAAATGATTTCCCAGAATGCTTTGACAGGAATGTTCACCAGCAAACTATTTTCTAGATGATTGATTTGCCACTATGCTGTGAAATACATATGAACAGAAAGCCTTTTGCTTAGGCTGAGATTGGCAGACATGCACCGAAAGCCTAAAGGAGAACAGCATCATGGCTCGAGAGGTCCAAAAGGAAAACAGAAATTTAGGGGGGGAAAGGGTGGAGAAAGATGCAACAGTTAAAAGAACTATTTGAGGACAATTTATAAACATGCTAGGGCACAGAATACTATAGCACAAAGAATATGTCAACCCAGTTACAGCTTTTGTCAGGTGTACCAGAATTCCCTTGATCAAAGTTGTGGAGTAGGATGAACTCAAGGTTAAGGGTGATGTTGCTTCCATCCCCAGGCTGCCTGGTCCTGCCTCTTCCTACTTCAAATTTTTAAGAAGATGACAGTACTTCTCAGGAACACTGTTAGTAACCTTGAGGCAGCTTTTATCAATCTTGGATTTGCATTCAGCATCCAGTGTGTGCATCCTGTAAGTGCACACGTACAATAATCCCTCCTCTCTGCCATTCTCCCTCCCCCCCCCCCAAGTACACTTACATGTACACATCATTTTTTGTCTCTAATCAGGGGAATACAGCCATGTCTGACTTGGAATGAGGGCTGCTCTTCCACGCCAGCAATATTGTACAGTGTATTTACAGGGGAAATAATTATTAATTTCTATAGTTTGTTTCACTATTGGCAGCTGGCACTTCAATTACACAGGCAAAATGCAAACAAAACACTTGTTTGTCAAGAGCGAGACAAAATGAGTGTTTTGTCCTGAGGGCTGATTAGATTCACTATTTTTAAAAAAGTATTCTATTAGAACCATAGAGTGGAAACTTGGGGAGGCAAAATCAATTACCCCCAGTGGAATGCAGCCAGAACGCTGCATTTTGTTTTGTGACAGTTACACGTGCCACGAAATCTTCAGTACCTACAGGTAGTCAAACTCTTGCTGTATCTAACTGAGAATTGGTGCTTTTAGAGGCAGTTCATCCCCATTTCATGGTCTGTTTTAGGACAGCTTAACACCACCTAATTCTGCACCTGGTTCCCCACAGTGCCAGGATTTTCTTTAGAGATTTTCCATCTAGGAATGAACATTCACTCCTCGTTTTTTCATATTAATGATTATTATCTACATTGTAGTTAATCTAGATTAAAAAAAGAAAGCAGCCACCTCCTCCCAAAAACCTCACCTGCCCCCCCAGTTCTGGATAGTACATCTGTAGTTTTAATTGCACCATCTTTTTTCCTTTTAACTGCTGCTTGGATTTGCCATTGCTTGTGTCAAATCAGTACTTCATGTCTCTTTTCTTCCTGGTGAACTATACCAACCTTTACTAATATCTGCTAGAATAGACCCATTTTTCTTCCAAAGTTCTGGAACAGGTATTGTACTCCTACAGTGTTACATCCCATGCTCCATTTTACACCAGAGGCCAGACTAAATGTCAATCTTTTAGTTACTTATGTTCAAAACCTTCACTCTTTCCTTTTTAACAGGGCATTGTCTCAGTAAATCTGGCAGCTGTGCATTTTTGCAAGCCAGGACTCAAAATCTAAGAGAACTCCCCCAGCATCCTCCTTCCCTTCTGAGGATGCTGAATCCTCACAATGGGCCAACAGTGAGCCAGGAGGTCAAGTGTAAGTATTGCTTGTAAGAAGGATTATTATCACATACAACATTAATTGTGAATTTCATATGCAGCTTCCTTCTTTCTCTCGGGTGCAGACAGGAACACCAACATATTAGTGAGTTATTCTGGTCACCCCATCCATCCCAGCCTCTTTCTTGAGGCTCTAACCCCATTACACTGCTAGACATAGAATGCAAATTCACATCCTGCATGCTGAGTTGTGACAGGAACATGCATATGCATCCATAACTAAGTATCACTCAAATGCCCCACCACAGCAGTGCCTTCATTTTGGTCACGCCTTTCCAACCACATGTTGGAACATGCCAGCTGCTGCTCAGGCTGCACTGCTCTCACTCACATGTTTAGCATGTAACCAGGGGGCACCTGTTTTTAGCCATGCAATACAAGAGAGGTCAATTAAACGCAGGGTTAAATAGCTATACAGCCTATCCCAGCCACTGGACAGGTTATCACTGCTGCAGCATTATCCAAGGCTGTAGTCAGTTCTAGTGTCTGTGTAGCTTAGCACAAGGTAGTGACCAAGAGGGAAAACACAGGTATGTTTTTTACATACAGGCACAGCACAAACTAACAGATTTGGGTCCCTATCTTGGACCACATCACTTTTACAAACAAGGATTTGCAGGACTCATGAGACTGACCGACATCCTGGTTACCAGAAAAAGAGTAAGAAAGTAGAAAAAATAAAAGTGTTTCCAGTTACCTTGTAGTTACGTCCCATCCTCACTGCTTCCTTCTGAGTTACAGCAGTTTACCATTCCTCTTTCATTGCCAAGCTCTTCAAGCCACATAGAACCAGCAAAGTACTTCCAAGCAGACCTTCCTCTTCAAAAACCAGCCAGTAAACTTCTGTGGTGCAGCTTCCTTACAGGTATAGGCTGTAGTCACACCTGACCCTCCCATCATTCTCAGCATCCTAATGCAAAGTAGATAATTTCCTTGTTGTCTTCCAATTATTTAAATGACCTTCACAGTGGTTTTGGCAGCTTAACAAAAGTCACCTGTGCTCACCCTGCTCACCAGCCATAGCATTTAAAACGTTTTAGAAGAGATCCCAAGTAACTTTTTGGATATTATAGGATTATATGCCTGGAAAATGCACCTGGAATGTCTGAGGAATGAGAACTATAATGACTTTTTCAACTCCACTAATTTAAATGAGTATAGACACATCCCTCCCAGCTTCTCTGGTTGATGTTAACTAGTCACCAGCTCCTTTCAGTAGTTTTGGCAGTGATGTGCTAGGGAATCTTAATTAACCTAAGGGTGAAAATGAGGGGTTTGATGAGGCCTTTTTGCCAGCACTTCTCCTTATGGTAAGCATCTCAACCCATGTGGAAGGTTTTCTTGGCTGTAGGTAAATACTATTTCCATCATCTTGAGAGATACTTCATTATTCCACTCAGACAGGAAGACTTAGAATACATTTGTGGTGCTGTCATTTGTGACCAAGTCAGTGGGTCAGCACTATGGGCATGTCAAATTAAAACATACAGCCCTTGGTTTAGCTTGTTATGAATTGCAAAGCTGCCAATGAAACTTTCCAGTTAATTGTCAGGCAAACTCTACGTGAAACTGGGACTGTGCTCTGTACCTTTGCAAAGCTCTCTGGAATGACATTTTTGATGTTTTTAAATTCATCAAACATCTTTTCACTGGAGCTCTGTGGCTGTAGTTGAGCTGATCTAAAAAAAGGTCACATCAACTGATCCAGTGGCCGCTTGTGGTTTGTCTGAAGTCTTTCATCAGTCATCTTGAAACTGCAGGAATAGTGATTTTCAGTCCTGACTGTCTGGAGGTTGGGAGGGATTTTAATTAGAACCCAGGCTATGAGATGCTGGATTCTTGTGATTCCTTTCTAGTCTTGCCATTTTCCAGTCTAAAATAATACTGACATAGTGATAAGAATAATTCTTTCTCTTTTATTGTTGTTTTTATGATGTGTTTACCCTTGCAATTAGTGGGTATTTCTGGCTTAGTTATGGCTGAACATCATTAAAAACAAGAGATGACAAAACAACTCAAAAAAGCCCAAAGAACCAAGCAACCTCACAGTTTTCTCCTGAAAAAACATCAGTCCAGATGAGAAAACAGAAAGTAAAATAATCCTTTCAGATGTAGCACATAAACCACCGGTCTGTGGTGCATCAGGACCTGGTTGGTTCCACAAACTGCCTCTCATTTTGACTATCTATTATAATAAAGAATTGTTTAAATTTTCCTTTTGCCTTCCAGAAAGCTGAATGCAGCCACAGTGCCAGCTGAAGTCAGCAAAGAATTCAAAACTTCCCAAAATCAGGCAAAAGAAGGGGGATTAATCTCTGCTCATTTTAGACATCCCCAGTACAAAGTCAGCATCAGTTGGCCACAGTTTTGTTAAAATCTGTGTAGAGAAAAAGGCAAGTCTGAGATATAGAAATATGCTCTTCTATTATAGATATGGTTCATCTTTGTGAAAGGTGACTTCAACTGGTCACACGAGCCTCTCTGTAGAGCCCCTTGTCTTTGTAAAGGCTTGGCCAGGTTATATATAAATACCTATGTTGCAGGCAGATCACAGTCCCAGTGATTCATGTTAAAAGTGAATTACTGTCAAAGTGCATCAAAGAGTGCCACCAAAAACCGCTGACAAATCACAGAATGTCAGGGATTGGAAGGGACCTCAAAAGATCATCTAGTCCAAACCCACAAGCAAAACTGTCAGCTTCTGAAAATCTGGGTTCAGGTGCAAGATACCAAATCACGTAACAAATGAGCAAAAGAGGTACAGAATCTGCTGGTGAGGGTAGGTCTCTGCCATGGTGCAGCAGCAGGACAGAATTACAGCTAGAATGAGTCTGGTTTCTGAGCAACCTCAATTATCTGTTAATGGCTCAGCATTACATGGTCAAATGTGCTCTAAATTAGTCCAGCTCCCTCTCCTGTAATATAAGCCAAGCTCATCTGATGTGGGACATTTACTGCAAGCAGAATAAATAGTACAAAACGCTGAAAATTTTTATTTGCCATCATTTTCCTAAAACCTTCAGGAATTGAAGTGACAGCTTTAGTGTCAAATGATACAATGCTGCAGCAGTCAGAGGTTACAGATGGCCTTGTTAAAAACCCCCATAAAGAAATCTCTCAGCAACAGGCAAACATGAAAGAGAAACTACTCTGAAACAAACACTTCAGAGAGAATACTGAATTAAAACAGAGACCCACAGGAGTAATTGAGTGGAGCTTTTCACAATCATTCATTAGTTAGTCATTCAAATATTTTGATACACAATCATGTACATTCATTTTTGAAGTGTGTGTGCTGAGTCAGCCCACTTGATGTAAACAGATCACAGCAGGAAAAATAAATGAGCAGTCCCCCAAAGGTGGCTCAGAGGCAGAATGAGCAGGGATGGACAATTAATGAGTGTCTGATCCTGGTTTTTTCAAACATTTACCATCAGTGCCCTTCTGCTTTTGGGCTGCTTGTATTGTTTAACCTTCCCTCCCACGCGGGTCTGCGTTAATACGGTTTGGATGGGGAACAGCGAGTGAAACGCATGAGCCTCGGGCTACATGAGACCTTTGGGCATTGGAAAAAATCCTGTCCACCCCCTCAGTGTCACTCGGAGTTCAAAGGGATGACAGAGGCTTTCCCATGCTCCGGGTGCCATCCTGTGATGAAGAGGCAAAAGACCTTTAGCTGAAACGACCACACAGGTTGCATCAGCAAGATGCCATGTTCCTGCATCTCTCCTCTTCCAAAAAGTCTCAATTAAGACTGGAGTTGGAAATGAAAAATACTGAGCCCAGATGCCAGGCTCTCTCCCACCTGTAGCTCAGAAAAACACATTACTCCTAGGTTTGAGTGCAACCGTACTTCTGAAAGTTTGAGTGTTATTAGCACAAAATCGTGATTAAATCCAGATAAATCTCTGAGGGTCTGGTAGTTATAAATTTTATTTTAGAGGCCAACAATTTAAAAATAGGTCAGACATCATAAAAACTAAGCGACAACCTTAGATTTTCTTGTTTGGGGACTACCTACTTAAATGAAACAAGTCTTTTTAAAAATGCAGTAAAATATAGATGAATTGAGTAAAATTTAATGGCAAACCAGATAGTCATGTCTGTTTACGAGTCATTTTGAGATACTGAGAGTAATCCAAAGCTTTACTGTATCTTAAGTATTAAAGTAATTTCCTCCCTTGTCCTGTTTTCAAGCATTTCCATGCTTTCATTTATTTAAAAAGCATTCTCTTTGCTTTTTCAAGCTGTATTAAATCGAACGTCTAATCAGTGGTAAAATGGAAAAGCTTTATTAATCTTGGTTGCCTTTCTCCTAGTGCTCAAGACAGCCTAAAGCAGAGGAAAATGAAAGTCAGCTTTGGAGCTTAAAACTCACTCGTACAAAATTCTTGTTTAATTGTTCTCATTAAATATGCAAGATCTCATGAATTGGCAAGAGGGACTTAGATATAAAAGAGACACATTAAACATCAAAAAGTGGGAGGGGAAAAAAAAATCAGGAAATGCAAGTTTCAGAAATTAGGAAAATTTACATGTTATCAAGTGTACAGTAAAGATATTTAATTGAAGTCGCCCACAAAAACAATGAGCAATGAAAAGAAAAAAAAATAAGAAGAACCCCACAGTGTACAAGTTCTAACTGTTGGGCTTCAGTCCTTTAATTCTTCAAAAATCTACTGCAGTAAAACTTGATTTGTTATGCCTTTGGTGCACTAGCACTCCCCCTCATTATTTGATTCAATAAGATGTTAAATTGCCTTTACCAGCATTTATGAGCTTTTTCTGGAACGTCTAAAAAGAAGGCTGGCATCTTGTTAAAGACTTTCTTCATTTAATAAGGCTTTTGTTTACATCTAGTTTTGTTTTAACCAAGTCACTGTGTTTTCTTTCCTTTGAGCTGATCAGGAAATTCTACATACCCATCCAGTTTTAAAAGAGCAATGCTAACAGCAAGCCATCGACATATGTAAAACAGGGCAAAGAACTGGATTCGGTTTTAAGATGTAATCACAAACTGTAAGGAAATGCTTTGCTTTTACTTGCAAAATAATCTTGGGTTAGAAAATTGAGTGCTTACTCAGGCAGCTGGTCCCTATGATGTCAAAGAGCACGTCTACATCAAATATTGAGGAGGAGCCCCAAGCTGTTTTCCACCCTGGTTCAGTGTCTGAACAAACAGCGAGTGAAGCCTCATCCTCTGAGAAAGCTTCCTGCATTTGCTTCTGCTCTTTCAGGATCTAGAACCATATTAAACCACTGGATTTTAGGGTCCACCCCTGCTGAGCTCACAGGGAAGTCAAGACTCCTACTAAACCGCTTTAAAAAAAAAATATATATATCCCAAATTTTAATTTTTCTTACCTTAGTGAAACATTCCAGGCAGGAATTTAAAGAGGTGCTCATAGTACTGATTAAAAAAAGATGTCTTCAGCAGTCTGAAACCACTCTTTGTTCTTCAACACAAAGTTTCAGTCTGTGCCCCCTCTTCCCACCCTTCCGAACTCCGTATCACCTCGCAGCTTTTTCCTGAACGTGACCATTAGTCATGGGAAATAAAGTCTTCTTCAGCCCTGCAGTGCTGCTAAGGCTGTGGCAATATCCCTGGAATATCTCCTGTGGACAATGGGGTTTTAAAATGAACTAATGGGAAGTAAAGAACAATTTTTAAAGGTAGTTAAGATACTTATTTGAACTTATTTATACTTATTTGCAATCACTTGGTAAATTAGGGATCATTCAACTCTCATATTTAAGAGTAGCTCAGTTTACCTTTCTTCTTTGCCTTGTCATTGTAAAACTACTGCCTCCAACATTTCCAGCCACAACCTTGACTTTGACCTCGAAGTTAAACTATCCATTACAGAGATATTTTATCCATTTTCCATTACAAAGATCTTTTTCCGTGTCTCAGCTCTGATATTGTAATGGGTATTTAAACAAAGCAAAGATTTAGATAAGTTGTGTAGACAATGATTATTGGCTAAGGAGAGATTAACTCCCCATTTCTGATGGAAATGCTGAATTGCATTGCAGAACAGGGACTCCTGTCCCTCAGCCAGTAGGAAGGACTTGTATTTCTTTCAAAGGTAGAAATAAAATTAAAATAAAAGGGTAAGGAGACTTTCTCTGGTAAATCATTTATTAACCTTAGCATGTTAATATTCTCCAGAGATGTAAAATTGCCTTCTCTGGCCAAGCCAGCCACTTTTCCTTCACCTTCTAGGTCCTATTACAATTCATCACCTGGGAACAGTGAACAGAAAAAGGAGAATGTGTATTTTAAACAGGCGTTTTACCAGTAAATGACAGATATTTGTTGTCTTGCAGATCCACTTACCGAGCTGGGAGGTAACAAAATGGCAAGGTTTCTCTGAATTCCAACACACTGGTTACAGGAAAAATACCACATATAAACAGGATTTAAAGACTTGTAACGCCTGGGAACAATGCTAAATGCCAAGGGAGTTATTTCATTCTAGAGGAAGGCTTCAGATCTGTTTATAACACAGAGCGAACCTCTCTCAGCTGGAGCGAGTTTCGTTGCTTTACTGGACTTGGTTCCCCCTTCAGGGGATTTTGCCAAAGGAGGGCTCCGAGTGCTGTCAGCCGGGGCTGCAGTGACACCTAGGCACTGCTGGGCTAATTACAGCTCAGGTTTTCCCAGCTCCAGCAGTGGGAAATTCCCCATCCGCAGCAGGGTTCGCGTTCTGCAGTACCAGCATCTCACCTCTGCTTGCCAGAGCTGAGCAGCCTCAAGCACTGAGAAAGAGCAATTCACTTGCATATGCTGACACAGAATATTAAATCATGCTTTGAATCAGACGTTTTGATTAATTAGTGATACCTTATCGTTTCTAAAGAGACCTTCTTGCACGCTCCCTACTCTTTGCATCAACCCCTGTGTGACCACTGCCAGCAGTTCATGCCCTAGACAGAGCACATCTGCCAGTTATCTTATGGAAGACTAGATTTACTTCTGATATATTATTTAAAAGTTAAATAACAATTCAAATACTGAGATTTGAAATCACATCAAAAGGGAAAACTGCATTTTCAGCTGTACTTTCAATAAGAAAATGGATCTTTGCAGTTTTTGCATGAATTGCAACCGGTGACTTGAACAGGTTTCCCACATATTAAAACTTAACAGCAGCATGGTAAGATTTACAAAAGTCCCATTTTAGTAAAAATATATTGAGGCATTGGGCACTCAGGTGATTTCTACAGTGTTTAGATGATGTTTGCAAGGAGAAGACACCACAGTTTCCCCCTGACCGTCCTTTCCCACTCTAATTCAAACTGTGCAAATCTGAAGGCTCTGTCAAATAACAAATCTCTTTGGAATGCTGGGGAAGCTGCTGTATCCCCAGATGGTCAGGAAAAGCAGGAGGGATTGCACAGGGGCCTCCCTGAGCAGAACAGCAGGCTAGTAGTGCAGATAATTGGCAATCAAAATAATTATTCAGTGATTGTTCTCCACTTCCAAGAACAAGAACAATGAATGACATTTCCTCTTGGTTAAGTTCAGTCAGTATTTTTCTTGTTGATGAAGAAAGGTATTCCAAAACACCCTTCTTTCTTCATTTACAGGTCCTGACTCTGAAAAAAAAAGATAAAACTCTCATGTCATTTAAGTTCCACTTTCATATTGAGTACCCTTTTCATTGTTTTTTATACCCCTGCTTTTCTCCTACTTTAATTAAAGCCAAAACAAGTGTGTTTATGTCACACAGTCCTTTTTGTAGTCCTACTGATGTCTTTAAAAGTCCAAACACTGACTGTTAATTACTTCATAAGACCATAGGTCAAGGTAACTAGTAGTGAAGTCAACCTGGCATTTCTATTGATTATGTCCTAAAACTGCTTCACCTAATTGGAAACAGTTGGCTACTAAGTTGGGGTTTTAACTGACCTTCTTTAACCTTTACAATCACAAGCTATGGAGATGCCTGTGGTTCCTTTACTGCGTGTTTTGAGTCACACACAATACTGACATTCTTTGCTTCTGAGGTTTCTTTTGATTAGAGCTTGAGCTTATAAAGGGATGTGATCCTGTACACAGCCAAAAGGTCCGGAGCACACTTTGACATCTGGTGATTGAATACATGTGACAACAACCCATCGAGTGCCTTGCCTTCAGCTTGAGTGGGATGACCTTTTGGTAAAGTTCTCATATTTAATATTATATTTAATATTCTCTAACAGCTAACATCACTGCCTGAACAGAGGGTCCTTCCTTTGTTTCAGAGGGGAGAATGAAGGCAGGAGAAAACCACTCAGATCTTGAATGCTGACAAAGACACTGAGCTGAATCCATGCAAAGCAACTCGAAAATACTGCTGTTGTTTGGAAGGGAAGGTAGGAAGGAGTCTGAAGGCTTTGCTGTACTGTGCAGCAAGAAGTCTGGAGTGTTTGCATCTCAGCAAAAAAGTGATTGGTACAAATGTGCTGTGTGAATTCTTTTAAGCTACGCTCAGATGTGTACATGAACCTTCTGAATTCTTGTCTGGTTAACACATTTCCTAACTTCTCAGTTCCATGTAAACTGGAAATGTATTACGTAATGAATTACAATTCTTGTTACTGTGTGTGATGAGAGGGTATAATTTTGCAAGTTTTTAGGCACTTAATACCCCCTATGCTGCTTCCTAATGCTGTGCTGGTTATTGTCCACCACTGGGAACTCGATCTGCATGCATGGCTGTGCTCACTAGTCTCCAAGTTGGGTTTTACAAGCTACATACTGACTGCATGAAGTAGAAGGTAATTATTAAACATAAACTATACATAATATGACCAACAACCACCCCAAATGAAGAAGACCTAGCATATTTGTTACTATCCCTGAAAAAACTGACTTACTAAGCAGACACTGTATTCACAGAACACTGCATTCCTTCTTTATCCAGCGAAGATTAACAACTTCTGAGTCAGACTTGTGCCTGGATTCTGGGAATGAGGAAACAAAGATCTTGTGGTTGCTCGTTTTGCACAAACTGGTTCTTTTCAGAGCAGCGGTTTTTTACGACGGGGCGAAAGGAAAACAGCTGCCAACTGCAATTTGCTTCAGAAAGCTGTGTCCACTGGTGCCAGTCCGTACACGCTGTATGCATGCTGTGCCTCTGCAGAGCCCTGGTCTGTGACATGCCACATCCACGGGGCATTTTCTTTCTCCTGAACGTTTAACACTGATTTCTCACCTTCACTGCTGCCTGGGGTCTGAGTGGGGAGGAGCAGGCTCAGCCCAGCAGACTCCTCACCTTTCTGTGCACACTGCTGGCCGTAGCTCATAGTCAAACCAGCCCCTGTGTCTTTAGAAGAGCCAAGCATGGCACAACTGCTTCTGCACTGCGTGTACCATAAGGCTCCCAAATACATCTGAGCACTTCCCACGCACTCTGGACACTGAGACCATCTCAGCTCAGGGCTAAAGTATTGAATGCAGCTGAGCAAGTCCTAAGAAGCTTAGGTCTGCTTTTACCTATCAGTGCAGGCAAAATTGCAGGAATTAGCTGCTTAGAGCAGGATTCTGCTCACCTAACATCAGCTGCCATGCAGACACTGCAGCTCAGCTAGCTGCTCCAGCCTTCTTTTTTCATTCAAGAGACCAGAACACTTCAGGTCACCATTTCTCTGACCCAATTTAGACCTACGAGTGCCCAGCGAGCGCATCAGAGCTGACTCCAACAGCAGCCTGAGGCTATGCCAGCAGCCCAGGCTGACTCAGATTTACCAGGTGAAGCCCACCTTGGAGCTGAGGTGTGGTGTGCTGCACTTCTTAGACATGCTAGAAATTCCTTCTGAAAATAAAGCCCACCTTTGTCTTCCAACCCCTTGCCACTGGTCTGCAGTCCAGAGGCTGGTGAGAAGAGCATCACCAATGGTTAATTTTAGCGTCCTAGTTGCCTGCCTCAGGTGTTGCCTTCCCTCTGTCTGGTACCTAGGTAGGCAGTAAGGCAATTAAAGGGGATTAAAATAACGAGGCTATTTCGTATCCTTTTCCAGATGAACCCAGCCTGAACCAGACACCATGGAATTTTCTAATGACCCCCTTAAAATGGGCGTGCTCAAGTCAAGTTTAGAAGAGCGGATAAAAGGAGGAGACTCTTCATCTCTGTGAGAAAGGGCCTTTGGTTACTACAAACTACCATTTTTTTCCAAAGGCTGCATTTAGTTTAAATTTAAAAAAAAAAATGGAAAAAGAAAGGCACATTCTAGACTTCACTGTTTAAAATCATCAGTGTGAGTTTTACTGAGCTTCCTTTGAAGAGAAACCACGTAGCAGAATTCAGGTCAGGTCACCCTGAGAGCGTTCAAGCTCCAGAACGAGGATGACTCGAGTGTCCTTTCCCCCGCTGCACTGCAGTGTCACTCAGCATTATTTCCACTGCTGGTTGCAGCCCTCACTGCCCCCCGCCAGCTCCTCTCACCTCTCGGGCAAAAAACAAAAGGAGAGAAAAGTCATCTGTTCCTTCAAAGGCATCCCTAGAGCTTCTGCTCCAAGCAGCTGCTCCGTGCTCTTCACCAAAGGAAAGGCAAAACCAAATGGTTCCAGCAAACCCAAGGGAAACCGTGTGGAAATCTCATCTCTCCCAACCAGTTGGCGCGGTGGGGGAGCAGAGGGCACTGGGTCTGCCCCCCAGGGAAGGGAGCAGTGGGTGTGGGAAGCCCTGAAGCAGAGGGAGGTGAGAAAACAGCACCCTGAGTGAACAGAGTGGGGAAGCCATGTGAGCAGAAACATTGCTGGGGACACCGCAGCCAGGTCAGCATGTCTGGTGCTGCAGTGGTCACATCCCCTGCTCATCACTCCAGTACAAACTGGGATGGAGCAAACTGAGCTGGATTACAGCCCCATCTCCCAACACTTGGTGAGAAACAGAAATCTCAGTGCTCTTCCAAGGACCCTGCTCAATCTGACATCTTCCCTGAGCTCAGGAGTCATCCACAAGTAACTGTTGCCCATTCTCCTTCATCACTGGCCCAGGGTGCCCAGAGAAGCTGTGGCTGCCCCCTCCCTGGCAGTGTTCCAGGCCAGGTTGGATGGGGCTTGGAGCAACCTGGGCTGGTGGGAGGTGTCCCTGCCATGGCAGGGGGGTTGGAACTTGGTGGTCTTTGAGGTCCCTTCCCACCCAAACCAGTCTGTGATTCTATGATCTTCTCCCTCCAGCCAACTCTTCTGATCAACAACTGGCAAAGGGGAACCACCACACCCACGGGGGACACACAGCGAAGTGATGCCAGGAATTAATACAACATCCCCCCTCACCTGGGCAGCCTTTGAGCCTCCTCCACTGGAGGCAGGTAGGTGACATCTCAGCTTTATATTCCCCTGCTTGTCAGGGACACAGGGAAAGACAAGTTTTGGTTTTCCCCAAATAAAAGGGAAAAAAAAGAAAAAAAAAAGGAATAAGTGGGGAAGGAAATTTTATTTCCAAGCTTCTAAAATGATCTTACAAACCACAGAGAGTAAAAAAAAATGCAAAACTATATATATATATTTTATATATATATATATAATTGACAGGGTCCTGGTAAGCAATTCTTCACATTATTCTACCGGTGACAGGAGATACCACGTAACCATAAATGCGTTTTCCTGCAATCCTGATCACTGCCGACAGCCGACAAAACTCTTCATACAAAATGTCCCCTAGCCTGTACAGATCTCTTTTCTTGGAAGTGAAAAAAAAAAAAAAAAAGAAGGAAAGAGAACAAAATTAATCAAGGAGAACAAAATAAGGGAAGACAATCTCTTTTAAAAAGGCGTTCCCAGGTAGGGCTGTGTGAAAGCCAGGCGTGATGCCTCCTGCACGGCTATGGGACCTCCTCCCTGTCCCCCAGCACCCCAGGTAACTCCATCCCAGCTGTGTCCCCTGTGCTTCCCTATGCCCACCCTGCCTGGGGTCTCACACACCTCTCCAAATGAGCCCCCACCCTGCCTGGCTGCACCCCTCAACCTCAGCACTGCTCTTCACCCACTCCTTCCCACCAGTCCTAACCTCAACCTTTAATTTTTAGGACTTCCTAACAGCCCTGCTCATCCAGGAGGAGTTCATCCATGATCTCCAGCCCCACTGGCAGCACAGCTTCCAGCTCAGCATCCCTCCTGCCATTCCAAGCACCCCTGCAGCAGGGATGCCAGCACACTCCAAGCTTGCTGCCCAGTACATCAATGCCCGCTGGGGATGAGGAGGAATTCACGCTTGGCTTTTCAGGACCTGGCACCCATGATGGGAAGCCGTGGGCCCATGGACAAAACCAACAGCTCCAAACCAGAAAGGACCTCAGGAAATAAACGCAGAGAAAGCCAAGAGAGAGAAACTGAGCCAGGGCAGCTCCGTGTGCTCCAGATTCTCGCTCGCCCTGAAATGCTCTGGTGGCTTTTGGACATTGCCAAAAAGTAAACAAAACCCCAACGATCCCTTGTTCCCCCATCCCACCCCCCCCAACAGTTTCTTAAACACTTAATGTCCAGCTTAAGTGAAACCAACAGATTTTAAAATCCACACAGGTGTCGAAAAGGAGAGTCACAAAACTTAGCTAGTTCCTGTTGTCACCACAACCAACAAAACCCCAGCTCGAGCCTCGGAGGCAGAGGGCCAAACGCAACGTCTCCTGCAGGGGCTGTGCTGCCCCACTTCAGAGGTCTAAGGGGCTCTTTGGGTCCCATCCCCAGCAGGGAACCCCCCATCGGGGCCCAAATATCTCTTGCTGTCTCCAGGCATCCTCAGTGCCGACCCCAGCACTCGGGATGCTGCTGCAGGCAGCTCTGAAGCCAGGCAGGAGCTTCACCCTGCGCCGCCTTCCTCCTCCTCCTCCTCTGCTACACCTTACACGTTAAACAGGCAACCACAAACACCCCAGCCAGCTGTGTGAAAGAACGTATATATTCAGCACGCACTCAGTACAGTATAGCAAAAAAAGCTATCATTTCCTTAAAATACACCCCAAACCACCAGACTTTCAAAATAACCACCAAAGCTTCCACGTCACTCCCCACCCTACAGCCCTGACACTCGTCCTGGCCCGAACACGGCACCCCAGCAGTGAGTGACCCCGTCCTCGTGCTGTCCCTGCCCGGCGAGGGATGCAGGGTGGCTCCAGCTCTCCACAGCGCCCCGTGCTGCAGCACCTGCTTCCTCCTGCAGAACCCCGGGTGCTGAGGATGCTCCCGCCAGAGAGGGGCTGCCTGTTTGCTCTGGAGCTATCCCATGCAGTTATTCGGGGGACACACACACCCCAAAGCCCCCAGCCCTGGGGGGGAGCAGCCGCAGCCTGGCTGGGACTGGACGCAGCCCTAGAGATGTGCCAGGGAGGAGAGGGGGTCCCACTGCTGATGCCAGGGGGGGTCCCACAGCTGATGCCAGGGGGGGTCCAGGCTTGGATCGCTGTGATGGCGTCTCCGGAGGTGGGGACGAGGCCGAGGAGGGGGAGAGGAGCGGCGTGGCAGCAGGGATGGGGGCTGGCAGGGCCCTTGCCGCCGCGCGGGGCGGAGGTAGATCAGCTGTGGAGACCCCTTGCCCAGGAGGACGTCTTCTCGGCCACCAGCTTGGTTCCTGAACGCCCACTCCTGCCTTCTCCCAAGGGGAAGGTGTCTCGGAGCCGGTTCACGCCTCTGGAAAGCTCTTGGAACTAAGGGGGCAACTTTCCTTAAAACTTTTTAGCCCTGAAACTGCCTCCACAGCTGCTGCAGGCAAACTCCCAGCAGCTGGGGACGAGCCCGGAGGTGGCAGCAGTGACCTGCAGGGCAGGAGGGACCCCGGCTCCCTCTGCTCACCTGCATGGCTGGACCCCCAACCCCAGCCCCTCTCCCTGCCCCGCTGCCGCCCCTGCGCCGTGGGGACAGCGCGTGTGATGCTCTCCGCCCTCCCCCCCTCCCCGAGTCCCCGTCCCCAGCGTCCCCCCTGCCGTTAGTCCTGCTGCTCGTTCATCTCCATGTCTGACACCAGGATGTTCTTCTCGGCGGACTCGCTGGGGCTGGAGGTGGTGCGGCTGTAACGGGCGCTCTCGAAGGCGCCCCGCTCCGCGCTCCGCCGGCGCTTGTACAGGAACAGGGCGGCGCCCAGCACGGCGCCCAGCGCCAGCGTCGACAGCACCACCACCACGATGGCCGTCGTGTTCTCCGGCAGAGCTGCAGGGCGGGGAGAACCACGGTGAGCGGCAGCCTGACGTCCCCACTGCCTCGTCCTGCTGGATGGTGGCACTCGGGATGGGTCAGAGGGGGACAGGAGTCTGGTGGTGTGTTTTGGGGATGTCCTGCCCCTGGGCAGCCCCTCTGTATGAACATCTGGCAGCTGCCTGGGGTAGATCTTTGGGATCCCACCAGCGCAGGCGGTGGCTGTTCCCCAGCCTGGCCGGGCAGCATGGGCAAGGGCAGGAGAGCTTGGCAAGAGGCTGCCTGGACACACTCCTGCTGCTGCTGGGAGTCCTCACCCAGGGCCAAAACCATCTGGAAATGGGATTTCCCACCCACAAACACTGTTTCTCTGGTTATTAATACAAGCTGGGCTGCACCACGGTCCCCCAGTGCCAATTCCCAGTCCCAGACTGTGCCCAGGCTGGCAGTGCACTCACCTGCCCTGGAAAAGCTGCTCTCCTCCTCTGCAATGACAACACAGAGAGATGAGCGCATGGCCACGGCACCCTCCTCTCTTCCCAGTGCCAGTATCACCAGCCCCACGCCCACTGCTGCTCCCAGTGCTGTACCACAGACACTGGGCAGTGCACAGCTGAGGGGTCCCTCCAGTTCTGCTCCACCACCCCCCCACCAGCCCCATCCTGCCCAGAGGTGCTGCCCCAGCCACTGAGCTGTGCACAGCCCACCGAGCCCAGTGGGGACCTGCAGAGCCCAGCACCAGCCCCTACAACCCCCCTACCCCCGAACTGCCCAACACATGTGGCTGGTGCTGCCAGTGGGACAGAGCTCTGCCCTGCAGCACCCTGCCCGGACCCCCCAGCTCACCCCACAGCAGCCCAGGTGCCTCAGGCAGTGGGGGGACCCCTACCTCGGGGGATCTTGCAGATGACCCCCATGGTGACGTTGGTGCAGGAGCCCAGGCGCCACACACCGTTGCTGCTCTGGATCCAGTAGCAGCTGTTCTGGCTGAGCATGCTGGGCCCCGTGTCGTGCTGGCCCCAGTTGGAGTAGTTCACAGCAGTGTTGTCATGCCAAACCAAGGTGCCACCTGGGAAATGGAAAAATTAGGTCTGGGGAGGCTGAAGGGGACAATCCATCTTTGCCCCAGTTCAGAAAGCACAGGGAGGGGTGATGGGGCAATGGGGAGGGGCGATGGGGCAACGGGGAGGGGCGATGGGGCAACGGGGAGGGGCGATGGGGCAACGGGGAGAACCAGGAGCTGCAGGGCACCTTCCTAAACCTGCAGGCTCCAGTGCCTCAGAGAAGGCTCCAGGCTTCAAAGCCACCACTCTCATCCCACCAAGCCAGAGCAGGACACACATGGCATGTCCAGCATGGCCTGAGGCACTAGGGCTCCTGGTGACACCATGGCATGAGCCCCCCGATACTGGTGCCAGCACCAAGGGCTTCCTCTGCTCACCACAGACCTGGTGGGCGTTCATGGTGCTGCCTGGGGGAAATATCTGAGACCTCACTCCTTCCTTTGTACCTTTGGGGTTGAAGGTCATGCCCAGCCAGGCACCCTTGGAGGGGCCCTCGTATGACTGGAGGTGCTCCCACACGAAGACGTTCTCCGTCTCGTCCTGGATGGACAACACTGTGCCACCAACTGCAGAGAAAAGAGTGTCAGGGAAGAGCCCAGAGCTCAGAGGATGGAGCTTAGGAGCAGCAGTGCCCGAGAGAACAAAGCTGAGGAACCCCCCGTGAACCACAGGGTAGTTGGGGAACCCTAACACGTAACAGCAAGGAGGAGATGATGGCTGACCAAGGCTGGACACGGGCACAAGGACATTCATGCACCCACAGACATCCTGAGGACCCCCATCCTTTTCCATTTCCAAGGGAGTGTCACCCCCCTCTGGCCACCACAGCCCCCCAGTACCTTTCTGGCACCTTCTCATGGCATCCTTCTGCCCCACAGTGATCTCCATGTGGAAGGTGTAGCAGTGGTCCCGGAAGGGGATCCAGGACGAGTCCTCCAGCGATTTGGGACAGCTGCCACTGTAGCTCCACTTGTGCGTGCGGGTGGCACCTGGGGAGCACACGGGGCGTTGGGGGTGGCTTGGGGGGCAGAGGGCGTGGGGGTCCCACAGTGCATTGGGGCACCAGTGTGTGTGTCACCCCCCCTGCAAGGATGCACAAAGAGGTCCAGAACATCCCCTTCCAGGATCTCCAACCCTTGGCCACTCCCCACCCAGTCCACCCCGCACCCCCCAGGGCCAGCACCTGCTTGGAGCTGGCAGATGCCCCCCTGCAGCTTGGTGTCACAGCCAGCCGTGCGCCACGTCCCGTCCGTGTCCATGTAGGAGCAGCCCGTGACCTGCTGGGGCTCCCCATCCTGCCAGTTGGTGTAGAAGAGGTTCTCCTCTGTCAGCCACGAGTAGCTCCGGCCTCCCTGGAGAGCCACGGCGATGAGAAGCTGGGGGGGGGTTCCACATCCCCCCCAGGGACCCCAACCCTGGATGCCCACCCCCTTCCCTCACCTCATCGTTGGCCAACCCCACCCAGAGCGGAGCCCGCAGGCTGCTGATGGCCTGGGTGAGGAAGGCCTGGCTGTAGGGGTCGGCGATGGTGGCCAGGGTGGCGTTGAGGGTCTCGCAGAGCAGCAGAGCCTCGTGCCACCTCAGGGGTTTCTGTAGGATGCGGTAAGTGCTGTTGTGGTAAACGAGGGGGCCGGTGGGCGAGGGGGGGTACGGTGTCCGTGGGGGGCTCAGGGATGGGTCTGGGGGAGCAAAGAGACACGGTCAGAGGGCACGGAGGATGCTCCTGCGTGCTGGGTGGGGGGCACCCTGCACCCATCCCTCCCCTCTCAAGCTGCGGTGTCCCTGGCACCACTGTGCATGGAGCACGTGCACCTGGGGACCTGAGGCCACGTCCCCAGGGGTGACAAGCAGTGACACCTTGGTGCACCCCCACCTTGGCACTGTCCATCAGGATGGGCCACGCTGAGCCAGGCTGGTGTGCACAGCTTTGGGGTTGCCCCACAAATGGCTGGGACCAGGGACACCCCCTGACCCCCGAGTCAAGTCTGTCTCCCCGAGCTCCCCTCCAAGCTCAGCCCATCACCCCACAGCATGGGGCACTGGGGTGGCTGTGGCAGGTCCCCAGCGAGCAGAGGCTGGGGCTGTGCCCCCCGTGCCCCCCTACCTATGCTCCGCTGGCAGATGTAGCCGTGTTTCTCCTCCAGGCAGCTCCGGTCGTCCCAGCGCCCCGTGAAGTGGGGGGGCGAGCCGTGCCACACCACCACGCAGTTGGTCTGCGCAGCCAAGCCACAAGGTCACCACTGCCCTTGGCATTGTCACCCCACCCCACGGACACCCCCAGCCCAGGGACCCCCACCCTGCAGGGCCAGACCCTGCTCTGCCCTTGGACAGCCACCTCAGCACGCTAAAACCTTCCGTCCTCACGGTGGGACGGGGGGCTGAGACCCTCCCGGGGGTGGGGATGCTATGGGGGGGTCTCACTCACCGGCTTGTCGCGGGGGCTGGAGGCACTGCAGCCCGAGGGCTCCCCGGGTGCCCAGCTCACGTGTCGCAGCGGCTCGCCCTCCACCCACTGGAACTCCCTCTGGGCATCGTGGAGACCGATCCAGAGGTCGAAGGAGATGTTGGGCAGCATGGAGGTGATGAAAGCTGCAAGTGATGGGCAGAGGTGCTGAGGACCATCCCCCCCCCAGAGGTCCCCAGCCAGCAGGGCCAGTGGGGGCGAGGGGACCTACCCTGCTCCAGGGGGCTGGCGATGGTGGCCAGGACAGCGCCCTGGCTCTCGCACGCCTGCTTTGCCTCCGGCCACTTCACCATCTCGGCTTTGTCGTGGCCGTTGAAGCTGAAACACTGCATGGGTGGGAGCACAGGGTGGTCCAGGGGGTGCAGCTGTCCCCCCCACCCTGAGCCCTGCACCGTCCCCACTCACCCACCCAACCCCACTCAGCCCCAACAGTCCTTCTCCCCTTTGCACCCTGGACCCCATCAGCCCCCCACCCTCTCTTGCACCCCCACCCCTGTGCATGCAACCCCCAGCATTTCCCCCAAAACACATGCACATGTTCCTCCCCACCCCACCATTTCTCAGCCCCCCCCTCTGCCATGGTGGGGCTGGGGACAGGCCAGGGGGCAGCTGTCCCCTCTCCATCCCCTCCATACCTTGTTGAGGAAGGGAACCCAGCCGTGGGGGCAGCCCCCACTGGTGGGAGCGGGCAGTGGGGGGGGGGAAGGCTTCAGAGCTGTCCCGTTGCTCCGCTTGCAGATGTAGGGCAGCGCCGTCGGACACTTCTGGTCCCCCCAGTCCTCTGCAGGGAGGGACAGGCTGGGCATGACCCCCCCACCCCAGGGTCGGGGTGTCTCTGCTCAGCCCCCTGCTCCTCCCCAGCCCCTCACCTCTGCTGGCTGTCATGTACACACACTTCTTGTCCTTGGTGATGGGCCGGGGCTTGCCCGGCGCCCAGGAGACGAAGTTGAGGAGGGACCCATCGGACCACCTGGGAAAGGCACCAGTGGGAGCACGAGGCAGAGCAGCCACTTGGCCAATGGGACCAGTTGCACACCCTAACTGGGAGCATGCCCCCCACTGCCCTTTCTTGGGTGAGAAACCTCCATCCCAGGGTGGGTTTCCCCCCCGCCTCTGAGACAGAGGTGCTGAGCTGCGGTGCTCTGCAGGCTGGGGACAGTGGCACAGGGACGCGGTGGCTCAGTCCCCCACTTACTTGAACCTCCCGTTGTTCTCGTAGGTGTGCAGCCCAATCCACCAGTGCTGCTCCTGGCCCCTGGAGAACTGCACGCCCGGAGAGAACACGTCAGTGCCCCGCAGGGACCGGGTGTCCTCGGGGACAGGGACCAGGCAGCCCCGTGGCAAAAAGCATCACCTCGACAAGCCCCAAACCCACACCCGGCCACCGGGACCTGCTGCCACCACACAAGACCCAACATGACCCCTGCAGAGCTAGGATGTCCCCAAAAAACATCCCACCAGCAAAGGATGGAAGAGGCCAAGGAGGGAGCAGCCTGGGGAGGCAGCAGCACCCAGGGATGTCCCTGTCCCCCCTGGTACCTTCTTCAGGTTCTGGCCCAGGAAGCGCAGCTCAGCCTCGTTGTGCACCGACGCCAGCTCCGCGTGGAACCAGCTGCAGATGCGCTGCGCCTGCACCCACGTCGAGTGGTGCTCAAAGAACTTGTACTCAGCCTCCTGGTACTTCACCCACTCTTTGCTGCCTGCAGGCAGGGACCGGGGTCACACTGCGGCTCTGCCACCCCCTGCCACAGCCACCAGCGCCCACCACCCAGTCCCTCGGTCCCACACAGGTTGGGCTGCTTTGCTTCTGCCCCCCTCCTGCAGGGACAGGTCAGCATCCCACCCAGGGGCCTGATCCTGCCCAGTCCCCACAGCCAGCTCCTGCGGCCGTGCCAGGGCTCCCCTCCCTCCTGTGACCCCACACAGGATCCATCCTCCCGTCCTCAGGGTCTGTGGCAGGGTGGCAGATGCTCAGTCCACACCAGACGGCCACACGGCCACGGCCAACACACCTTGGGTCGTGATCTCCGGCTCCTTCACGTCAGCACCTGGCGAAAGGGCGAGGCGAGGCCGTCAGCGGGGTGCGGGGCTGGGATGCTCCCACCGATGCTCACCCACAAACCACCCGCGGGCTCCAAGGGTGAGATGCACTCCTGAACCCCCTGGGATGGGGAACACCTCTCCCAGCCCCCAAATTAGGACTCATCCCCCCCATACAAGCGCAGCCTTTGGAAGGGAGGTGACAGAGGGTCCCCCCTGCACGTGCTCCACAGCCCATCCTCCCCCAGGTTATTCCAAACTGAAAGGTTTGGGGGGGCCTCTCCGCCGGGCACCTTTGGGCAGTTTGCAGATCCAGTCCAGCTGGGCTTCGCACTGCATCGGCATCCACTGCAGGGAGGCCAGGTCCAGCACCGCGCACGTCCGGATGTCGTCGTCGTCGTAGTTACTGCGGTCAAAGTTGTGGTAGAAAAACTGGGGGTCGAGAGAAGACAGGCGGCGTTGGGCATTTCCACCAGCGCTGGGTTTGCGCCCCCCCTGCCCCCCAAATGCTCACAGGATTCACCTGCCCCCAGACTCACCCCCAGCCCGTCGCTCCACCTCCAGCTCCTGTCCCCCGCCGGGTCCCGCCGGTTCAGGCCGATCCAGAACCAGTGCTGCTCGTGGAGCTCCGGCTCCGACTCCCTGCGGGGAGCCAGGGGGAAAGTGAGAACACCCCCCCCACCAAACCAGTTTTTATATTTATATACAAATATATATTTATAATCTGGCCTTTTTTGGCTTGTTTTCAAAGCCTGCCGTCCCCACGACACCCCAAGGCAGGAGTTGGGACAAGGGGCACGCTGGCTCAGGGCTGAAGGAGTTTCAAACCAAAGCTCCATCCCCAAATCACACTGAATTTCCTGCACTTCTCCCCCGTCCCCTCCTCGGAGCAGCCACACCACCCCAGGCACCTTCTGCACACGCGTTCACACTTGCAGAGCCACGTCCACGCCCCACCCACGCGTGCCAGAGCACGGGGAAGGGGGTGAGCTCGCACCCAGCGTGCCTGCGCGGTGGGACCCTCACCCGAAAATCTTGTTGAGGGTGTTGGCGACGAAGTGCTCCTCCTCGTAGCTGCCCAGGCTGAGCAGCTGGGCCCCCAGCTCCCGGCAGAACTCCTGCGCCCCGATCCACGTCTTCTTCTCCTGCAGCTTCTCAAAGTTGAACACCTGGGGAGGGAGGCACGGGCAGAGGAGGGGGCTCAGCACTGGGACAGGAGCTGAGCATCGCCCCCACCCCACAGGCAGCAGCATCCCAGGACACGCTGCCACCACCCAGCCCAAACGATGCTCGTGGGGTCCAGGCTTCACCTTCAAGCACCAAAACACACCCCTATCCCCCCCTGCACCCCTGCACCGGCCAGGGCAAACCCCCCCAGCACTCCCTACCTTGTAGCAGTGACGCAGCTTGGAGTCAGAGCTCCAGCCCGGGGGACAGGCAGCGGTGAGGCTGGGCGTGGGGTAGGGACCGGGCAGCTCGGGGTTGACCGGCGTGCCCAGGTTCTGCCGGCAGATGTACTTGGCCTTGAAGGTGCTGCAGTTCTTCACCTCCCACAGCCCCATGGAGCTGCCGGTGGCCAGGGCCACGCAGCCGCCCTTGTTGTAACCTGGAGCGCTCACGGGAGCGGGGAGGATGCCAGCCTTAGGGTCGGACCTTGCTGGGTGGCAAAGCCACCACCCACCACCCACGGAGGGGACGTCCCCATCCTACCCACAGGCACCCCCTTACCGGGCTGGTCGCGGTTCCAGTGGGTGTACATGACCTCGTCACCGCTCAGCCAGCGGAAGGCACCCGTCTCATTGATGTCCTGCAGCGCTGTCCAAAAGTACTCCCCGTCCCAGCCGTAGATGAGGCTGCCAACATACGCCTGCTCGAACCTGGAGGGGCAGTGAGAGCGGGTGACGCTGCGAGCCCAGACGCTGAGCAGCCCGTGATGCTCCAGCCCTTGCATGCCAAGCCCAGCTGATGGGTCACACCCCTTTTGTGGGGCTCACTTGGGCACTGACCTGTTGGTGATGGTGACCAGCGTGGAGCCATAGTCGGAGCACATCTTGCGGGCATCGCTGTAGGGGACGCGGTCCTCGCCCAGCCAGAAGCAGGAGGGGCTGTGCCACTTCCAGCCCTGGGGATGGGTGACAGGGGATGTCCACCGCTGCTCTGGTCCCCCAAAAGGATGGGGGATGAGAGCAATGTCCCACGTTCCCTGCCACCACCTCTGCCTTCTCCTGGGAGGTCTCCTGCCCCTGGCCACCCCGGCTCGAACCCGCTCAACTTTGAGCTCTCCCAAGCCCCGGGCCCCAGAGGACATGGCTGCAAGGAAAACAAACACCCCGGCGGCTTCAAAGCCAGGGAAACTGCTCCCCTGCCAACGGGCAGCCCCGGGGAAGGCAACAATCCTCCTCTCTGCGCTGCGGGGCTGAATCCAGAGCGAGTCCCACCACAGGCTGCTTTCATCCCCCGCCTTGTTGATGTTGGAGCCTCTCCGGGACCAGAGACACAATAGTGCCTGTTTACTGCCAGAACGGGGAGCGGGGCGGCCCCGGGAGGGACATGGGGGCTCATCTGTGAGAGGGGACATGTATGTGATGGAAGAGCAAGATGATGTCCCTGGTGGCATCCTCCTGGCATGGTAGGTTTTACCCCTGGGTCCCCTGGCCACTGGAAGGACAGTGGGGGACATGTGCCATCTGCAGCAGCAGCATCACAGTGGGGAGGGAAGCAGGAGAGCAGTTTTGGGACACCAAGAGGAAAATGACCCCAGATCTCACTTTTTGCCCCCCCAGGTTCCTGCTCCTGCAGCCTTTCCCCAAAGTTAGCAAACCCAAGTACAGAGCCACTCGCAGCCCCTGCCCCGGGCTGGGTCCTGCTGGGAACAGCACAGACACCCCTGAGGAGCTGGGAAAGAGGCCTGGCATGGGATAGTGCAGGTCCCCAATGTCCCCACAGGGGTCTGGATGTCCCCAGAGGAGTCCTCAACCAGCCCTGGGCCTCAGCATCACTAAAACCACATGGGTGCTCTCCCACAGCAGCCCCCAAAAAGGGGCCAGGATGGGACCATCAACCCCAGCTGCTGCCTCCAGCTCCCAGTCTCAGTGTGTATCTGCATCCCTCTCCAGCTCTGCCTTTCCCATCACCCAAACCTTCATCTCCCATCGCTTCCTTTAAGGCTGTTCCAAAAATAAAAGGGGTTTGGAAAGGGGAAGAAAAAGCAGCAAAGCCACCAAATAAAACCAGTACAGTGGCCGGAGAGGACTGGGGCTGATCCACCAAGCAAGATGCTGCCTCTTCTCCATCAGCCTCTGCATCTGGGAGGCAAATGGCCCTGCTGGGGATGAGGAGGAAGGATGGGAAAAGGCCTTTTCTCCGTTCATTTATCACTCTCAATTTGTTTCCCAGTGGGTCACCCAGGGCCAGGGCAAGACTGTGGCAGGAGAGGCAGCGGGGAGCTCAATCTGCACAGGGACATCCTATAAGGACAGCTGCAAGGACACGCAGGACGGGTGGCAGTGCCACATTGTCATCGAGCACCTC
Source organism: Podargus strigoides (assembly GCA_028020825.1). Taxonomy (NCBI): domain Eukaryota; kingdom Metazoa; phylum Chordata; class Aves; order Caprimulgiformes; family Podargidae; genus Podargus; species Podargus strigoides. Next base: position 3,420,981 of record CM051647.1, on the reverse strand, counting down.
ATCCCCAACACCCACTGACACCGTGGGCGCTCCAGCTCTGCCTGGCAGCCCCCAGGATCTGCAGGTGGTGGGGTTTGTCTCTGCTGCGATGGGGCAGGGATGGGGAGGAGCCCAGCAGCACCTCTGGGAGCTGGCCCGGAGTGGCTGCTTGCTAGTCCGAGCGCGAGCTGGCTGGCTTTGAGACGCTGGGAGCCGTTCAAGAGTGGCGGCGCCGCCAGAGTCGCTGCTCGAAGCCTTTGCAAAGAGGCACAAAAGCGACTTCCCAGCCAGCGTGGGAATGGGGTGGCCTCAGCCCCACTCGACAGCTGGGGAAACTGAGGCAGAGCGTGGTGCAGGTGAGAACCTGCCAGCCTGGGGGCTGGCTCCCCAAAATCCCTGTGTCCCAGCCAGGGAAGGCAGCCTGCCATCGTGGGGCCGGCAGCTGCCTCCCTCCTGCCAGGCTCCTGCACGGAGCAGCTTTGCTGCTGGGTTTTGGCAAGGAGAGAAGCAAAGGAGGGGAAAAAAAAAATAAAAAAAAAATGAACGTCCTTGCTGGCAACTGAGCCAGCCTGAGGGGGAGGGTCTTGGACAAGGGAGATGTGTTTTGTCCCAATTCCTTCCCGCAGCCTCATGCAACCTCAGAAGCGAAGGGCTCAGCAGCCCTGGGATGCTCTGTTGTACATGGACCTGCAGCTCTGGGTGCTGCTCATCAGGGCTCCCCGAAATGGTTTTGGGGAGAGGACCCCCACGGCCCTGCAGCCCCGAGCATCAGGCAGAGGCGTGGAGCAGCCAGAGCCACTTCCCATCCCAGGTCCCCCTCACCTTTCGGCACCCGTGGTCATCCTCCTCCTTCTCCTGGCTCACCCGCCCGGGCTTTTTGCAGATGGATGGCAGGGTCTGGTTGCAGGGGCTGTCGTTCCACCTCCCTTCCTGCACAGGGGGAAGAGCAGGACTGAGCCCAGTCAACAGCCCAGGGAATTAATTCCCCAGCCCATCCAGCCCCCCTTGGGTCCACAGACTCTCCTTCCCTACATCAAATCCCCAAGGATGTTGTGCTGGATCCTTCCCATCCCAGCAGCTGGGATGTGTCCAGCCCCAGCTGGATCTGCTCCCCAAGGTGTCCCTTCCATGGCCAGGAGGATGCTGTAGCCCTCTCCTGGAGGTGGAGGATGAAGCCCTGCCCCGGGTGCTCACCGGTCCCCAGATGGTCACACAGTCCTCCAGGCTGTCACGGAAGTTGTTGGGCTCAAAGGGGTGCCAGTAGGTGAACCTCACGGGCGTCCCATCCGACCACTCAAAGTTCATCTGCAGCTTGAGGTCATTTAGGCCAATCCAGAGCTCCTCCACGTCTGCCGAGACAGGAGGGTCAGGGGGGTCAAATTCCCTCTGCCTCTGTCACCCCCCGGTGACACGAGCTCCCGTGATGGGACCGTGTCTCTGCAAAGCACCTGGCAGGTTCCACAGCCAGGATCTTCCCCTGCAGAGCAGGGATGGGCTGGGGGCTCTCAGAGTGCCCAGAGGGGCTGTGTGCATATGGGGACAGCAAAACCTGAGCCCTGGGTGACCCTAATGAGGGGTGGCACAAGTGGGGCCTGGAGGATGGTGGCATAGGTGCTCCCCCTTACCACTACATGATTTCTCAGGCTCAGGCTGAAACTTGCCAAGCATCATCCCAGCTCTGACACATCCCAACACAGGAAACTTTAACCCAGACAATCACATCTGGGCAAAGCTGGAATGGGAAAGAGAAACCCGGGGTGCTGCAGGCAGGAGCTCCCCCTCCACCTGACCTGCTGCAGGGACACTCATGTCCCCAGCAGAATGAGCAGTACGAGGTGCAGCCTCCTCCAGCAAGGCCAGCAGGTCTTTTTTTCCCATCTTTTTCTACGTTAACCACCTGGGCCTAGTGCCATTGCCACCTGCGGCTGCGTATTTCCTTCCTCAGGAGCACAGGCTCCCAGGAACAGCTTTTACATTTGCTGGATGGAGGACATGGCCAAGCAGAACATCACCTCCCAGCCTGGGCTCTCCACTCCCTTCACGAATCAGTTCAGCTTTGCAGCCTCCATCACACTGAAGTGACCTCTCACAGACCTCAAAACCCAACGGGAAGGGTGCTGTGGGCACAGCAGGCTCCCCCTTACCTTGCTTGATCTGCTTGGTGACAAACTCCAGCTCGGAGAGGGTGTGGATGCTGACCAGGTCCCCCCCGCTGCGCAGACAGGTCTTCTTCGCCTCCTGCCAGCTCTTCTTCTCCCCCACCAGGCGGTAGCAGTTGGACTGGAAGGGCTGCCAGCTGGGATCACAGTCCACCTTCACCTCTGACCATGAGTCTGGCAGGACACAAGGCAGTCTGAGGGCTCCTGTCCCACTCTCCAACCCTCTTCTTGGCAGGGAGGGGACCACAGTCCTATGGAGTGCTCAGGAGACCAAGCCAAAGCAACGGTGGGAAAGCTATGGCCAAAATCTCACACACAACGGCAAGGTGTGGGCAGCAGAGGCTTTAGAGCTCCAGGGACAAAACAAAAGAGTTTGCAGAGGAGTGATGGCAGAGCAGAGAGCACCCCATCCCCTGGGGACCACAGGGGGGTCACAGAATGTCAGGGATTGGAAGGGACCTCAAAAGATCATCTAGTCCAATCCCCCTGCTCCTCTTGATTCCTCCCCTACCACCCAACCTGGAGCTGCACCAAGCACTCCTCGGGGGATGCTCCTCGGGGAGGACTTTTTCCCAACCCAGGCACCCCCCTGGGAGCTCACCCACCGCTCTGCACTGGCAGCTGGGGACACCACGAGCACCTCCACGGGCTGCTCCGGCACTCGGAGAGCACCCCCTGACCGTGCCGGGACGGGAGCACGCCCAGCCGGGATACAGGGTGCTCCTCACCCCCACTCACCCGTCAGGAAGGGGTCGGCGGTGGCGTTGGGCTTCTTCTTGCAGACGTAGGGGAGGGCGATGCCGCAGTCGCGGTTCTGCCACCCCCCGGCCGACTCGGTGCGGATCACCCCGCAGTTCTCCTCGCTGGGGTTGTCTGGCTGGTCTGGAAAGCAGGGGGTGGGGGGGGACAGGCTCAGGAGGAGCTGGTGGGGCCAGGGCAGAGCCACCAATGCTGCCCATGCAGGCCAGGCACCACGCAAGGGTCAGGACCCACAGGGTGCAGCTCCCCCTGCTCCAGCACCAGGGAAGACCGACTTATTTTGTTATTTTGCACAGTGATGTGACCCCACATACCCGGGATTATTTCTTGTGCCTCGATACACAAGGGCCTGGAGCATCACTATTTTCCCTAGCAATGCTGGATGGTAGCCAGGGGGATCACGCATGGTACCAGACCTAAAACTGCTCCTGCTCATCCCCAAACCTCCTCCTGGGGTGTCACTGTCCCCACGAGGGATCTCGGTGACAGCACTGGGCACAACCAGAGCAGCCCTCACAACGGGCCCTTCAGCCCCAGGGTGACAGATGGGTGCTGCAGTTGGGGACCACTCCTCGGCTGCACTCCAGCACTGATCCAGGATGCAATGACCCTCCAAACAGGGGTGCTCGACCCAGGTTATCCACAGGGCTGCTGAGGGTTTGCAGAGGGACAATTCCCCCTCCAGCACCCTGTGTCCCCTCTCCCCCTCCACGGATGTCCCAACTTCTCCACAGCCCCATGGGGCTCTCCATCCCCAGCCAGCAAGGTGACAACCCTCAGCAGCCTGGGCCACCTCCCCTGCCGTGGGGACATCTCCAGTGGTCACAGGCTGCTCCCTGTCCCCCCTGTCACCACCACGACACCCTCCCTGGCTCACCACTCTCCCAGTTGAGGTACTTGAGGGGCGAGTTGTCCGACCACTGCCAGCCTCCGTTAATGTCCAGGTCATTGAGCCCAATCCAGAGCGTGGAGCTGTACCCCGTCAGCAGCCCTGGGTACAGCCAGAGGGGCAGCATCAGTCATCCCAGCCCCACCTCAACCCCCAGCCTGTCATCAGCCGCAAACCAACTGCCTGGGACAGCCAGAGCAACCTGGCACCAGTGATGGCCAAGGTGCCACCAGCTCTGTCCTGGGCGAGGAGGACAGGGGTGCTGCTGTCACCTCACCGTTGATGTAGGTCTGCTCGTGGATCTCGGTGATGCTGAGCAGGTTGGCCCCCTGCTGCTCACAGCTATTCCAGGCCTCCCGCCACGACAGCGTCGACTGGAAGTTGAACTGGTAGCAGCTGTTGGTGAGGTGGTCCTTGTCCCAGAAGGTCTCGCAGTCATTGCCTGCAGGGACGAGCAGAGTGAGCACCTAACACAGCGTGGCTCCAGAACACCCCAACAACCCTGTGAACCCCAACAACCTGAGCTGCTCCGGCACTGCAGACTGCTCGTGGGAGGAGGGATGCAGCAGGAGGGGAGGGGAGAGGCAGGAAAGCCCCTGGGAGGGATGGAGGGGAGGGACATGTCCCCCCCACTTACTCTTTATGGGACAGAAGCCCCATCGCTCGTCCTTGCCGTAGTCCTGGGTGGTGGCACACCAGAGATGGCCGTCCTCCCGCCCCGTGCTGGTGCACTCGTGAAACCACTGGTTGTCGTACTTGAAGGGGATGGTGCACGGCTTCCCGTGCGAGTTGCCCTGGATGGTGTAAATCTCTGCAGGGAAAGAGGAGCCCTTGCATGAGGCTGTGTCTGTGGGGGAGCTGCAGGGAGGACTGGGGTGAGGGTGTGGGTGGGCCTGGCATGGGGGTGCCCCACTCCCCATCACCCCCACCCTGCCTGGTTTCACAGCTGAGCTCCCCACGCAGGACCCAGCTGCTGCAGCTCACGTTTTGGGGCTGGTTTGAGTTATGGGACGACACCAACGAGGCATTACCAGAGTAGGGCACGGAGCACAGATCCTCCTCGGTACCGTACGTCCTCCACTGCGAGCCACGCGCCTGGTCCCCCCTGTCCAGGGTGGAATTGCCCGGGCGGGCGCCGAGGTGCTGGGCCAGCTGCTCCCCGAGCCCCCGGCAGCTCCAGCGCATGTTGACGGACTCGCGGTCGCACTCGTAGGTGGCCAAGGGGTGCAGCCCCGCCGTGGCGTTGGCCCCGTGCCACGACACCCCCAGGCACTGCATGGCCCCCACGTTAAAGAGGCGATTTCGAGAGACCCATTTCCACTGCTGGGCTGGGGCGCTGGCGTTGCAGCCCTTGGTGAGCCTCACCAGCGAGTCCTTTGTCTCCAGGCAGCCCTGCGCGCCCGCGTTGGAGATGAGGAAGACTTTGGAGTCTGGGGGGGGAAAAAAAAAACAAAAACAACAGTGGAAAAGGGTTAAAGCATGATTGCGTCGTGCCTTGCCAGAGCATCCTGCCTCCCTTTCCATGCACGTCAAGTTTTGGGGTGCATCCCTGTGCACAGCACCCAGCACACCAGGGACCACTGCTTCCCAGCACACACAGCCCTGGGGTTTGCCCTGATGCCTGGGGATGGGCTGCAGCCAGGGGGGACAGGGATGGGTGTTTGCACCCAGAGCCAGCTGGTGGCATCCACAGCAAGAGGCTTTCAGGCATTGGAGCTGGTGCAAGGAGCTTGCCCACTGCGACAGCGTCATCAAAGCTGTTCCAAACCCAGTTCCCATCGGCAGGACCCATCTGAGCCACCACAACAAGCCTGGCACCAGAGGAGCCCACGCCACCAGCTTCAGCACCGGCCACCCGCTCCGGGCAGGGAAACAGAGAGCACATCCCTCGTTTCCCTGTGTGTTTGGGCACTGTTAAAAACCTGCAGAGCAAACAGGAACTTCAGGGGAAGGTCTGCCATCATGTGAACTGGGTGTGATGGAGAACGCCTGCACGCCACCACGGGCACGGCCCCAACCCCGGCCAACACGACAGGGGGCACCGGGACCCCCCAAAATCCCAGCCCTGCTGGGAGGTGGGAGCAGAGCAGGGGGAATCGCTGCCAGCAGGGAACGTGGGAGGAAGGCTGATCCCAGCCCCAGCACAACACACAGCCCATCCCTGCATCCCCACGGCAACCCCACCATCACCAAGGGTCACCCCAGCACACGAATCCACCCCAAAACCCCTACAAACCAGTAAACCCAGGACATTCCACTGGGACACGCTGCTCCAGCTGATGTGTCACCTATAAAAAATACTTTATTTCTTCAAATGCATGTTTCTAAGCTAAAAAGCCACCCCTGGGACTCCAAGCAACTGCTTCTTGCCCCAAGAAGCAAAATGCTGCCAAAGGGGCACACCAACAAGACGACTTTTGTTGGGGTTTTTTTTTTTGGTTTAAAAGCCACCCATTTTTCCCCACCACAAACATCCACCAGAAGTCAGAGCGAACTCACGGGCCCCGCTATATTTAGCTTTGGTTTGCTTTGGTTTTTTGCCACTGTACGAATTTTTTGGGCTGAAAAGGTTTTCATTTCCTATTCCCCTGCAACCTCACCCTGCTCCAGCTCTGTTGTTACAGGCTGCTCCAGCACATTCAAACAACAAACATCTCAACTCAGTGAACTCCCCTGACTTGTCTCTGGAAGGACCAAAGAAAGGGAGGGAGGAGGACACCCCCATTTCATTTAAGAGCTTCACCATCGACTCAGGTCCAGAAAAGCAATGATGTAAAAGGCCCATTCTGCAGCTGAGGTGACATCACTGATGACCCCAAATGAAGAAAAGTGAAGCCCATTCACACAGCCACCTCCAGGGAGCAGACTCTGTGCACGTGTAACAGAAAAAGGCAAGGACTGGAAGAAGAAAATATTTTCCAACTCATAGCAAGTGAGAAAATAAGGAAAAATTCAGCCAGGGCTGATTTTGGTTGGCTGAAGGTCAGGTCACAAACTGGTGCTGGTGTTTTCCCTGGATATCAGGAGACCAGCTCATCCCCCCACCAACCACCTGTCCCACTGTGCCACAGCATCACCCAGCCCATCGCTCACCCCTTCCCACACACAGCGAGGGGTGGTGCAACCCACCACCAGCACCAGGGACACAGAGGGGGTATTCAAGCACTTCTGGGGTGATACAGTGCCGTGACCTGCTGGACCCAAGTACCAGCACTCAGGGCAGGATGAGGCCTCCCTGGGGTCACAGGCTGATGCCACAGTGCTTTGCAAGGAGCCAAACCCCAACCCTTTGGTACCACGAATAGACAAAGCTGCTCTACCATGAGCACTGTCACAGCAGTTAGCAGCAGGGGTCAGCAACGGGACACCCTTCTCTGCTCATCTGCTAACCCAGCTTTGCACATAAAAAAAAATAATAGCACATTGGAAAAGCCCTGGAGCCAGTGCCAGGAGCTGGTGTCGGGGTGCTCGGCACTGGGCAAGGGCGATGCTCGATGGCACCCACGCGGCAGCACGGTGCTCAGAGGAAGCTGTCCAGACTGGAGGGGGCAGCCCCGGGGCTGGAAAAGCATAAAGTATCATTTTACTCTAAAAACAGAAGCGCTGGAGGTAGGAAATTATAGGCTGAGGGTTTTGTGCTGCCCCCACACCCCACGGGCAGCTCAGCCCACGGCCCCTTTGCTCGAAGCAGACAGAGGAGGGCACTGAATGTGCCTCCCTACCCCTGCTGAGCCCTGGAAGAACGAGAAAGCTTCAGTACCAGCTCAGCTCTCACACCTCCTCAGTGCTCCCATCTTCTCCCCTTGCAAGAACCACCGTGCCCCGGCAGTGGGGAGCTGCTCCTGGCAAAGCTTGGGGGGGCAACGAGCAACACATCAGCAAAAGCACATGCTGTGCTTCAACCAAAATATGCTTTTCTTTCACCTATTTACTGGGAATTCAGGGCAGACCTGACCCCTGTTGGTGTCTGTGACATTGGCAGTGGCGCTTGGTCCGGCCCCTGATGCACTGAACGCTCCCAGCCTGCCCGATCCCAGCCCCACGGGCTTCAACACCTACAGGGGAAACAGCTCCCCAGAGGCCACTGGACTTTTTGTGCACGGTGCCGCTTGCTTTGGCCAAACCCAGGCTCTTCCTGACCATTTCCCACCCACTGCTTGCAGAGACACCTCCAAAACGCAGCCACAGGCACCGTGCTGCTGAGCACCAGCCAGGCTGCGGGGGCTCCAGCTCCACCACCACCGCTTGGCTCCAAAATCAAGTGCCCAGGAGAACTCTCGCTGCTCCCACCCGGCTGCCGATGAACAGGATGGATGCGGAGCTGGCCAGGATGGAGCCAGTTCCCATCAATGAACCTTTCCTCCCGCACAGCAAACCCAGCCTTCACAGAAGGCAGCTCCAGAGGAGCATCCCAGCAGGACCAGGAATGTCCCTGTCCCTTTCAGGGCCCCCTCTCCTGCACTGCCCTCCACAGCCATGGCACAGCTACGGGTGACTCCTTTCAGAGATGCTCCTTGGGTTTTTGCATCCACCCACAGACTCAAAAACCCACCAGAGGAACTTCCCAACCACACTCTGGCTGTGGTAACCCAGCCATGGTGAACACCGGCAGATCCTTCTCCCTGCCCCGAAGAGGAGCTGCCTGCACACCCTGTGCCTCTCCCTCCTGCATCCTACATCTTCCCAGCAGGGCCAGCTCAGGGCACCTCTGCTCCACCATGTCCTCCTCCTCCTCCTCCCTCTCTGCAGAGGAACTGTTAAAGCAAAACGAAACCCCACGCATTCAGCAAGGATGCCATCTCCTCCCATTCACACAGACACCTGGATGTGCCTCTGGCTTACTGGTACCAGTATGGAAACCAGCCAGTGCGACGAGGCAGCGTGACGGTGGGGATGGCGGAGAGCTGGAGCTGAGAGTGACACCAGCTCTGCCCACAGGAACCCTCTCCCCTCCCAAGGGGAAATATCGTGATGCTCACACTCCAGAGCAGTGGGAGGAATCGGCCTTGGCACTGGCAGCTGAGCGCTGCTGCAGAGATGGAGAAGCTGAGATCCTTTGGAGTGGCCCTCAAGGGAGTTTTTACACCCTGTGCCTGGCTCCAGCTTCTCTTTTAATTTAAAAAAAGCAAGTTTTTAGCCAGCAGAAAGTCTGAACCGAAGGGAACTCAGCTCAACCCTTCCCACAACAGCTTTGCACTCCATGGCAAATAAGGAAAGCTTCACAACCTACAATTTTGGGGAACGTGGGCAGCACCGGATGAGAGAGGCAATGGGGACAGGGAGGCTCCAGGGGACAGAGGTGGTACTAGAGTAAAAAGCACTGTGGCACAGCATGGATGGGTGTCCTCATCATCACCCTGCCCCAAGCACATCCCAGCCCAGCCACCCACACCAGGGCACGCAGAGCACCCATTGCATCTGTCACCCTCCCATCACCAACAAATACAGGGAGCAAATCAAAGAGAGGACTGAAGCTACAGCTGGACCCCATTCCTGTCATCCCAGGCTGGGGCAGCTCTGGGGCTCTGGCTGGAATTTCATCCAACCACAATCGACAGCAAACGCCGGCCACAGCAGGGCAGTGCCACACTGCCTCTGTGCCCACAACCCCTGGGCTCCTCTGTGAGGCTCATGGTGGCACCCACTGGGTGGCAAAGCCCTTCGCAGCAGCTCTGGGGCTCAGCCCTGTCCAGTCGCTGCCCTGGTGATGGTGCTGCCTGCCCGGTGCTCTCACTTGGGATATTTGGGGTGTCCTGAAAAACCCAGCTCCAAGCCTGCTCATGCGGGAGGCTGAGCACACACAGAGCAACGGGGACAGTCCCCTCCTCAATGATTTCTGTGCTGCAGACATGGCTGTGGATGGGGTTTGCTCCAAACCACCCGGCAATGGCAGCAAACCCTCCAAGTGCAGCGTGCTGCCCCAGCCATGGCAGCAAACCGGGCTCCATCAGGGTTCCCAGACCCAGGAGCTACTTGGGGGCTGCAGACCCCCCTGGAAGGACAGCAAGGCTGCTAGTGACCACCTCTGGTTGGATTCAGGAGCCCATGCAGAAGTTTTACCCATAACATCACTGGAACAGGCTGCCCAGAGAGAGTGTGGAGTCTCCTTCTCTGGAGACATTCAAACCCACCTGGACGTGTTCCTGTGTGACCTGACCTAGGTGATCCTGCTCTGGCAGGGGGATTGGACTGGGTGATCTTTTGAGGTCCCTTCCAATCCCTGACATTCTGTGATTCTGTGATCCTGCAGCACGAAACCAACCCTGCACTCACCCACTGCATAAAGAACCCTCCTTTCACCCTGATCCTCCTGGTCCCACGTGCTCTCACCCATCATTAATCAGGGCACGGCAACCCCACACCACCTGCTCCAAACCTCAGGCTTTTCAGCCCATATTGCTGCCCGAGGTGAGCAGCAGCTCCAAAACCCACCGCGCCGATGGGGGCAGTGGCAGCTCCTTCTCAGTGACCACGGTGGGGATGCACCGAGCTCGGGGGGGGGGGGGAAGGTCAGCAATGGAGAAGCAAAAACCCCTGGAATAAAAAAAAATAACAGGAAAAGAACCAAAAAGTGTTGCTCATCGAATACAAGAGGGTTTCACCCTCCAATGGGCTCTGCTTGCACAGCCCTGAAGGAGGGGTGGGAACCGCCAGGATGGGGAGGGACCCAGCCCAAAAATTCACCCTCGGGTGACGTTTGGGAGCGCACACCCCGCTGGCACTGTGCCCGGCCAGCTCTGCTGAGGGATGCTGCAGGGGCACAGAAAAACCCCCAGCTCCATCTTAAAATCTGTATTATTGGATGAAATACTCCTCTGGAGGAAAACCCCCTTCCTGGAAAGAAGCTGCCAGCAAAGCCCGGCGTCACCACTGCTGGCACCAGCACCCCAGGCGTGGGTGACGCCGCCCCCAAGGTCTCGGTGTAGAGAAAAGCAAAAGCGTGGCTGTTGCCATAAAGAGCAGTCATTTTTGGCCTTGGGAGCAGCCAGTGTGTCCCTCCGAGGGCTGGGAAGGGGAGGTGGTGGTAAGAAAAGCAGCACCTGGGGCCATGGGAGCTCCCACCAGCAGAGCTGGAGCATCCCTGCTGCCACCGACCGTGGGGTACCAGAGCAGCCCCAATCCACAGGGAGGGCATCACTGCTCTGCCTCCCTCCCGAGCTGCTTTTGGGCATCAATAAACTCTGTGCAATCCCTTAAAGAGGAACTACAGATTAAAAAAGAAACAAAAGGGAAGGAACTGCAGACAGCATCAGCAGCGCCAGGGCACGCTGTGGGCTTCTGGCTCGGGAGGGGACACCGGCATCGCTCCCATCTGTGCCACAGCTGGTGGCAGACACCCACCCCCCACCTCCAGTGCTCCTCAGTCAGAGGTCTGCATCATTCCAGTGATGCTGCCTGATGTCCCACAGGCTCACCCCAGCCCAACACATCCCAGGGGCTCGGCTGGGGCCCAACAGCACCAGAATAAAAGAGGGGGGGGGGCTGTCATTTTGTTTTTTAAAGACAAACCTCAGGGAACAAGGAGCAGATCTCGTTACAGGGAGGGCAGCGAAGCTCCCAGCAGCCTGGCTGAGGGCACGAAGCAGCAGGACCTGCACTGGAAGCCGGGGAGCTCCCTTGGCTCACGCGGCGCTGTTTATACGGAGGAGACAGCTCCTTACTTGGCTGCGCCTGCAGAGGCCACCTACCACCTACCCCCCTGCTGACTGGTGGCCTCGGGATGGCTTTGGATGGGCTCCAACCTCTCTGCAGACATTAAAAAGTCCATTCTCCTCACACCATGCCTGGGACGCACACAAATAAAGATCCAGCTGTGTTCCACGGGGAATGCTCACCCATGGGCAGACTTGCCCACAGCCACGGCAGGGGACCAGGGAGCCAGGAGCCCCAGCATCCCCTCTCCTGTACCCAGAAAAAGTGGAAAAGTGTCCCCAGATTTCCCCCAGAGCCTCTCCAGGCTCCAGCCCTGCTGTGGCTGCACATGTGGAGAGGTGGAAATCCCCAGTGTGCCCACTCCCAGGGGGAAGATGGCAGTGCCATCCCCCAACAGGCTCCAGCTGGGGATGGAGGAGCGTGATGGACCCACTGAGAGCACAGCGAGGAATGGCAAAGGACGGGGTCCCCTGGCTGCCACTGGTCAGACAATCCCCCCAGGACATGGTGGCCGAGCTCCCTGTAAACATCCCATCCCACATACATCTCACCCAGCCACAAAATCCTGGTGGTGGCAGCCTTGGCCGTGTCCCAGGGGGAATGCTCCAGCCCTGGCTTGTCCATCCACCCCCAGTTTGGTGGCCCTGCAGCATCCCCCACCAGCAGCACAGACCTCAGACCTCCCGGGCCAGCACGTCCAGGGCCACATCCAGGGGCGTGATGTGATGTCTGGAACAGCTCTGACACATGTCCCCACGGACATGGTTCCAGCACAGCTGGCTGAAAACTACCACATTTTTCAAAACTACTGAAGAAACTCCTCCAAAAACAAAAAAGAAAAGAAGACCCAGAGCTTTTTCCTCCCTTGTTTCTCCGACCTCATTCCTGATATCACCACCCTGAGCAGAGTTGTTGGTGTCTCTGGATGGGGGATTCCCCCCTTTCACCAAAACCAGCCCCTGCTGTCCCAGTGCTATTATTTTTTTGCAATTAAAATGCTGTTTAACACAAAGCTTTTCTCACTGGGTGCTCCCCACCTTCCTCGTGCCCAGCACTCAGCACCAAGATGGGGGTGACTGGGGCTGGTCCTGCAGAGCCCAAAGCTGCAGTGTCCAGATGCAGGCAGAGGAAAGGGCTCGATCCCCCCATTCCAGGTCTCATCCCCATCCTGCACACGTGCTGCTTGACACGGAAAATCCCACTTATGTCCCTGCTGCCACAGCACGCGGAGCAGCACAGGACTGAGCTCTCACCGGGACAGGGATGGAGGGAGCATCACGCTTGAAAAATGCCCAAACCTTCACTCCCGGGCTGAAGAATACTCCGAAGAATTCACAAGTCAATCCACTAATCGTTTTCTAATCCTTAATTAATTAAAGATGGGTCCTTTAAGAAAGAGAGCATCTGTGTGGGTCTCTTTGGGCTCTGAGTAATCTTAAGAATGAGAAAAATGTCGATGCTCCGCGGCCTCAGCGCAGTTCAAATTAATTAAAACCCCGCTCGGCCGCACGTGGAGAACAAAATCTTACAAATGGCTTAAAAAAAATAACATAAAATAATACTTTGAGGAAATGGCTGGGTCGGGCCAGGCTAGAGAGGGCTGTGAGGGTGGGCACTGCGCAGGATGGAGCGGAGCAGGGTGTGATGCACCACGACCTCCAGCCACAAACACAGTGGAAGAGAGAAACCTGCAACGTGGCTTTCACCACCACCAGGACCTCACTGGAAAACACCTCCTCGTGTGCTGGTGTCCTGAGGCAGCACCTTCACGTGGGACACTGCCCAGGGCCACCACGCTGCCCTGGGTGGCTGTGGGGGAAGGGGACAGTTTTGCACTGAAGGCTGGAGCTCTTCTGCTTCTCATTCTCGTGGTTCTTGCGCAAGGGCTGTCCCTGTCCCCAACCACCTCGGCCCCATCCTGCCCGGCTGGCTGCTGGGGCTGCGAGGTCCCCGGCTGTCCCCTGCCGGGCTCGGTCCCACTCGAGCCACCGCATCGGTGGAGAAGCTGACCCAAAGCACTGCCAGGGCCACCCTGTCCCACCTGCAGCCGTGCTGGGATGGGAGCTGCTGCCCCAGCTTCCCCAAGGCAAGCGTGTGGGTGCTCAGGGGACGCAGTGAGGCGGGGTGACATCCCACCACAGAGCCACCAACCTCCTGCTGAGCCCCGCTCCAGCTTCCCCGCTGCCGTGGAGGTGAGGACTGGGCAGGAACCCCTCGAGGATGCAACGCTGCCTCCTTGCAAAGAGTCCCAAGGGACATTGGGACTCACCCACCCCGACCCCCAAATCCCAGCGAGGCTCCTTTGCACCCCCTCCAGTGCCACCCCGCGTCCCCGTGGCGTGCTGGAGGTGACACTGGGGAGAGCAGCGGCAGATGGGGGCTGGGGTGGGTGTCTGCACCCCTGGACGTGGGACGTGGGGTGGGAGCAGCGCAGCAGCGCGGGCTGGAGCGGCTCAAAGCCGCCTTGTTCCTCGCCCTGCCCAACCGCCGGCACAGAGGTGCTTCTGTCCTGCAGCCTGCGCGGCCGGTGGGACACGCCACACCTGCAGCCCACGGACATTTTTCAGGGCAAACCAGCCAGAATCCGTGCTCACATGTAGCTAAGCTCTGCTGAAAGCAAGGAAGCCCCTTCAAAGCCCCCCCAAGAGGAGGAATTTACGGCCCTCGAGGAAATTACGGAGAGGTTTAACGGGAAGGTTGGGGGTTCAGTGCCTCCAACCACAGCAAACCCTGGCAGCGCTCTCCTGATCACCCCGAGGGACGGGGGTCCATGTCCCCATCGCCTCCTCCATCCTCCATCTCCTAGGGAAGAGGTCTCCCCCATCCGGGCATGTCCAGAGGCTCCGTGTTGGACCCCACACCTGGCACAGGACTGTCACCCAGTGCCATCACACCACAAAGGGATGGCCACCATGGGTCTGCCACCGTGGGTCTGCCCTCGGGATGCTCAGCCCCGTGGGGAGAGAGGGGAAAGGGGGGGACAAGGGAGGAGAAGGGGAACAGTGCCCTCCCCTGCTGCCATTTCCAAATCTGCTTTGGATTTGCTGAGCGTCCTCTAACGAAATAGGCCAAGGGTTTACGGCTGTTGTTGCTCAGGGAAAAGTAGCCAATTTTGCTTTTTTTTTAAAAAAAAAAAAGATTTTCTCACTAAGGCCAAATTAACCCAAGGAAGCGACAAAAGCCGTCCCTGGCTTCTGTGCTGGACTGTCCTGGGGTAAAAAGTGTCTCCAGTGGCAACTCCAGGGGCCACCCCGGGGGGTGTCGGGCATCCGGCACATGGTGTCTGCAGGAGGGTTAAAAAAAATATCCCCAAACCACCAAAAAACCCAACCCGATGACTTTCTTGTAGAAAGTTAGGGGAAAGAAGAAAAAAAAAAAAAAGGAAGTCTGCAAATCCCCGCTCGGCCCGATCCCGTGGGGCACATTTAACACGCCGGGAGAAGAGGGGGTCAAGGATGGAATCCTCCAACAAAACATCTCGGTCCCTTCCCGACCGCCACATCCCCCCCGCCCCGCGAACTGCGCTCCCCGGGGAGACAAAAGGCCGGACCGGGGGTGCGGGGCGCTGCGGGCCCACGGCCGCCCCCGTTTCCCCCCGAACCCCCCCGCCGTCGACGGGGAAGCGTTTCCGCCGGGCTCACCAGACGCTGCGTGGCCGCACGGCGCGGGGAGTTAAACTAAACATAATAAAGGCGAGAGAAAACGCGGCGGAACGGCGAGAAAAACGCGAGGCGGCGAAAGCGGAGAAAACAAAACGCGGCGGAACGAACCGCGACCGAAGGAAGATAAAGTAAAACAAACAGAGATAACAGCAAATAAAACATCCCGGGAGGAAATAAACCGGAACGATGGGAACCGCGCCGGAGCGAAGCGGCCCTCCGCCCTCCCCGCAGCCGGGGTCCCGCACGCCCTCCCCGCGGAGCCGGGCTGGGGGGGGGGGGGGGCCGGGCTCGGATGTGGGGTCCCCTACCTCCCCCATCGCCCCCATCGCGGGTTCATCCCTCCCCACCCCCCCACTAATTATAAAACCGCGGGGAGCGGGAGCGCGTGCGGGAGAAATTGGGGTGCGGGGGGGGGTGCGCGGTCCCACCTGGGTGCGCAGCGCCGAGCAGCAGCTGGAGGCCGAGGAGGCAGCAGAGGGGGGCACGGAGGGGCCGCGGTCCCGCCGAGCCGCGCCCCATGCCCGGCGCTGCCCCGCTCCGTTCCGTCCCGTTCCGTTCCGTGCTGCTCCCTGCGGGGCCGGGGGCGGCCGGGGGCGGGGGAGGAGGGGAGGGAGGGGAGGGGGAGGGGGAGGAGGAGGAGGAGGGACGGCGAGGAGGGAGGGAGAGGGAGGGGAGAACGGGGGGTGAAAAAAAAAAAAAGTTAAAAAAATATTTTTTTTTTTAAAAAATAAAAAACAACCCAAACTGAAGCGTGTGCGGCGGGCTCAGACACTGCGTCAGCGGGAGAGCCCCCCCCGGTGGGAACGGCCCGGGGGGGGCGGAGCGGAGCGGGGGGGGCCGGGGGCTCCGCCGAGGGGGCGTCGGGAGGGGAGCGCTCCGCGTGCTGCTGCGCGTGGGGATGGGGATGGGGGTCAGGGTGGGGATGGGGATGAGCGTGGGGATGTGGGTGAGGGTGGGGATGGGGGTGAGGGTGAGGTGTGGGGGTCAGGGTGGGGATGGGGATGGGGGTGAGGGTGGGGGTCAGGGTGGGGATGGGGATGAGCGTGGGGATGGGGGTCAGGGTGAGGTGAAGCAGGAGCTGTGCACAGCGCATCCCTGCACGCCCCCGGGGAGGGTTGCTCCCCCCCCGCGCAGGGACCATGCTGCATCCCCCTGCACCCCAGGCGGTCCCGGGGGTGAAGGCAGGGGCGGGTGGGAGATGCCCCCACGGTGCCACCAGCCCCACGTTGAGGTCCCGCTGTGCCATCAGCAAGAGCCTTCAACCTGCCCCGGACCTCAGCGTGGGGTTCGCCTCTGCCAGTGAGGGGAGCCGGGGGGCTGCGAGCTGCCTCCGCCTGTTCTGGGTCACACCTCTGGGTGCTGGAGGGGATGTTTCATCCCAGGTACGGCACTGCGGAGCTGCATCCTCCTCCATCCATCCCCGTCTCACCTGGGGATGGGGGCTGCTGAGGCTGGACACAGCTCATTGCACCTCCCTGCCCAGGGAGCAGCCTCGTCACCCCCGTCCCGCTTCTGCGTGCTCTGCCGAGGGGCGTGGGGTGAAGAGCACCACGCAGCATCTGACGTGGATAGATCCCACATCCAAGAGCTGTGTACAAAAGGCTATAAAAAGCTTTGAAATATTTTATAAACATCTCCCCTCTCAGCAGAAAACCCCCACTGTATGGGGTGTATGTGGAAAATGCTGGAAATTGGTGTTTTCCTGGCTTCCTATGGCCTGCAGGCTGCGTGTTCCTGTGCGAGGCAGCGGGCACCACGTGGGCACCGCAGATTCCTGCTTGGGCTGCGGGGGGGGATGTTTCTTTGGAGCTGAAAACCCCTCACACCCCGTCAGCCCCACACCAGCTCAGCCACTCACCTCTTCCCAGCGTCATCCCCAGGCACCTGGGGCTCTTCAGCCTGGAGAAGAGAAGGCTGAGGGGTGATTTAATTAATGTTTATAAACACCTAAAGGGGGGGTGAGGGAGGATGGAGCCAGACTCTTCCCAGTGGTTCCCAGTGACAGGGGAGGGGTAACGGGCACAAGCTGGAACACAGGAGGTTCCACTGAAAGACGAGGAAGAACTTTTTTCCAGTGAGGGTGACAGAGCAGTGGCACAGGCTGCCCAGAGAGGGGGGAGTCTCCTTCTCTGGGGATTTTCAAGACTCACCTGGGTGCAGCCCTGAGGGATGTGCTCGAGGGGACCCTGCTGTCCCGCAGGAGAGTTGGGCTGGGGGAGCTCTGGAGGTCCCTTCCACCTCCGAACATCCCGTGACTCCATGAAATGTCCAGCAATTTATTACGTTCTTATTATCTCTTAAAAGAGAGAGAAAATGCTAGAACAAGTCGAAAATAAGCAAGGATGCCTTACAGAGAGTCACCACCATGGATCCAGCAGTGCCCCGTTGGCCCGTTGTCCTCAGGTGTTCGGTGGAGGGGTCCCACTGCCCCAAGGTGGGATCAGCCCTGCCATCGCTGCCCGGTTGCACCAGGTGAGTCTCCAAGGTCATGGCACGGATGTCTCGTTGGTGAGACCTTACTGCCTGTGTTACTCCATCCACGTGATCACTGCATCATCTTGACTGAGTCACTGCACATGTGCATGCACACTCGGGTGGTCAGCCCTGTCGGGGTGCCCCCCAAAAGGCAGCTTGGTCAGCCCACCTTGGCTTTCACCAGTTCTTCCCAGTGGTGTAACCCCAAAGCTCCTTGTTGTTCACCCACTGGGTTTTCCATTGCCTCTGTGAGGGTGGGAGGTGAGCGACAGTGCTGCCAGGCAGGAGATGTGGCCAACAACAGAGTCCTTGGATGGTCTTCTACACCAGGGGACAGTGGGGCACTGGCTCACCTGGGCATGGCCCTGGGAGAGCCACTTCTCCTCCATTCCTGGAGAAATCAAGAAAGCTTTGAGCGGGGAGGTGGGAATGTTTGTGGCACCGTGCAGAGACTGGGCTGCACCAGTGTGGGAAGGGTGATTCCCACAGCGCCCATCCTGTGGGAGCATCCCCGAGGGTGCGGGAGCCTCACCTCCTCCTCCAGCTCTCCAGGGATCTGGGCAGTGCAGGGGGTGCCACGTCAGACCTCCATGCACGAACTGGGAGAGACGATGCTTTTAATGAGGCCGAGGCGATGGCAGCGCTCCCTGGAGCGGGGAGCAGGATCTGGCCCCGAGAGGGCAAGGTGTGGGGGCCCGTGGGGGAGGCAGCCACGCGGTGTTCGGCCCCTCTTGCAAAAATAAAGGAATCCATTGTTTCCCAGCAAGGCAGGAAGGTCCTGCAGACCGGTGCCAGGATGGGCGTCGGGGATGCAAACCCTCTGGGGGGCCCAATTAAGCACATCAGCATCTGGGCTGTTGGTTTTTTTTGTTAAACCAGGGATTACTTTTCAGTTGAGGCAGTGCCAGGAGAACAGCCTCGCTCGCCCTCCGTGGCTGGACGTGGGCCAGGGGCTGCCAGAGGAGAGCAGGGAATTGCCCCATCCTCACTTCCATCCCTAAACCTTAGAGACTGCTCCTGGGGGCTACCACCCCCCCAGTGCCAGCAGCTGGGCACCATGGAGCCATCAGATCCCACCAGCGGGTCCCTCCACCCACGCAAACCAACCCAACATCCCTTTCCCGGGAGGACAGTCGCGTTCAAAGGGGGGGACACGGCAGAGCTGAGACACCTCAGATCCCACAGAGCCTCGCTGCCTCCTCGTCTGGTCCATCCCATGTCTTGGGAGCCCCTGTGCTGCGTGTGATTAGAAGATAATTAGCACTCCCTAATAATTAATTCCTCCGACACGGGCCAACAGCTCCTCACCCACTCGGGTTTAATACCGCTGGAGTCGCTGCTCGTCGGAGCAGACTGGGAGGAAGCGCATTTTTCCCTCCCCCTGGGAGGTTTCCAAGCTGTCTGACCTCTCTGCCCCTAACGAGTTGCTGCCAGACGAGGGGACGAGGCTGTGTGCAGGGGACAGCCACAGCCGGCCACACTCTCGGGAGATGGGATGGGAGCAACGGGCTCGTCCTGGGCTTGCCCTGCACTCGGGGTATTCAGCATCTGTGGCCAGTTCCAACTGTTGGAACATCTCTGTCTGTCCCCTAGTTGGGAAAATAAATGCTATTTTTTTGTCTGAAGCAAGATACCGTATGGGGATGGTCAGGGTGGAGGGGCTGCAGTGGGACAGGGTGAAACCACACCAGCTTGAGTGGAAGTCACCCTGCAGAAGGGTTTGATAAATATTTCTGTGACGGATCCGTGCCACTCGCACCCCTCTGGCTGTAGGTCTGCCATGGTGGGGAGCACTGGCAGAGAATGGGCCAGTCAGGGGTGCCCAGCTTCCCAGAGGCTGGAAAATGAACGTCACTAACGAGCTGTGGGAGGGGAAATAAAACCCCAGATGGGAAGCTGGGGTACTCAATGGCAGCAAAGCACCCTCTGAGTCAGTTTGGGGCTGATAAAGGGCACGTTTGGTGTTTGCTTGTGCCAGAGGCATTAGGGGACAGGATCTGGGAAGCTGTGGGCCATGGCAGCAGTGTCCATAGCACCAGCCTGGGGGGAGATGCTCTGCAGGAAGGACCTGCACCGACCCATCATCCGCCTCTGAGGACCAGCAGGTCCCAAGGGTCTGTTCTAGAGCCTGGGGTGGCCATGGGGGTCCCACATCTGCCCAGAGGAGCTGCATGTCCCACCCTTCTGGGGGTGTCCCCCCCTTCCCAGGGCTCTCCACAGGACCGAGGGGCTCCAGGAGAGCAGCTCTGGAGCAGCGGCTGTCGAGCGGCTGCCGGTGCCACGGCCTTTGCTTCTCTTCAGCGATGGCAGCCGGGGCCCGCCCGCACACCGGGGCCCAGCAGCACCTGCCAGGCTCAGCCCCTCCGTCCGCGCCGCCTCGGCCTCATCCTGGCCCCCGCACGGCACCGGGAGGGCCAAGATCAACACCCCCCCCTGGCAGCCGCCGCGCTGAGCTCACTGCTTGGGGAAGAGGCCGTCTTGGCGTCTGCTGGCTCCTCTCTCCCCCGCTCCGGCAGCAGGGGAAGGCCACGTCGCTCTCCCCGCAGCGCCGGGGACGGGAGAGGGAAGGCCAGGGCAGCCCCAGGCCCAGCCATGGGGAGGGTTCCCCCCAAAGTCCCCTGCCAGGCCCTGCATGGCGGGCAGGGACGGGTGGGCAGCAGCTCCCTCGCTGGAACGTGGGGCTCCACGCGTCCCCCAGCTCAGTGGGGAACCCGCGCGGGGATAGGGTGGAGGACTCGTCCCCAAAGCACCAGTTTGCGTTTGCACCCTCCCCTCTGAGGCCGAGCCTGGGGACATCCTGGGGACACGTGATGGCGGCCATCGGGTGCCCGGGTGATGCTGATGCTCCCGGGTGATGCTGATGCTCCCGGGGGTTTGGTTTCCCAGCACTGGGAGGGGGGCTCAGCACTGGTGGCAGGGGCCCCACCGAGCTGGGGGTGGGGGGCAGACACCCTTGCCTGCAGTTTTCTCCCCGTGCTCCTCCCCTGAGCACAGAAACATTTCGGGTCAGCCCCGGCTTCGCTCGGCACCCAGCTGTGGGCAGAACGGTCCTGGCCCAAACGAAGGACCGTTTCCCTGTCCCCAAACTGCCCATCCCCTCTCAAATGGGGCTTTGCCAGCTGCTGGGGTCCCTCCAGGGGCTGGGGCAGCCCCAGAGCCCCCCTCACCAAATCCCTCCCCCACCCCTCGCACTCCCAGCACTGCAGAGGGGTTCCCTGTGTGGGTGCCCCCCGCGCTGAGGCTCTCGGGGCTCTTCGCTGCTCTCTCTTCCCCAGCCCTTAAAAGTCAGGCAAGTTCAAGCTGCAAATAATTTATTAGAACCAGATGTGCTCACTCAAAGCTGCCACGAGGAATTTCAGGGCGCTCCAGCCCTGGGAGGGCCAGCGCCGAGATCCCTGCCCTTCCGCCGCGGGGGCGAGAGGCGGCCGGGGGCTGCCCGGGGAGCACGGGGAGCAGCGCTGCCCCCCCAGCCCGCTGCCTCTCCTTCCTCCAGGGCCTCCCCAGGGCTCCTGGAAAGGGGCAGAGAGGAATTCCAGCCATTTGCAAGAAATTCGCCTTTAGAAAAAAAAAAACACTTTCTCTGCATGACTCAAGAGCAACTGAGCAGAGCCGGGTTGGAGAGAAGGCAGCTGGGGAGGACAGCACATCCCCAACGGCATCTGCCGGGAGCGGGGATGGGAGTGGGGCTCCCCCCCTGTCCCCACAGCCCCTTCCAGCAGGAGCAGCACAGCCCACTGGCCACAGAGTCATCCCTAGAGGCTTCGTTTCCCCCTCTGCCACTGCCTTACCTCGTAGCCACGGACACCTCTGTCCCTCTCCACCTCCTTTCCCGTCCCTTTGGCACCGACCCACGCTGCTCTCCTGGGTTTGGGTGCGAGCGGGTGGATTTTCAGGATCAGCAGGAGCTGGGATGAGCCAGTGCTGAGCCAAGCAGGTTTTGAGCCCTGATCTCGCTGCGGAGCTGAGCCAGGCCAAGAGTGAGTTGAGGAGGTTGCCGACACGGCAGCTCACGTCCCGCAGACCCTGGCCAGCGCTCGTGGCTCCTGCGCAGCCGGCGGCTTCGGTCAAGAGAGGACAGGGCTGAGCAGAGCTCTCTGTTTTTTTTTTCTTCCTGTGAAGCAGAACAGAGCCAAGCACTTTATAAACCCACTGCCTGCATTGCCCGTGGCTGCTCGAGCAGGGATGGGGGACATGGCCTGTGGGTGAGGCTGGCTGCCCGAATTCACCCTCCTGCTCCCCACAGCATCCCTGCGCTTTTAGCTCCGGCTGGGGTCACTGCACCCCTCAGCCTCATCCCTGCAGCGAAGTAACAGCGGACGGGAGAGCAGCTCTGTGCCAGGGCTGCCTGTGGGCTGGTGAAACTCATCCCACACTGCTGGGCAGGTGGTGCCCAACCTCTGTTTCCAGGCTTTCGTGGGTCAGGTCGAAGCACCAAGCATCCCCCGCGCTGCCCCGGTGTTTGGAAACGAGCAGCAGAGCAGGAGGAACCCCGAGCTGCAGCTGAAGGATGGAGGGAGAGGAAAGGCTGCAGCAACACATCCCGTGGTGAGATGCAGGGCTGGGAGCGGAGAGCAGCACGGCGCTGGCAGCGGCACACAGCTCCGCAGCACACAGCACGCGCCAGCCTTTGCACCCCCACGCAGTCAATGCGTGAAATGAGTGTGTCCAGCCCTGCCTGGCTGGGACAATAGTGTCCTTGTGGCCAAGGCGCCCGTTCCTGGGTGTGAACGCGGCAAGGGGCAGCCGAGCAGCTCCGTGTTTGCTTGGCCTCTCACCCCCACCCAGGGCAGCGGCTGCGGGGGCCAGGGCAAAGCTGAGTGTGTGGCAGTGGAAATTCCAGGGCTCAGCACAAACAGCCAGGCTGGGTGGGGGTCAGGTCCTGCACCCACGTGCTGCAGATCTCCGCTCCCCCTCCGTGCCTGGAGCGGGAAGGTTTAAGTGAAGGCTGCTCGTGCCAGCCTCACGTAGCACCCAGCAAACAACATCCTCCGGCAGCAAACCTCGTGTCGAGGGTTTGCCAGGTCACAAACCAAACTGGGGCTGGCCCATTTGGCAGAAGGGAGCTCGTTTCACGGCGTGACTCCCAACCCGCTAACGCAGGAGGCGAAGCATCCAGCGAGGCAGCCCCTCAAAGCCAGGCTCGTGGCTGCTGGCGTCGAGCTGAGCGCGTAACCCCGCGTCCGTCCCCGCCACGCACGCGCCCTGGGGCCCTGGCTGCCACCACGGGGTGCTTGTGCGTTCACCACCGCCTTCCCCTGCCCAAAGCTGCGTCGCATCATCCAGACTGGCACGGCGGGCTGCACAATAATCGACTGCAGGAGCGGGGAGCCGAGCTGCGCCGGGTGTTGGGTTTCACTCGCGCTCAGACGAAAGCTCACTGGAACTTCAAGCACAGGGAGGGTGACGTCAGGTTGGCAGAGAAACCCTCACCCCCAGAGACTTCCTCTGGGGGACGGGTACCCCCCTGCTCTCAGCGGGGATGCCCCGCACAGAGGGTGGGGGACGCCTGCTGAGGAGCTGGGGGTGTGAACTGGCACCCCCCTTCTGAGCCCAGACAGGAGCAGACTCGACGTCTTCAGCTGCCAAGGTCCCTTTTTGTTTTCTATTGTGTGTTTTTAAAGCCGACGAGACTCAGCCCTAAGAAATTAAAGGAGCAGAGGTTCTCATCCCCACCCAGCGTGGTTATTGTGGGTGACAGAGCAGAGCCTCAGGTGCCTCTGGGCCAGGGACTGGCCACCCACTCAGCACAGCGAGCCACCGCAGGGGAGTTCAACACAAACTTTCATCAAGAGACACAAAAACTGTGGGTTTTGTGTCCCAAACCTTCTTAAGGCAGCTGCTGCTCTACTGGAAACGAGGATAAACCCACCTGTTTTAGTCTCGGTCCTCCAAAACAAGATTAATGCCAGCAATTAAATAAGAGAAGTTCAGCAATTCCCTGCTCTGCTGCAGAGATCTCACCGAGCTGCTGAATGCCTTCACCCCACGTCCCCTCCGCGCAGCCACTGCGAGAGAGCTACAAAGAGCAAAACCAGTAAGAGCCAAGCAAATCAGTTTCTTAAAAC
The DNA here is from genome assembly GCA_028020825.1 of Podargus strigoides. Taxonomy (NCBI): domain Eukaryota; kingdom Metazoa; phylum Chordata; class Aves; order Caprimulgiformes; family Podargidae; genus Podargus; species Podargus strigoides. The sequence continues at coordinate 3,397,340 of CM051647.1, read as the reverse complement.
TTATTTTAATATCCATGTCTCATCTGTTGGGTAGAGCCAAAACAGTCTGGCCTGGTTTAAGTTACAAATTCTTCATACACTTCTCTTTATGTAAATGAAGAGTGTGGCAATAGGGTCTGTTATTGGAAGTGAAACCCATATTAACGAGGAAGGTGTCTCAACCAGAATTCTACCAGGGTTCTTCACTGCTGTCAGCCCCAGGCACGGCCAACGCTGGCCCCAGGCCCCTGGATGGGTGTCGCACAGCAGGAATAAATGCATCTGACACAGAACTAATCACACCCACGGAGAGAGCACACACTGTATGTCCAAGAAACAACGGGGCCCGGATAGAAAAAAAAACCCTTTTAGAATTCTCCCCGAGGTGGACAGACACCAAATCATCAGTTTCAGCAAAGGGGATGAAGCACCAACCCCAATTCCACCTGACAGAGGCTGAAGGGACACAGCGGAGCGCGGCTTGCTAAACTGCTGGAACAGAGCAGCAGGGATGGAAAGGGCTGAGAAATTATGGCTGAGGATTTAAAGATGCAGTATTTCTTTGTTTCAAACGTTACAGTTTAGAGACCACCTTAATGCAGCTGCAAGTGAATGCATCCAATTAAAAGCCCAAGAGTCACTACAAAAATAGTAATAAAAATCAAAGCGGCCGAGTTCTCCACTTCCCAGGTCCATGCCTTCATTTCACACTCCTCCCTTTTTCAGTTAACCACAAGTTCCTGATCAGGTTTAAGCATAATATTTGCAGAGCATGGCTTACAATAAGGCAGACAAGTGGCAGTTCTCTCCAGAAGTGCGTGACAGAGAACATCGCTTGCCCTGAGAACACCATCTGGGTACTGAGTGCCCCAAAGAGCCCACACTGCTGGGGCAACCCTGGAGGTGCTGCAGAGAGGACAGTCCCCACCACAGTGGTCTGGCTGGTGGGTTTGGAAGCGTGCACAGGGCGATTTGTTTTTCGAAACACCACCCCAAGTTGCAGTAGTGCACCGCTCGGCTCCCTCCCCGAGACAAACCTTGCCCTTGAACACTGCATCTTTAAATATTTCTGGCTATGAGCTCCTGCCACATGTTCGGAGCACTCCAACCTGGCTGCCACATGTTCAAGTGCTGTGCTTTTTGTGTGTGTTTTCAGTTTTCCTTCGATGCAGGAGGGAAAAGGGGGCAGAGTGGGGACGAAAGGCTTGTGTTTCACAGCAGGCAGGCTCCAGCTGAAGGTGTAAGGCTGCTCCAGGCAGATTACAGAAGGGAGGCAAAAAACAATAATTAGGGTGTTTGCTCCCTTCTAGAACAGTATCTCATTCCCTCTCATTTGAAATCGGATGCAGCGATGGCAGAGAGTTAGGAAAGTCAGCAAGTTTTAAAAGGAAAGTGTTAAGGGAGAGAGGAAGAGCTTTGCTGCCAAGTCACCTAACAGAAAAGCAGACAAGTCCTCAGCTTCGGGTTTTGTAACATGAACAAGATATGTACAGTACTGCACGAGCACAGATCGCACCTGTGATCAACTGAGCTGTGCTCTGATTTCTTCCCCTTCGCTGCCTGCCTTTTCAACAGCCAACAGAGATCATGCTCACGGGAGCAGAGAGCACATCCTGGACACGTCAGGGTGTGTTTTCAAAAAGAACAGCACTTCAAAATAAATTAAAAAGGTGCAACCGTTGTGAGAGCTATGAAGCAGCAGCTGAAAGCCTCGTGGCAGACTGAGCTGTGATCCACTCTGATCACAGGAGATCTACACAGGCCTGATCTCCCACGGGCTTCACCGCCCTCCTGAGAAGGGGAATTATTCCTAAGAGGTCACCCCAAGGGAGCAGAAGGCTGCACCATCCACAGAACAGACACTGCCATGAACCTGCTAATACGGGTTTCACTTGGAGACCAGAAAGCTGTTTTCTTCCAAAAAATTGTTATTTTTAAAAAACTGAAATTAATTAGGGGTAAAACACTAACTCTAGTGCCATGAACAGGCAGGATCAACTTTTTTCCCCTCCAAAGGGCAAAGAGTCATATACCATCCCCAGCTGAACCTTGGTGCTTCGAGCTTTTCAGGAGATGTTACCTAAACTTTATTAAAAGAAAAAGAACAATGTTTAAATATCAACACTGGACTAGCCCAGTCTTTTTCCAAAGTCCACATTCTTCATATGAAGCACACACGGCGTCCTGGATTCCCCAAAGCTGCATGTTCAGAAGTTCACAGTACATGGAACCATGTCTTTTTTTTTTTTTTTTTTTTTTTTGTATTTTCTTGAGTTTCCCCTCCTTGCTCAGAGCAGCCACCCTTTTGTGGTCACTTACTGGATAAACCTCAAGCCATCCCCTATCCACGTGGCTTGGCCTAGATGCCAAAGGTTTTCTTGATGAGTTGATGTTGTCATGCTCTATGGATGGAAAAAAGCAAGAGAAAAAAAGCACCTGGTACAGGTTTATTGAGACCCTTGCGGATTCCTCTACTCCAAAGCTGTTTCTCAAAGTCTTTTTGCCGGTTTCTCGAGCAGTTTTTTGGCCTATTACTCTGTCTCAGTTTGAAGAGCTGTTATTGGATGATCCAGAGGTTGATGCAATTGCAGCTCCAGCTGGGCTGCTTGTGGATACAGATTTGCGGATGTGAGGCAGCAAGTAGGGGTCACAGGCCAGCTGCTGGACATCTATCCGATCCTCCTTTCGGTAGGCCAAGCAACGCCTGATAAATGCCTGCAGACACCCCCAAAAGGCAAAAGGACAATTAGCAGACGGGCAGAAACAGGAAGCTTTCTTCGACAGACAACTCCTTTGGAGCGGGGCCAATCTGACAACCCCGGCGCTGAAATTCCTTCCCCAGTGACCAGAGACAGCTCAGCTCCTACAGCAGAAGCTCAGTTTTTAGAAGGAGAAAGCAGAGGCAGAGGCACAGGCTGATCTCTGTTCCATCCTCAGCCTGACAACTGCAACACAAACCACTGAGCCCTCTGCAGGAGGTGAGCATGAACTCCAAACTCCTGTGGGTGTCAGGGAGACCGGTGCCAATCGCCGACCGACACACGTGGTGCCATCAAACTTACCTTTGCTTCTGGTGTGACTACTGGCTTTGGAGGGAACTGCACCTCGGTAGCTTTCAGAATTGTGTTCTCCTGCAGAATATCTTGTTGTGACTGGTTGTGACCGAAGGGCTACCAAAAAAACAGAAGACGGTTGTTAAAGGTTGGTGACAGCTCTTAAAACACCCGCAATGCTGCTGTTTGTCATCACATGACATCAGCTTTTTTTCAGGCAAGAAGCCCACGAGTGCTGTGAAGTGCTGGCCTCAAGTTACATCAGGGGAAGTTTAGGTTGGATATTAGGAAGGAGTTCTTTCCTGAGAGGGTGGTTGGGCACTGGCACAGGCTGCCCAGGGAGGTGGTGGAGTCGCCGTCCCTGGGAGTGTTCAAAAAATGAGTGGATGAAGCACTTGAGGCCATGGTCCAATGGTCTAATGGTTAGGAATAGGGTGGGATAAAGGTTGGACTTGATGACCCTGGAGGTCCCTTTCAACCACAATTATTCTATGATTCTAAGGTGCTGCAGATTCCAGCCAGATGAGCAGGACATGTTGTTCCCACGCTTAAACTGAACAAAAGGAACCAAGCTGGAATATGTCTGGGGTGTCTCCGGCTCAGGAGGGATCTCCACCTGCTTCCAGACCTTGCAGGCCAGCTTCAGCACATGGAAGAGAGCCTTCATCTATCTAAGCTGACAGGAGATTCACCCACTTCCCTGGGCTGGTTCCATCCCTTGTCTGACTGACAACACTAAGCAACACAGCGTGTTTGTCAGCCCAGGCTTTCACAACACTTGGTTACCAAGGACTCCTGACAACAAGAGTTGATGGGAATCCTTTTCCTGCTCCAAGCTATTTCTTCTGTTGCCATAAACCAAATTACTTTTTCTCAGGACAAATCACCTTTTCCTGATCCAGACTCTTCCCTTCCAAAAGCCATCCTAAAAACTTTTAGAGTGGGTCTTCATATCTACTTTTTTCTTCTAAAACACTTGGCAGCTGTCAAACATTATCAGGCCTGACAAAGAGTTAGTGCATCACAACACAATGCCAGACCAAGAAGCTCAGGTGTCTGGCCCTGAACAATACACTTGTCCTGCCCACAATGGCCTCAGTGGAAAGAGATGTTCTGCACACCATTGCTTTTGAAGGAAGTGCCACGTAGAGCAAAACACAACCTAGTAAATTCTCCCCACTTCATGAGCATGGACTCTGCCTTGGAGCTGTTGGTAAGGAGGCAAGGCAGAAGAGGAGCTTGAAGAGAAAAAGGAAGCAAAAGCCAGGGCTGCCTCCCAAGAGGTCGGGGAATCACCACTAGGAAAGGAGTTAAATGCCTTCTTACCTTTCTGCCATAGAGACACTGATAGAAGATGACTCCCACTGACCAGACATCAACTTTATTTGAAATCTTTGGAGGTTCCTTCCCAACCACAAAACATTCTGGTGGCAAATACCTGATTAAAAAGAAAGTTACAACAGGTTATGAGCAGCATCTCTAAGTACTTTCAATCAGAAAGGAAGAAACAAGCTCCTGTGGTCAGATATTGGCTTGGGACTTGAAGAACCTGTGTATCTTTGGGCCAAGGTCACCAGTGCATACCCCTTCTGGGAGCAGTGATCCCAAGGACTCGCCAGACACTCATGGTCTGAGCTTGTCAGCACAGTCAGTTTCTTTTCACCAGAGCACATAAACTAATCCCACTTTCTTTTATCTTCAGAACTGGTATTTGTTGTTAAAAGGGCTTGGCCAACAATTCCATAATAGAAACACACAGCCAAAATACGTATTTCTAGAAATACAACCCCAGATGCCACATCCTAGTTAGAGACACTCAGCTGTGCTCAAGCTACAGCTAGTTTCATTTTTAGGAACAGAACAAAACTGTACAATACAGAATGCCTTAACAAATGTTCCTGTACAAGTGTTGCCCGCGGTGACAGTCTGCAGAATCACACTCAGTGGCACTCACTGTAGGTCTTGCTCTCAGCCACGGGTGATGCAGTGACAACACTTGGCACTGAGGATCAAGCATTGCTGAAAACATCTTTTACATGGCACTTGAAAGTGAAGCTCTGGCTGTAGACAGCACTGTGAGATTTACATCTTTTGTAAGAGCTAACTATGGATTTTCACCACCTCATTTCAGTGGAATACTCTTTCCATCTCCCCGATGCACCTGAATTTCAAATCAGGCATGGTATTCTCCTCCTCCTTGCTCAAACTGTTAGTGCCATTACAGACTGTGAAATAGCAGCCAAGCTCCACTCCAGAGCTCGCTAGCTCAGCAGCATATGCAGTTTTTCACCAGACCCTTCGGATAAGAGATGGTTTTCAAACATATAAACACTAACCCACTGAAAAGCAAAAAGCTGCCAGCCTCAAAAGGAGCTGTGTGACAACAAGAGCAGTTTCCAGGGTCTCAAATCTCCAGTGTCTCAAGCTGTCACAGACAATGGCAGCACACACAGAGCTGACATAGATCCAAAGCTGTTTATAAACTGTTCTTGATCTGTAACTTCCAAGTGCCCCAGGCAACGCTTACCAGTAAGTACCAGCCCCCTGCGATGTCAGTTCCATGCCATCAACAGAGTTGTAGCTGTCATCATCCATGATTTTGGAAAGTCCAAAATCTGTGATTTTTATCTCTCCACATGCAGTACCATTGACTAGAAGAATGTTACCTAGACAGAGGAAGGAAAGAGCCCCTTAGGACAGACATCCAGCAGCAAAAAAAAAAAACAACCCAAGAATAAAATTGCATTGAACTCTGGCACTCTGCACGAGAGTACAAGGAACCTCCACAGTGAACTGCAGCAGTTGGGGTAGATGTTTTAACACTCAATACCCTGAGCTCCAGAAACAACTCAGCTCCCACCATCTGCCAGAACTGATCTGCCCATCCTCGAATGACCCAGTGGCCCGACAGTACTCTGAGCCCTATCAGCCAAACCAGCTTGATGCCCGTGCTGGTTTGACTCCTCCCAAAGGTCCTGTTGGAAGGGCAGGTCAAAAAGGAGAGAAATACACATACAGAGTTATGATTCATTCTGCCCAGAAGTCCTGACTTGCCCTGGCCTCTCAACAGCCAGAAACTCTCTCCCTCCTGGCAGCGCTCCCCAGTGGCTTTCTAAGCTCAAAAAGGACAATTACTGCTTAAGCAAGAGTCTCTTAGAAATCCATCAAGGATCACGAAGTCATATCATCACTGTTTTTCTCAAAGCCTACAATAAAGCAGCAGAATCGTGCGTGATGGTAGTGGATGAATCACAGCTTTAGACAACTGTAGGCAGAGCTCTGCAGCATGTTCAGACAACATGAGAACAGCCAGCAGCTGGAGGAAGAAACAGGGTCACTAGAACTAGTGCAACAGCACCACCTCCCGTACAGATTCCTCATGCTGATGCAATAAACCACATCACACACCAGTTACACAATGCTGATGAAGTGCCACCAGCACAGGGAGACAAGCCAGGGATAACTGCTGGAAGAGGTGGCTGAATTTTACTGGACTAGGAAAAAGCAAGGGAGCACTTCCATTTTACCCCTCGGGGCTCTGCCCAACGATGAAGGGAAATCTGCAACAACATCTGGAGAGGACCTTCTACACGGCAGATGTTACTGACTCCAAAGGCAGACCTGAGCTAACAGTTTGACTGGATGTCCTCAGCTTCGTGGGCTGCCACACGCAATGAAAAACCAAACACTTCCACGTCAGCTTCTGCCACCGAATTTTCAGGCAGATGATTACAGAAAGAATAAGCCAGAAAAATGGGAACATGAAACACACAAGTAATTATGGGAACCTTTATGAAGCAACAGCAGAAGGTCTCAGCAGAATACAAGTAGGACATTAAGAAACCAAACACAGACACTTGGTGGTTCAAGGGCTCCTTCCGAGCAAGGAAGCTACTTTTTCTGGAATGTTACCTCCTTGTTTTATGTTGCAATTCTGCGACACAACACCCTTTTCATAGCATGTGCTATGCATTTTAGTTTATTTTCTTGTTGCAAGTAAAGTTTTCCCAGACAGCCCTGTCTCCTTTTTGCTGTCTGAGCAAAGTAAACTTCCCCACGTTACTTATAACCCGTTACCTTTAGTTAGCAGCACAGCATACCTGGTTTAAGGTCATAGTGTATGATGGGAGGTTTGATTTCATTTAAGTATTTTAAAGCATTCACAATCTGCATGATAATGGATCGTGCCTCTTTCTCCGACATTAACTTGTGCTGTTTCAGGTAGAAGTCCAGATCATTTCCCTCACAGTATTCTAACACTGTACAAAACCTGAAGACAAAAGAGTAGTTATAATTAAGGCACCTGATACAAACCTGAACACTTTGCTATTGCCTGTCTGTAAGATTCACACATTTGGTCAATATATTAAATTCAGAGTCCAGCCTATTAATCTCTTTCTAAAAAATAAGCTAACCAGGAGCTCAGTCCTCAATGCTGAACAGTACAAAGGTCAGAGATCTGTTAAGTACTAGATCCAGAAAGCTGTATCAGCTGGGGCCCAGGCCAACAAAGAGTAGGATTTCTCTGTAGAGCACACCACATCTGACATAATACAGCAAACTGGTTTGTGAGCTGCCATCCCTAGAAAACCAATGTATGTTGAAACTGCCTCAGACATCTCTGCTGTAGAGTCTGTGACATTGGTGTGGGTATTCTCTGGACTCTCCTGGAAAGTTTTAAGAGACCAAACAATTTATCTCTAGCAAATGGGTCAAACCAAGTCAAAGGAGACAGCAACATAACTTACGAGTCAGTATCCAGCGAAAAGTAGTCATATAGCTTAACTATTCGAGGATGATCCAGTTCTTTGTGAATTCTGTACTCTCTACATGCATGTCTGAAAATAGGAAAGTCTGAGCATTAGTCATACAAGTGACTTAATTCTAAGTTCTGCAGATAGCGAACCCAGACATACCACACAGCAGTCCAACTTCAATCAAACCCATGCACGTTATGCAGATGGCTTCAGAAAAGGCAAGAAAAGGAGGAACTGTTCTGCACAGTTCCTTGAGAACCACAGAATCTGAGTGCATCTCAAATGCTGGCAATACTACAAAATAACCAATCTTGATTAATGGTGCTGCTTGCCAAAACAGAATAACCTCATAATAAATCGTTAAGGGATCCAAGATAGCTGAATACAAAAATCAGCAAGTTCTAGAAAAATCCCATGATGCTCAAGAACTCAGCTTCCAGGCTTCAAACTCAGCTGAGTTTGTCAGGAAATTAAGATCACCACTTTACCTTTGAAGGTCTGTTTAGAAAGCTTGGCTGCCATTCTGCAGGGCTTATCCATGGCATTAGTTACCAACACCAAACAGCTTCCTGTACCTCCCTTCTGTGCCATGACATAGGTATAGTCCTAATCATCTGGGGAAGGATTAAGTATTCCAGGGAAGGGGAAGGCTTTCAGGGAGCACAATGCAGGTGTGTACCTGGAAGATGGGCATGAACAACTGCTTCCCAAAAAAGAAGAGCTCAGACATCTCAGAGAGGAAAAAGCACTTCAACACTTCCTTCGTGGAGCACTACCAGTGCTTTAAAACCTTGTGCTGTAGTGCTTGTACAACACTGTGCCTGTGCCCTGTTTGAAACATTTCCAATCTGACCATAACTTTTGCAAATAGCTACTGGGACAGAGAGTGGCCTCTGAAATGTGGCAAAAGCCAGGAAAAAAATGGCAGCCTGTTCACAGGCACTGGATAACCAAATGCAGGAGGAGTTTGGAAACATGGCTGGCTGCTTTACAAGCCTTACTTACTTGTGATAGTTTTCTTTCTTCTCATCCCTCCAGTTTTTATTTAACTGGTGTATTTTCACAGCTACATATCTCTGTTCTGTTAAATCAAACGCCTGCAGAGAGAAGAGCTGGAAATCAGTAGGAATCACAACTTCAAGCTAATACTGCAGAAGCAGACAAGCTCTAACAAACCAATATCCCCACCCAGGAAATAAGCATTACGACATACTGAACGGAGAGCAAACCCACATTTTGATGTAATTAGTTTCACTAATGAAACCAAGCAACTCTGAAAACAATTGAATATTCTGTGCTTTGATCTGACCTTCCCCATGGGCTCTAACCAAGGCTGCATTTATTCTGACATTTTACCACAATGGGATCAGAAAGGCCAAATTACCAAAACACAGTTAATCACACTGGAAAAGACCCTGCCCATCATTCCCCCCCAAGCCACCTAGCTCTTTTTCTACACTCAGTTAAAAAAAAAAACCCAACACACAGAGGATTTTCCATACTTTGTTTTACATTGGTAGCTCAGCTCCCCATCTTGGAGCACAATGTTTCAGCTTATTTAGAAGCTGGAGAATTCAATGGTAGAGCTGCATAAATCTCATGCTGTATTTTTCCTCTCCATTTTCTTGCTATTTAGGCAGTCTTTAAAGAACAGACCACTGCAATTGTGCTCTTGGAGAAATGCAGAAATCTTTTACCTTCTCTGAGAGAAGCAATAGCTAATAATTTATAGGATGCCACACAATTTTATTTTAAAGCAGACAAGGGTATAAACTGTGTCTATCTCAAAAGTTCTATACTTAACTCCTAATGCTTAATAGATTGGCCAAGACCCTGGAGAAGAAGGGCTAAGCATTTCTCTGTTTTAATAACATAGTTACAACCCTTAAGTGCAGTCAGGTAGGAAGCATTCATACCCTCTTGCTTTCATCTGTGGAGCCAAAGCTTTCTACTTAGTCAGCAAAGCCTCCAAAGAACAATTCAAAGTACTTTTTTTCACTACCTGAACAGTCCAGCCCCCCCACTGCCCGCCCCAGTTTAGATATCTATTGTTCTGCTCCATCAAAATAATAAATCACCGTGAAATTTCCAGTATTTGCACTGGCATAGGTATTTTCCTTCTAGCCAAATATGACATGAATTAAGAACTACTGGGTACAGATGGGGAATGTTTAGAACTGGAAAGGCTTTAAGCGTAGCAGTCAAACAGCAAGCACCAAAGTATCACGGGTCTTGGCTGTGCAAGAGTGCTGACACACAAGTAATCCTCAGCTCCAAGGAAGTCCCAAGACTACACACACCCCCCTCCAGCCTGCTACTTCAGAGTGGAAAATGAAGACACAAGAAAAAAGCCTTCTACCCCCAGGAAATGAAGGCTTTGCTCTTATTATTGGAGCTCTTTTCTCTCATTTACCGTGACGTTCAGACTTGCTGTGCCACACTCAATAGAACTTTGCTCCTTAAGGTATTTGCACTTGAACAAACAAGTGATTTGCTTCTCTGTCCTGACAAAACTTGCAGACTTGGTGCAACGTTTTCTTGAATCATCCATTTGAAGGAAACTGAGGACAAGGGCAGAACCTAAAAATCTCAAGCCTGCTGCCCAACACAAGCCAGATGCAACATGTGCTTTGTCCTCCCTTCTTCCCTCCACAACCACACATGCCACTGAGAAAACAAGTGTAAAAATTCTGCTTACTGCCATATTTCCCTGCAGATTCAGATTACACCACAGATTGCCACTTCAAATTTACCTTATATACTTCACTGAAGCCGCCTCTACCCAGAAGATGTAGCAACAAATACCTATCATTTAGCGTTGGATGGTCTTTAAATCTGGTGAGAAAGACACAGTTTAAGAACACTGACAGAAATCATGCAGTCTACTGCATGATAAATTACAGCTACTACATAGCTTAGAAACAACATTTTTACATTAAGACAGAAAAATATAACGTTGTTAATGACACATTTGATACTATTTGATCACTTTGCACTGATGAAAGACTATATAATGGTACTTTGATGAACTTGGAAGTCTTTGCCCTACATGAGCTTCAAGTTATATCACCATGCCACCCCCCAATCAAGTGACATATTAAGTTGTAACATCACTTTAAAAAAGATTAAGTGTTTCTTCCCATTATGAAGAGGACAAATAAAGAACTGTTATACATCCTTGACCCTGAACCCCATGCACTCACTGTGAATTATCTTCATTGTGTATCCTTTTCAATTCCCTGATATGTAGATTTCTAACCCTCTCTAGCCGTTCCAGCTCTGCCTGGATCTCTGCTTCTTCCTGCACAAGGGAAAAACAAAAGGAAAACACAACACTGCGTAAGATAATGCAGATAGTTTCTGCCTGATTTACAGAAACACAGATGTAATTCCACTTGTGAAGATGTTATTGGTAAATAACTTGTTTGGGAGATTAGAGAGATGGTCACAGTCAACTAAGTGTCAAGTGGAAGGTGTTATAGCAGTTTTTTTGATAGAAACTCAGCCTCTGCTGGGACAAGAGGACAGCCCTCAGAAGTAAGAACAGGGATGTCACGATGCCTCATAGGGATGGGACAGCACCTGGAGAGGACGGAGAATGTGAAAGGACAACACTAGCAGTAAGTGGTGTAACGGGTCAGAGTGTAACTTAGTGCCATGTGGAAGTTCTGACATACTGTGTGTAGAACTGGAAGTTCTAGTGCCCTCACACACAGCCCTGGAATTCCCATCGCTGTGGACAGGGTTGCAAACCTCAATAAAAACGTGCGCCTTGAGCAGTATTATTTGGTATATATGACTCAAGGGACACAGTCACCCATTTGTCTCGTGACTCTGTTCCTTCCCTTCTCAACTCGTTCTATTTTTAGGCATAAAGAACGAGCCAGTTTCCAAAAGTGGAGAAGGATAAGCAGAGCTTCAGACAATGCCACGATCCCAGAACATTACTTCATTTTCCATTAAGGTCTGTTTCCAAACAGATTCCTCTGTTCCAGGGTGGCACACTGCATGCCAGCATAGATGGACTGCAATTAATCCACTCCAGCAATGCGGAAGCTGTAGGCCAGGCATGCCTTGAGCATATTCCTGCTCCTATCACTTATCTTTGCTCAAAGGCCAATAAAACACAGTGGGCAGAGTGCCAGCGGATTCCATGTGTGCATTAACTTTTCCTTGCCACTGAAAATAACAAGGAGTACAGCAGCATTAACAAGGTGTGTGTCAAGGTTACAGAAAAAGCCCCGGGTGTAGAGCTCAGCAGCACCTGAGAAAAGACAGGGGACTCCAGCAATGCATTTGTACACTTCCTCTTTGTTTCATGTGGGAAAGAGAAGTCTTTGGCCTCAGCAGAGGTCACAGCTAACCAGGAAAAGCAGAAGACATCTATTTTTTTTTTCAGTACTTCATCTATTGAGGCGTCCCAGAAAACTTATTTATAGGTTATTGCAATCACTGTAAAGGTAACCAACAGCTTGTCTAAATATAACCTCACTTGCAGGTACAGCTCCTACTGAAGCCAGCGTATTCAAAAACAAATGTGCATTACAACTACCTAAACAGTATTAGTTTCCAAAAGCCCAAGAGATGTTATTGGACTGTTACTGATAATGCTGGTTACTCAATAATGCAAAGAAACTGGAAAGTCAATCATGGCTGTAGTTTGTGTTCTTATATTTTTCTTCCCTTGGTCCATTTCTTCAGTTCCCCCACATTAGACACGTACAGAGCCCAGCAGTAACAGCTCACAGTGACACAATAAGTTGCATCAAACAGTGGAACTCCCTGCATGAAATCATAACTGAAAGGAGACAGGAATCTATTTCTTGAAGCAAAGAACATCTCTCCTGAACACCACTACCTTGGAAAAAATTATTACAAAATCCTGGCCATTGCTTTTAAGCAAGAAAAAAACCCTCTGAATGATCTCTACACAGAAATGCTATTTTTCATAGAAAACTGAATCAAAAACCTACCTAAAAGCTTTTTCTGCAGTAAGTTCTTACCTTTTTAAGATGACCTAGTCGGAGTTTGAAGATTTCTTCCTGTTCGTGGTATTCTGCTAACGTTAACCTGTAGAGAAGAGACAGATCCAATGCATTAAGTCTCAAAGTGAACAGCCTGCAGAATGCACATCCCCAGTGGAAGTGACAACTAACACAGAGTATGTCCACAGCCAGCAGGAAGTTTTTTACCTAAACTCTGCAACCCATTTTTTGTTTTAATTCAATCTAAAGGAGATCAAACATTCAAACCTTGATAAAGCACATATTAATTTCAAATCTAAGTCCCTAATAACACCTATTTAGGCTAGTGTCTTTTTAACAAAGCAAGCTAAACTATAATCTAAGTATGGAACACTGAAGCACAAATATTCTGTATCTTATTTTTGATTTCAAGTTCATTTTACTGATTTGTTTTTGCATTTTTCTTTGTAATAAAAGCTGGATAATTCAACCCATCTATTCAATCCAGGACTAGCAGCACACCTGGCCACAGAGCCACTGCAAACAGAGCAATGACCTGGGATTCAGAGCTTTTTTCCTGTTTCAGGCTCTCGGAAGTAGCTTCCAGGGAAACCTTGGGAACTTCACTTTATCATATCTTTGACCTCATGTGTAGTTAGGAGAAGCAATAGGATAAAGGGGAATAATCCCCATTTTATTGATAAGTGACATGCAAAGTTTCCATCCTGGGTGGCTGGTCAAAAGGGTTTTCAATGTCTTTTATAGCCAAAGTGTGTCAGGTAGGACAGAGGCAAAGCACAGCCTTACACTAAAACAATGACAGATCCCACCACTAGTGAAAGGTAATGATGCTCTGAGATCTTTAAGGTTAGAAAAATAAATCATTATACTCATTTCTCACTACTACCAACAAGGAGTTTGGTAAAGGCATCATGTGTGTGAACATAAAGTTACGAAGCTTCTATCAACTGCACTGGTTTACTTTGTAAACAAGATATGCATGTGACAGCACATAAATATCTTTTTTGAACCTAAACTGAGTTCAAAGCATATCCTAGGAGGATTCCTCTTGCAGCAGTTATGCTCTGTATAGTGCTTAGTATAAAGATCAGTGTATGAGGTCTCCAGTGCATCAACACCACAACTAGTTTCACAAGGGGACCGAGTCCTCTGAGACCCTGGCTCACAGCACAGTGAATGGAGAGGAGGCAGTGATCAAGTGCTCATCTTGAAATGCCCCAACTCCTCTCCACTGTTGATAACAGAGGGTCCACATAGCTGAAATAAGTGCTTAAGCATTTGTTACCTGATAAACTTAAAGCAAAACTCCTAAGCCAAGTTCCCTTTGAAAGAACCTCGATCATAAGGAACTGCTTATTACAAATTAAAGATACAAAACACAGCCAGAACCATACACGTTTACATATTGTCTCATTTCATATAAAATGCTAATTCACACCTCCTCCTTCCCCAGCAACAGCCTGAATTTTAGTCAGATTCAACTAATCTAAGAGACTGTCCCTAAAGTTTAGGTCTTTGGGTGGTGTTGCTGTATAAGGAATAAAAAGACAATTGAATAAACCAGCAACAAGCTTTCCACATATTCTTGTGCACAAAGAAAAACAGGGCTAAACACCAACACAGTCTACTCATTAAGCAAGAGAAGTAATGAGTACCACCAGGCTAACACTGCCCAAAATAGCTGCCTGTTAGCAGCAAGCGTGACAAAAATCAAGGGGGCTCTAAGACAAACACTGTCCCCAGCAGTTTAATCTTCCTGAATGAAAATCTTTTTCTCATTCACAGGCTGGAAACTAGTTTCAGGGGAGTGCATGTTTAATTTAAATTTGCATCATGGGACCTTCCTCTCCTTTTTAAGACCCAGCAACAACCATGAACCAAAGAGGAACCAAAAATCAAATGAAGGAATTTGGCTGGCTGCTTCTCATTCAACTTTCAGAAACATTTATATTTAACTTGCCTCAAAGACAGTCTAAGAGTTCCGCAGGAGAAAACCTTCCTCCAAAAATCAGAAGATTTTGTACCTGATACACACTGGTCCAACAAATACATTATGGGATAACGAACGACTGAGAAGTAGTCAGTCAGTCCAGTTGCTTCAGCTGACTTGCAAAACCAATATTTTCATAAGCTAAAACACTCCCCATGAACCACATCCCTACAGTGGCAAGCAGTTTTTATCAAGAACACCACAAGAAGCTCTTCCAAACCACAAAGATAAAATCCTGAAACGTATCAGCAAAGAATGATAAACCAGCAAGAAACACAGAGAAAGAGACCTGGTAGCACAAAAAGGCTCACCAGCAAACCCAGGTAAAGCTAGATGATGTCAAGGCAGGCTCACAACACAGGCAGGAGCTCACTAGGTGTGACAGACATGGTGATGGTTTCCAAGCACATCATGACCTGTGCTGCCATGTCTGCAGGATAAGGCCCACTACAGTCTGCTGGGGAAAAACATCCAGGCACAGACATTCCATTTACTTCTCTAAAGTCAAATGCTGACAGCTTTAAAACTTCATTATTTAGTTCTTTTTAAGCTCACTTGGCCAGAACAAGGGGTAAATGTCTCTACTGAAGCTGCTTATTTTCAGAAAGCACACAGTGCCACAACACCCTGAGCAGCAGGCACCAGCACCCTATCTGGGGGCACCACCCTGGTTACTGAGAGCACTGAGTATCATGATTCACCCCATCATGTGCCATCTCTGCTGTGACTGTGAAAGTCAGTGGGAGCTTTTGCTCCACATGCACTTTTAAAGACCAAGACCAAGAATTCAAAGGGCTTGAGGAACTTTGAGGTCAAGTCATGCCCAGGAGATTTAATAGTGTGAAAAAAAGAGTGTCATCGAGAGTTATGGTATTAGCCAACAGCAATAAAGTGAAGACTGTAAAAGGAAACTGGTAGAAGTAGCTGAAAGCCTCTGACTTAACATATTTCCACCTCAAAAAAAATTTTTTTTAAAAAAAATTGTTCTCAGTTTCTTGTGAGAGACAGTTTTCTTCACTCAGAACCTTGGGACTCTTAGAGCATCAGTAACTTCAAAAGAGGCAGGGAAAAAAATAACTTCTGTAAGAAGAAAGAGTAGCACTTCAACTACCTTTCCATTTCCCTGACTCAGGTACCTGCCAAGAGCTGCTTTGGAGACACAGGGCAACGCTTAATGCACTGTCTTTATAGAGAGCATCTTTTTTCTTCAGTCTACCAAATGAATTGTTTGAAAAGCCTCACCAGAAAGTACATGGAAATAAAGGCTTTTAAATGTGTACTTTTTTTTCCCCTAAAAAAGCCCAAGCACCAAAAGTGATACCAAAATCAATTCTGAAGTTGCAACACTGCAGAAAAGACACCACTTTTCAAACTTGATGCAACTACTCAAAGAGTTATTGCATTCAAAAAAAAAGTGAAGCTCCTACAAAGTCTGGACTCAGCAATGATCCTTGTTTTACTCCACTGAAAACTATTCAGAACTGCAGCCAGATGCTGCTGAATGCCAGGCTAATTCCACAATATCCATTTGTGCATGGAGCGAAGCCTAGAGGCAAGGGCAAGATTCCATTTCCCAGCAGATTATTTCGTGCTCTAATCAAAGCGCCCAGCTCCGCAGCGCACCAAGGCAGCCACACAACCTACGTTTCATTTTCTGCTCCATTGGTCTTGTTCTTGCGCTGCTTCTGCTCATTGCTTGCTGGAGGGGTCTGTCCCATTGCAGGGGGCTTCCTTTTCGCTAACATTTTTCGTTGTCTTTCTATTTCTTCCCGCTGGGAATTTATCCTTTCCTGCTGCCTGGAAAGAAGAGAGTAGAAAAGACATGGAATGGATAACTCATGGTATGGACTTGGTTGTCTTCAGCATTGGAGCAATAAGTTTCAAATCAGTTGTAAGATTAGTGGTGAAGTATTTTTGTACAGAAAAGGGGGATGTGCCAAACATTATGACTCAGATTTCTTAAAGGTATTTCTACATAAAAGGGGATTCTTTTCCTGGCCCACAGAAACCTTTCAGTAAGTGAAAGGTTTTATTCATGCAGAGGATATCCAAAACCAAGGAGTTGTTAACCTCATGGAAAACCCAGGGATCCATGGGAAGTCACTAACTTTCCACACACTTTTTCCTAGAAGGCTCTGTTCTAAACCTCAGACTTTCCTGTTAAAACTATTCCTGAAGTCTGGCACCGTCTGAGAAATGGCACTGTCAAATGGCCCTTAGTTCTCTGAAATAGAACCAATACCATTCCTAATTTCACTAGGAAAACAGCCTCTCCTCCAAGATAAAAAGACTATCTTAAAACATTTTACAGTGATAAAATCACTCTTGAAATTTCAAGGCTAAATTACTTGAGCATTTACATACTTAATTCACTTATTTAAAAAGACTGAGACTGCAGGTAAATATTCCAGAAGTATTTCTTCCATGTCTTACAGTACATACTAAAGAGGAATTATAAAGTCCTTAATCTGTGCCCAACAAGAGCTGCACCTCCCTATCAGACTACAGTGAAGTGATATGATTTTAAAGGATCACACATAGCTCTCTCTAATGCAGTTAATTTGCCAAGTCCTACTTAAAGGTCTAGGCCAGGTGGGAATTTACTGGATATTTTCATTAACATCCTGCATAAAAGGGTCTCTGATCTTCATTTCCAGGTTTCTGCAGCCCCTTTGATCACTGTTACTAGGAGGCAAAAAAAGTTAAATAGTATGGATTCTCTCTTTTGAGCTTCTCTTCTTCCAGCTTTTAAAAAAAAAGAAAAAAAGGAGCTAATTAGCCTTCCTTGACTACTACATGCAAGTATGCAAATCAAATTGATTGACTCAAGATAGATGTGGGGCTTTGGTCCACCTCTCTGCCCTAAGCACAGCACAGCCAGGTAGGTGCACTGAGAATACCCAACAGAGCAGCCTACTTCTTTCCAACCTAGAGGCTTTCCAACTCAAACAATTTGATTCCAGCTTCAGCTCTCTGGAGGTTTAAGTGGAAACATATTTCTCACTTCAATGTGAAAACATTCCCCATTGTCAGCAGCCGGGTTCCTATCTGATCCTTTCATGCATCAGTCACACCATTCTCACATTTTGGCATGCAAGACATCACACACAACTGCTTAGTTTTTCCGTCTCTGCTTCTGAGGTTAAAGACAACTCTGTTTGTCCTCACTTGATGAGGTTCTGGAAAGCATAGCCATCTGTCCACTGCTCGGTGAAAGACGCCCCGTGCCGCACCGTAGTGAAGTGACCTAGCCTCAACCGATCCTGCATGCTCTTATCTCTGCATGCCATCTTCTCCTGTTTTGACTGAAAACAAAAACAAAACACATGTTAAAACATAAGCCATAAATCAGCTGCTAAAAGCTGAGCTGTGTTTCAAATCACTACCAATTCTTACTGCTTTCCATTGTTTCAGGACTGCTTATCTGAAAGCCAGATGAAAAAATCATTGATCGAATTATTGCTGGTGCTTCACACTGGTCTGACAGGCATTTGTTTGACTGCCTCCTTGCTGACATTTCAGCCTCACCTTTCCTTCCTCATTACTGCCTGGGCAGCTCACACCCGTTCTGTCCTCTGTTGAAATCAGTCTAGCAGTAGGATTAAAACTATCCCTTTGTATCAGTAGCTTAGACTCCAGACATGATGCGGTCCTTACTCACTCAAACAGGAGATGAAGGAAGAAAATGCCCTTAAATCACTATTAACACTAAGATACAGTGATCATCCAGCTCAGTCCTAGACTTGCACCACTCCCAGAAGTGACACAATCTCAATTAGGTCACCAACATGTCTAAAAACAGTGGTGTCTGTCCCAGAGTGTTTCTGGTGAAGCAGGAGGAAATTTCCAAGGCCTGAGATGAGAGCAGCAAAGTTTCAGTCAGTCAGAATTAAAGATGAACCAGCAAAGCTCCTCACTGGAGCCACACACCACCTACCTGTCTACATAACACCTAGCCCAGAGTTACAAACCCTCCCAGAAAGGAGAGTCCCATTCAGCCAAGAACAATCAGCTCTGTGACAAAAATCAGCTCAAACAGACTGCACGTACTGGCCAGCACCCTGGTAGTTTTGCCCATCCAGTGCCCACAAACAATAGATGTAATTGGCCAAAAGGTGAAAGAGCAATCAAACCCCCACACTGTTTAACTATCAGGAAATCTGGAAATCTTTCAATGCTGAAGTAGGCTGGACACAGATAAACAGCAGCCTGGCACTTTCCCCAAGGTCTTTAATGTGTTGTTTTGAGTGTTATACAAAGCAATGATCTCCACCTTTGCCATTTGAAAGAAGGAAAGGTCTAAATCACTTCTCCATGTCACAGAGTATATCTGGCAATTCCACTGCACAGTGGGATACTGCTCTTCTATTGCCAGAGCTGGACAATATTGCTTTTCAGGTGTAGGAGTTTCCAAATGAAGTACTGCCTGCTGCATTTAGACCTCAGGCTATTTCACTTAAGTGAGGGAGAGATGACTCTTTGACACTGTGAAAAGTAACCAAACCAAAACATCCTGAACCCTTTCAGTCTTAGCATTACATTCCTATTTGCAGAGAAATAATTGAAGGCACAATTCCAGTTGTCTTTTATCACTATAGCAATAGCAGCAGGTTTTCAATGCTCAAAGATAAATTTTTTCAAGGATGTGAACTGTGACTGCAGAGATGGGGAAAGTCCCCTGCTCACCTTTTCTATAAGAAGCTTCTTGCTCATCGTTACACATCTATTCAACCGCTCCTTGTACTTCTCCAGCATCTTCTGCTGCTCATCTATCTGCCGCCTCAAATCACAGTTGGCCTAAAAGCGAACAAGAGAAAAAAAGCCTTTGACTTTAGACCACTTAGAGCCAAACTAAGCATCACCTAGGAAGTTTTTCCAGCTAGTCCTAGGCATCAGATTAAAGAAAGCAAACCAGCAGGATAAGGAAAAAAACAAACTAGGTTACTTGTATCAAAACATCCAAGCCAACCTCTTCAATTTTTAACCCACTCAAATCTTAATACCCCTGCAGAACAGGGACTAATGTGTAAAAAGACTAAACACAAGCACAAGGAATTTACTTTATTTTCATGGTTTTAAACATCTGAGACCTTGCAACAGCTACGATGTCTCAAAATGGCTTAGTCATCCTTGGACCATCCTCCCCTTTAGCCACAGTCCTGGCAGAGGAAAAGGATGGGGTAACGCCCTTTGCACTTCCAATTAAATTCTTGTTTGAGTTACTGTCCTTCAGTCCCACTATACAGACTGCTCCCAGTAACAGCTGCTGTTTTTAACACCACCACAGCATACAGAAAGGCTAACAACCCTGTTGAGGACACACAACAACTTTGTGCTCTATAGCTACACTGCCTGTGGATTCAAGCAGGCCCAAACAGAGTATCTACAAGCCAGACAATTACCTTGCAAATAAGGGATGACTGGGTTTGTTCTACCTTGCTGGTTCTACAAATGGTATACAAAGTCCTGCTCTGCAGCCTAGCTGGCACATGCAGGCTAGTTGTCTTTAAATAGTAGCTTTTAGAAGAGTTGTCCCACTTTAAATACTTACTCTTAATAAGTCATCTATCCTCCCCTCCTTCTTCTCCAAATCAGAGTTCTTACTGTTTTCTAGTGCAGATATTTTTTCCATTGTGAGGTCAGACTGTAGGGAAAAATCACCATAAACCACATTTAAGAAAAACAGATGATATTTCAGATAGTCAGCATGTAATATCACAGCATAACCTTGTCTGAGCTGAACAGTTAGGTCTAAGAAGGAACTGATCCCCTGCATCCTAGAACTTTCTCCATTCTTCATCTCTTTATAGCATGATGGGCTCCTCCAGCACAGGAAGTCTGGTCAGCAAGCACAAAGCTGCTCTGGAGAACAAACTGGTAACACCTAACAGGCTACATCATCCTCCATGTCCTGCTGACTTTGGTTTTATAGTTGAGTCCTGCCCACTCCTCGGTGGTCTCTGACATTCACTGTCCTTTCCTGCAGTGCAATATAGCTTAAAGGCTAAGGAAAAAAACCCATCAAATCCCAACCCCTCAGATGGAATATCGAATTTATGAGATCTTTCAGGGGCACGATCACCTGCTAGACAAAAGACAATACCTGGGGGTTCTAAGGTGGTCTTGACAGAAAACACAGGTCTTCATTTTAAAATATTGTAACACGCTGGCAGCAGGAATATCAGGCACAAGTCTTTGTTTCTGACAAACTGATCTATTAGTGCCCACTAGGGACAGGTGCTTTACAGTTCTTGAGTGAAACCTATTTGGAAAGTTTTATACAGCACTCCTCAAATACCTTCACCAATGAAGTGAGTTATACCCAGGAACAGAAGACAAAAGAAATATTCTTATTGGCAGAGAGTATAGCGTATTTCAAACTTATTTCTCTGATTTGTGGGTGGGGAAGAAAAGGGGAAGAAGTCAGTATGTACATGAACAGAACATTTAAAAAACCCCAAGACAACCCAAGGGAATCTTGCTCCATGACTGCATACACAGATTTCACATTTATGGCTAGCAAGCAACTACCCTGGTTCTGAGAAGAGTTAGCAGAGACTTACCTGTAGAGCTGTTCTATAACTGTTCTCCAAATTTCAGCCTTGCCTGGAAGCTAACACCATGAAGTAAGAGACAAACTTGGTAGACTGTTGCTTCTCTACATATGCCCAGTATGGGGAAAGATCAAAAAGAATACCTGGCAGCACTGCACATGAAGCAAGATGAGCCTAAATCCCAGAAGACAAAGAGGAGGCCTGGGCAGGTCACCTCACTTCTGCCTTAACTCAGTCTGTACTTCCTGACAGCCTGCAGGAAGCATGTGTGACAACAGCTTTTGTCACTGAAGGCAAGGAGAAAGCTGTCAGTTGAAAACCCAGGCTGCATCCGCTCAGCCAAGTGGCAGAAAGTTTCTTTAGGAAGTGCCTGATGTTGTTTTGCCAGATTCACAGACATGCTCGCACCATGCGAAATGAAGTCATGTTTCAGGATGCACGCTCACACATGTGACTTCATCACAGCTCACCTTGCCTCGGAGCACCTGGAGGGCCCTAGCACTGCCTGAAAGCTCTATGAAAATCATGCTCATGCTGACTTGCTTTTGGCATGGTCAGAAGCAATTCAAACTGGAAGTCACTGAAGAGGGTGTTTTCTTTAACCCTATCAGCTCCAGTTTTAGAAGCCATAACCAAGAATGTATACAGGTCCTTATCACACAGTCAAGCATCTTCCTGGATTCTTTGCCTTAAGTGTATGCTACATCTAGACCTCTGGAGAACACCATGAAGCTGAGCACTGGCAGAAAGCACGCTCAGATAATGCGTCACCCTTTTCAAGGAAGATGGACTGTGTGGATGTGCTGAGCACAGGAGAAAATAAAAACATCTTGCTCACTCCAGGAGGGACCACTAGGTTAAGCACTGGTGTTGAGACAGCAAAGACAGGAATCCAAAAGTTCTCCCTGGCAGGTTCTCCAGTTATGGCACCATTCTCACACAAGAATCCTCCAAGCACTAGCATGAAACAGAGATCTTCACAGACCAGCATTTTAACAATACAGACAACAAGTGTGACCCTAGTGACACAACAGAGCTCAGAGACTTAAGCTAGTTAAATATCCCCAGGGGTACACTGCTGTTCTTCATGCACAAAGAACTTGTACCACCTGCTGGGGAAACAGAGAATGAACTTCCCCCCGGCAATAAAATCATCTCTGACACAGACTGACGTGAGAAAACGACTGACACAAAACTGATTGTTTAAAAACCACTCAAGGGAAGGGTCACTCACAGAGAAATCGGAGATGAAAATAATAATAGTAAAAAAAAAAAAGATTAAAAGCAGGCTTGGAGAAGAAACAAGCAAGGTGCATGGCAGATAAAGCAGAACATCCTTATAAGCAACAGAGGACGACAGAGAGAAAAGTCAATCTTGCCATAAAGGCACAAGAAGCATCTTAATCTAAAAGGCATCAAAAAGACAGCGGTGCAGTCAAAAGAGCTACTTCTCTTCTTGACTCCAGGTCAGCAAAGCTGCTGAGAAGCACTGTCAGGAACACATCATGTTCTACCCTGACAGGACAAACCATGCCACAGGTGTACTCTGCAGAGTCCAAAGAACTTCCAGCTAGACTGTGGATATTTGTGCTGTAAGCAGTGGGGACGCACCCAAGACTCAGAGCTTGAATAGAGGCATTCACAACTATCACTCAGGTTTCCTTCATGTCTTCACTTAGAAAGAGAGGAAGAACATACAGGCTATAACAGAACGGGGACAGACAGAGCTAAGGTGTTCCTCTCCTGAGCACAGCTGCACACAGCTGAAGAACTGCTCACAGTATTGACACAGAACAGCCTCAGTAACAGATTAGGCAAGATGAAACAGATTAGCAGCAACTGAAAGACATCCTTTACAGGACAGGAACAAAGTTCAGAGCGATTCACTTCAATCAGCAGTTACAGACTCAGTTGGGACTACTGGCTCTTTTCACTGGAAACATTACAAGCCGCATCCTCTGCTGTGGAAGACAAGCTGCACCAAGCTTCAACCTCATATCCAAGAGATGTATTGTCTAGTGAGCTATACCTGTGACTGTTTGTGCTGGATGGAAATCTGTTTTTGGGAAGTGCAGGAATGCTCAGTGTTCCCTGATCCGGTAGAAGATGGGCTGCCTTGCTGGGCCTGCAAAAGAAAGTTAGTGTATGGTTATATGCTCCTCAGTGCCCATGCAGATACATTTGTCTTTACATGGGAGGTGCAGCCTGGCCTGGATACTGTACTTTCATGTTAAGGTTTAAGAACGCTCTAGAGATTTAGTTCATTAAAAACAAGAGAGTCAGTTTCTTTCAAGAAGTCTGGCCCAACCTGCTAAAAGACAAAGCTTTTCAGAGCCTAATATAATTCATGTCAGCTGAGATTAAACGAGGCCAAAACAAACAACTTCTCACAGCAACACTGTACTGCATTCTTTTGCTTTTTTGCATCTATCAGGTTAGTCTATCAGATGCTGTTATTTTGATCCACATAAGATTTTGAGTTGTTAACTTAAAACTCGCATGATTTTATTAAATAAGCAAAGCCTGGGACCTAGAACTCTTCACAAGGAAGACAAACTTACCAGGAGATGGTAGACTTGGTCATCAATAAACCAGGTTGCACTTAACCACTGCCTTTGAGCAGAAAAGCTTCAAATTCCCCATCCCTTAACTAGAAACATCCCTTGGGATTCAAATCTTTTCAGAGCTGCTCACCGAGACAAAAGTAAAACAGAGGCCACCTCCCCTCTGTGCCAGCTGCTCATTCTCTAGCCGCTGTTTCGCCAGCATCACCGACATCAGCGTTGGCAGAGCAGAGTGTTCCTCCTGTGGTTCCTTTGCTGTGCTGCCGTCTACCCCATACAGCGGCTGCTCCACTCGCCGCTGTAACACAGTCAAAAAAAATACAATGAACTTCTCTTTTTTTTTTTTTTTTAATTTTTTTTTAAAGCGATTCTCTGACTCTGCCAAAACTGTTGTCAGCGAAGCAGCAGCTCAGGAATGGGCAGGCAGCATGGTGAGGATCTGATAACTCAAACAGGACTCCTGGAGTGATTGTTCCAGTGACAGACAGCAAAAAGTAGATGAAGTTAACAGTTTAAAAAAACCAAAAGTAACACGAACACACAGGACAGAATTCCTTATCAGTTAACACCCCCCCTTCCTTTGCACACGTGTTTCAGAGCCAGTGGGGCAAAATAGGTTGGAGATGCAAAAATCTCAGTGCATTATGACTTTGGTCAATGCATTCAAAATTATACTGCTTGATGGTTTTTAAGGACTCATTTTAAAACAGCCAATGTCACAATCCATTCATTATTCTGGGGAAGCAACCTGAGTCAGAACTGCTAAATGTCAGCAACCTAACCATCTCTAGGACCCAGACATCACGGTAACCTCATTTCTGTCATTACAGCTGGGACCAATTTCCTGCAAGATAAGCAAAGTACTAATGTGTTTCCAAAACCTTAAAGAGATACATTGCATCTCTTAAAGGCCAGCTCCTTTCTTTTGCAGTAGACTTATTTGCCAACAGCAATACAGGGGTTGGGTTCAGTAAGAACAAGAATCATCTGAGCTACCTTGATTGCAGCACTCAATCTCATCTCCCTCGCTTTAAAAGCCAGCCCATCACTGCTCAAACTTGGCAGTCTGGATAATAATCATCTAGAATCCTTCCAAGCTGTAATTCCGGGCCAGGCATATGCCACATAGAAAGTAAACACTCAGGTCAGGCTTCAGTTTTTCTTGAAAACCTAAATTGCAACCTGAAGCACATTTTCTGGCTAACATTACAAATGTCAAGAGTGTGCTTTCTTCCCCAAAAGAATGCTTGTATATGAGAACAACCTTGCAAGAGCCTGAAGACCTGAAGATCATTCTTCTGATCAAAGCAGAAGCAGGGCAATTCAAAGCAGTTGAGAGATTTGAAGACAAGAAGTAAGATCCTGAAGCCATTACAGTCCTCCACAAGTTCTGATTGCAGAAAATTTCCAGTGCAGGATAGACTAACTCACAGGTTCAGAGGAGGTCTGTCTCATTGTGAAAGACATTTTAACACTCTGCTCTCTTCCTAGACCACACTGACATCTGTAAGCAGTAAGATACTCCATCTTTTCCACTTTTCACTCATCCTCCCATTTTTTGAGGGCTTAGCTCAAACCATTGATACTCAGTTTGTAAGAGGACAGATCTTGCAAATGCACACAACAGTTTGTTATGAATAAGCAAACTTCCCAGGTTTAGCTGCAAGAGTAAAGAATGGAAGATAAGACACACAAAGAGCACAAACTGGCCTGGCTGAAACTAACTGTAACATCAGTCTTCACCACATGAGAAACACTCTGTTAAACTTTTACCTACTCAACACATACAGGTGTAGAAGAAGAAAACTAAAGGAAGAATCAACTTGTCCCATTAGAAACACTTGTAGGGTGTCTCATGGCTGGAATAAAGAACTGTCCCTAATCCATCACACATCTGCAGCATTCACAGACGGTATTTCTTTCATTAACTTTTCTTTATAGAGGTGTATCATAAATTAATATCACAGGAGGAAGAGCTCTACAATTAACCAGATATATCTTAATTTTTGGAAACTTCAAAAATATCTAGAAGCAGGTTCTCCCTTAAAGCAGTATGAAAAGCCTCAAAATCTAGTAACCTAGGCTGAAATCTGAGCAGAGCATTCAGTGTCAGGATTTAGTTCAGTACACACTCATGAACTGTGCAAAGGTGTCTGCAGGACAATGTATCCAGCAAAGACTCTGCATTTGGTTTTGGAATATTACCCTTTCCCATAATGCTCTCTACTTCTGTGACACTCAAAAAATGCTGAAAATTTTTTAAAGAGGGGCTCAGGCAATGTTCAAAATTAGAGATCAGACACCAGAGCCTCTGAATATTGCTTCGCTAGGTGAAAGAAGTTTCTTTAGCTGCTCTGTGCTAAAATGGCTTTAAAATACTGGTTATTTCTTCACATTCAGATCTTGCAGAAATGCTGTGACAGCAACATGGAATTATGTAAAATAAAAAAAGCAACAGATGTGCATGTACACCCATTTCTTTGCAAGCTTTTGCTAACGCTCCTTACGAGTCACGTGCACGTACACAGAAGTAAAAGACTTTCTCGATATAATTATGGTATGCATGTTTTTCAGTATACCCAAAGGGTCCAATCCAGATCAGAAAGTCATTGCCTGAGTGCTATACAATCATACAACACACTCCCAACTCGGTGGAGAAGTTCATGAGCTACAATGGAATACAAGATAATTAATATGTCGGTTGCACCTTTCATTTAGGACAGTGATCTATCTAACCACACAGCATGCTAAAAACATTGATCTTGCATGCTTTAAGCTTAGATATTCATATCAGTTACAACTTGACTAGCCACTGTTACAGGGTCCTAGACACCTGGCTTTGCTGCCAGAGCCCAGTTCCAGATTTCAAAAGAAAGAACTGAGCAGAGAATAAGCCAAATCCCCAATCACAGAACCCCAGACTGGTTTGGGTTGGAAAGGAACTCAAAGATCATCCAGTTCCAACCCCCCTGCCATGGCAGGGACACCTCCCACCAGCCCAGGTTGCTCCAAGCCCCATCCAACCTGGCCTGGAACACTGCCAGGGAGGGGGCAGCCACAGCTTCTCTGGGCACCCTGGGCCAGTGTCTCACCACCCTCACAGCCAGGAATTTCTTCCTTTACCAAGAGACCCTTCTTTCCTGTTCAGAACCTTTTATTACCTGTCTGAAGCACAGCCATCAACCTAACCAGTGCCATGCCCCCAGCTCTGTCCCCAAGGAGAGCACTTACCGGCAAGGGGTTGGACAAGGAATGCTGCGGTGACGATCTGGCGACAGGCGGCACGCTTCTACCGGGACTGGTTCCTGGGCCACTTCCCCCAGCAAACTGGACAAAGGAACAGATCTGATCATCAATCATACCACAGAGATATCACACTTAAGCAAATTTAACAGAGATAGAAGCAGCACATCAATCTTAGAAATGAATCCTTGTAGGCTGTAGGGACTCATTTAAACAAACTGAAGATGAGCTAAGAGGAAAAGCTTACAATTTCATGCACTGTTTTCAAAAACAACAGAAGTATTTCAAACATTCACATGTGCACGCAGTACATTTTTCATTTTAACACAGCAAGATATATAAACCTGCACACCTGGGTCTAGATCAATTATTTAGACTATTCCCTATGAGGAGATGTGTTTAACTGTGCACCACCTAAGTCACATCTCCACTCTGTGCCAGTCACTCTTAAAAGACAGGACAGGTAAGCAGCTGGCAACTGGTCTAGTTGGGACAGAAATTGCTATGTTCCTGCACCACACAGTGTACCACACTTATAAAAAAATTTAGCCAGGAAAAAGTAAGCAGTAGTAAGCACTAGTGACTCTGAAGCACTTCTGACTCCAAGTTACTCAGTAAAATAAAGAACAAACGAGAAAAGCTAGAGCTCTGGCTTGTGCAGAGCGAGAAAGACTTCAGAGACTGTGCAATGAAAAGAATATTGATTTTTAGAACACCCATCACTGTTTAGGGAAGGGGTCTCCAGCTTCTGTGTGGTGCCAGCCTCCCATGGCAAGCTCTTCTAAAGAGAGAACCCCACCCAAATAACTCCCCACCCAAACCAGCAGGTCTCTGCTTGGAGGTTCTTTTGCAGCACTGGACCTGTACCAAAACAGGTTTGCAACTAACAGATATCCTCATCTGAGATCCGGGTTCCAATAGATATCAACCTCCAACATACACTCAGGTGGCTGCTCTTTTAAAAAAACTGCTTTAGCAACTGTGCAAAAAAAATCATCATTTAAAAAACAACTTCCAAAAATCCCCTGTCCTCTGCCTAACCAGATCCGAGCACATGAGGTTAACATCAGTGATTCTGGACTATTATTTAACACAATGGATCAAGTGACATTACAGACTTCCACCTACAGAATTTACATACTGTGAATTCAAGCAGATTTCTCAAACAATATAATGCTTACCTCAAAATAATCACTAATTTTATGTCCTCTAGGAGTGCCTTTTCCTAAAAAGGAAAACCAAGGATGAAAATAAGAGTTGATATTTTTAAGCACAGAAGTTACAAAGCCATTCTGAAAAACTACTCCTATATTTTGACGCTCCTTTCCCTGTAGAAAGGTGCAACACCTATCACAACAAAAGCTTCTGCACAACAAAAGCCTGCTGCAGGGTTACAGCTCTGCTGCTGTTGTTGGGAGGGTTTACAGTTGACAATTCAATTAACTCTCAATTCCAAACATGTCAAATCCAATCGAACAGCATTTGTGCTTGCTGAAGTACTTAGAAAACACTAAGTCATTCAGTGTTGCATAGGTTCTCCACAATTTCCTTCGAGATAAGGATGGAGCAAAGGGTACTTTTACTCCTCGCCTTCAGGTAAATTATGGCATATTAGATCTCTCACAAGCATTCCTATAAGAGTTAGAGAGATAATTAGTGGTGGTTTAACACCAGCTCATTAAAACTTAGCCCTTTTCTCTTATTATAATATTATCAAAGCAGTTCTGTCAACACAATCCTCGTTTCTTTCTTGTTGAAGAAGAAATAGAAATCTGCCCCTATGCCCATTTGCTAGAAAATCTGAACTTGGACTTGAACACCCTGGGTTTTTCTTAGTACTCTGAGACAGCACTGCCTGCTTTATACCCGAGGACAGTTTGTTCTCTATTTGTTATGGTGAGAACTTACTCTAACAAGGCAGGCATACGTCTCAAAAAGCAAGGAAGAGAGTACAGGCTGTATTTTGAAGCCTGGCCACTGTATATGTAGTGACATGGGACCACAACAACACTTCAGAGAAGCCATATTAAGCCTTTGGGCAGTCTGTCCCACAAAAATGCAACAGTTTGTGCAAATAAGCTGAAGACGAGTATTTTCCTGCCAATGAGGCTAACGAGGCTCCCAGAAGAGAACTACACCATCATGGAGTAGTTTATAACAAGCTGCCTGACACACCCTTGAGAAGAGCCATTAGTTTCCTAGGACACTGACTGTGCAAAACGTGCACAAATTACCAACCGTTCCAAAATCCTGCAGCAGGGTCAGGAGGATGAATTACCTTGACTGGTCTCATATGCTTCTGCTTTCCTTTTTCTATTCCGCTGGTCATTCTGTTTTTTCTCAGGAGTCTGTTAAACAATACTTCAAAATTAACATTTCGGCAGTTATTCCAAGATTTAAAGAAAATGCCAAAACACAATAATCTGCCTTGTATCCCCAGTGGCCATTCCACTTCACTGGTGCATATGTTTCTACTGCTGGTACTTAAAGAAACAACTGCTCTCAAATAGCTACTACCTTCTGACATATGCGCTGCAGAAGGGAGAGAACATGGTTAGCAATTAAGTTAATGTGTTTTTTTTTTTTTTCTTCTATTTCAGCTGCAGCAAGCTAGCCTCTACTGCCCAGGTACCTCATATGGTTAGTAGAACAAGTTCAAACTCTTATAAAAACCTGTGTAAACCACTGCAGGGTGATCATAGGACTGGTACAAGAGGAGTAATGATGAGATGTTTTAGTACAGACGTCCAAATTTGCAGTCCAGTGGCTACTCACAGTCTACCAGGACAATTCACCTCGCCTGCAGCTAATGCTTCTTCCCAAAGCCCTTTGCAGATGGCCTCAAGAACTATCCTGTCTACTGGTGCACAACTGCAACCTTACACAAAACAAGGCAGAGCTCCCCAAGATGGCAGCCAGGAGAAAACAGCCACAGAGGCAGCAGTTCACCCAGACTTCAGTTTGCTCCTCACCCGCTCTCGTTATAGTCAAGAGTCGGTTGCAGCTGCCATTTCTGTGAGCAACCAGAGACCTGAGGGGCTGCTTATCAGTGGACAGTGATATATTTATGCACAGGCACAATACAGAGGACAGGTGGGAGGCTTGAAGGCTCCAGAAGTGTCAGGCCTATCTGTCTGTGCAAGGCTAGCAAGCTGAGACGTGAGGGTGGAGGAGACCCTGACACAGTGCTTTGTCACCAGGGTCATTTATATGGCCAAACCTGCTGAAAACATTAGGAAGCACTGCATTAGAAACAGCTTACTGAGGCTGCTGGAAAGAAAGATATCTCGTCATTTCCATCACTAACGTCATTTTTAAAACATCTCTTATCCCAAAGGGTCCCAAATCATTTCCAAGCTATATGCTTTACAGTCACCACTAAACTGCAGCCTAGGGGCAGGAAGAAAACCACAGAGTGCAAAAGACAACTCTGGGGGAGGGAGAGCCATGGCCAGAAAGTTTGTGGTAAACCCAAGTTTCATGCTCTTTGGAAACCAAAGTCCAAAGTACCCTGTTGAAAGATCTCTGCCAAAAGACTTGCACACAGTAAGTACAGAAATCAATCTACCTCCTTTAATAGGATAAAGCTGACACAGCCAGAATCTCAGCCTGGCTGTGTCCCCAGTGGATGCTGGACATCTACAGTCCCACGTTACCAGCTGGGCAGTCACTAACACGTTATTGCTTTGGTAAGAGGATGGAGGGGATGTTAAGACAAAGGTGGCTATTGTGTCTGTAAGGAACTTTCTAGAATGAGGGGACTGAAAATTCCATAACTGTCTAGAGACTTGCTGTACCAGCTCCTGTATGTGTAAGTCAGTGACATAACCTCCTCACTGCATAGTGAAGAGCAACTCATGAACAGCGTTGGCGTGACTGTAACACCACAGGCTCCATTACAGCCTCCATGGAACTGTAAGCATATTAATGAGATTCAGTTTAAGTTGTTTTTCCATTCAAGGACTTACATAACAAAAATTACACACAACATTATCTGTTACAGACTGAAAAAAGCAAGGAATGGGAGATTTGATTATGTTGGCTTGCTCAATTTAAAATCACTCCATAAAATAACCCAGGTAAAGTAAGAATGCTAATTTTTCCACTATTAACTATACTTACTTGTATGGAGTTTAAGATACTGCATTCTCTAAAGACTTGGCTTCAGCAGACACCTCATATCAGTACTGCCATATAATAGAAGGAAATAAGATCCAAAACTTACCTGATAACTGTGTAGAAAGTTCTTTAAATGCATAAGAAAATGCATTTAAATTTGAGATTTTGCTTTATTAACGTGGAATTTTAAAGTAAAAATGTAACTCTGCAATTAATTTTGCTGCTTTAGCAAGTGTTTTGAAACAGTTAATCCTAAAGCAGTAAGATTAAACTGGGACAAAGCATCAATTTTCACCTCCCCACACTTCCACAGAGCGATTCATAAAAACGCTCCGCTTTGTACAGACTTCTGCAAACTCACATATTTGATAGGTAAGGCAAGCTTTTCCATTAATGCTCTCTGGCTTTTTATTTGGCCAAAACTGTATCCAAAACCAGCAAACAAATCACAATGCAGCTGAAAACAATTTCATAAGCTGAGCTTTATGAATGCTGTGTTTTTGGGGTTGGGTGAAATCTGCCTGCTGTGGTGGGAGGCTTCCAGGAGGACTGTTTCACAGCACGATCCAAGGACTGCAGGGCTAAAATACAGACTAAATACTTCCAACTAGTCCCTTTCACACCCCAGAGAAAGAACACTGTCACTCACAGTCACACAATTCCTTCTATGTTTTGAGTTCAGTCGTGTCCACCTTAAACCCGACTACCACGAGGATTTGTGCCTGCTTACCTCCAATTCTTTATCACTCAGAGAACCCACGCTGCACAAGCTCTGGTTGGAAGACTCACTATTTAGTGGACCCTAGTGAAAAGTAAGCAAAAGACTGTTAGAAAGAACTTCTATACGAGGCAGATATGTCCTATCAAACATTGCATCTCTGGGCTAACTACGCTGCTCTATGTGGACACAGCAGCAACATGGGTCAAATACCAAGGCACACGATGGGGCACTAAAAAATCTTCATGAAAGGCTTGGAGCAAGAAGGGAGTTGGACTGCCAGTTGGACAGTCTCTTCTCAGCATACTGATCCAGCCTTTGCAATGGTATTTCTGTATCAGTTTATATCCTAACTGCTCTATTTAACTACATCCACAAAACAGCCAAGGTAGTATTCACGAAAGCCTAAAGAGAACTGGTTTGTGAAACAAAACTTCTGATTTGTTGAGTAGCAGCAGTTCCAAGCTCGGCTCTTCAGGCAAACATCTGCTCGACCCTGGGCTAAGAATTCAGAGGCATCTTCCATCTGGCAAGGCAGCTATTACTGTTATCAGATGCTGGCAGTACCACTGATTTTTCTTTAAATGCGTAATTTTTATGCTTTTTTTAACACTAAGAAAACAAATAAGTGAAAGTTGTGTTAACAGCAGTACAACTGCTATTTTATGGACCCATGGCCAACAGATCAGTTGCTCCTACCAGGCTAAAGCACAAATTCAAGAGGCTGGAATAGATTTACCAAAATAGTATCCAGGTACCGACATCTTTGCAGATTTTTCTGGATACACGTCTGCATTTTTACGTATCCAAGCATTTTTGAAAATTGTTTTCTAAAATCTATATCAAAACTGGTTTTTAAAAGGAAAGGAAAGTGAATCATGCAAAGTCACTGTGTTTTAGCCTAGTGCTCTGACACAAAAGCATCCTCCCACAGATCTAACTTAAGAAATCGAGACGAACTTGACAAAGATATAAAAACAAGATTCACAATTACTGATGGAATGTATTAACAGGAAGAATGACATGATAAAGCCATCTCTCCATTAATAACTTGTGAGCATCTTTTCCAAAAGATTCACTCTATTTTAGCATTCTTATTTTTGCAGTAACCACTTCCCACCAATCAATCTTTCCTCAAGGCAAAGCCACTTCTATTATATATTTGAACAGAAGACTTAGGACAGGGGTGAGGGAGAAGCCTTAACACCACAGAGAAATCTCATACCAGATTACTTTTGAAGGTAGCAGTTCTCCCCTGTTTGTAGGACAAACACCACCATCAAATTAAACTTGTGACACAACCTAGCTATTACTAACCCCAATTTCCAAGCAGGCATCCACAGTAAAAGTTCTGTCACCTTCTGTGACACTGTGAATGTTCCCTACCAAATTTGTTTCTCCTGAAAGGACAAGCTTAGTTGCTTTAACAAAAAAACCCAAACCAAACAACACTTGAACAGCTCAAGCAGCTACACGTGTAGGATTCCATTTTAAAAGCAAATTACTAAGAAAAGTTGCAGATGATATTATTTGAGTCATACCATTACCCCTTCACCTCATCACACAAACAGCTCAAGACCAGAACGATATTTTACCTTGCCTCTTCAGCAATACAAAAGCTTAAAATTTAGTTGCTTTTTAAACAAAGAAGCAAGCTCCCCACCACCTAATGTGATTGCTCACAAATCTTACAGGCACAACTCTTGGTTATGTGAGGGATTTATTCCTTGGCCAACAGGACTTCACAGAAGTGCCAGCACTAACCTTAGCTACATCGACGTGAAGGTCTCATTGATTAAAAAAAATGTAAAAACCTTATGGCAAGTGGCAACAGAAAGTTAAATCTTTTCACTCATATAGAAAGCTCATTTATAAACTGCATAAATGCCGTCCTCTAAAATCCTTCACTTCCTCTCACGAACTCAAACCCCAGCAGCACGTTCGAGACATCAACCTTCTGTGCAAGCGTGAAAGCTTTCTTAGGGGCAGGAGCATCTCAACACATGAGCATTTGCTGGGCTCAGGTGGACAGGCTGGGGTTCTGCCACCACGAAGATGAAAGTGGAACTTGTTACCACATTTACTTTATCTCGCTGCCTCCATTTTGCACATGGATAGCAAATGACAGGAACAGCTGCTCCCAAAATGCCACATTTGAGCTTTTCAGGAACACAGTGGTTGAAAGGGCATGACAGTGGCTTCTGAAGGGCCAATGTTTCAGCAATGACCTCTGTTCCAGGGTAACCTGGAGAAATAAACTGATGAAGCCATCTGTAGTTAGACATGATCCTAAGATTTTTTTTCAGAAATACAAGTTTCTCCTCTCCAGTACAAAAAATCCACTCAGTTTGCATCTGAATGTAAAGCTCTGGAATGCAAGCAGCTGGAAAAACACCTAGTACAAAATCCACAATGGTTTTATTACTTCCAGTACAACTACCTGTACCAGCTACTCCACAGGGGGAATTTACAGCTCAAGCAGTTGGAATCAAACCCATTTTTTTGCATCAAAAGAGCAGTTCAGTTCTGATCACAGATTCTTGGAGAGAAAAAAAAACCCCTATTTTCCCTTTCCTTTAAAACTTCCTCTAGAAACTATGCTGAAACATTGTAACATTGAACTCAAGGCAGGGTGAAAGAAAGAAAAAACTCAAGAAAGGGTGAAAAAGAACTAACTAACTGCTTAGTTATGGAACCAGAAGAGAATAGGTTGTCAGATGGCTGTAAGAATCCAGCCAGTTCACTGTCACGTGTCTTTGATATTGTGAACTAATGCAGAACTACTTCTTTGTAGGCTAGTTTTGATCCATTCCCACTGCATGAGCTTTCCTCTTGATGATCTACAGGGCCTTCCACTGACACTCCTCTTACAGTAAAGGATTACACCTATCTTACAGGCAGGGAGCTGAAGCATCTTGCTCATGTCAAAGTTGGGGAAAAAAGTCTTGCTTTGCAGTATTCTGACTCTGGAAACACAAACTGCTCCTTAGGATGTGATGTACTGGAAGCAAGAAAGATGCAATACCTGGGATGTTTAAGGAACATGGCCTGGTCCTCTGCTGCACCTCGTCTCACATAGTTACGTGAGGGAAAGAAAAGGGAAGATTTCCTGATCATCCAGCCAGATATCTAGTTTCACACATAACCTCATGTTATCAACTGCTTATAGCAACAGGTCCAGACAGTGGATAGAAGAACTCATGCATCTGAGCATCTACCCCTCAACTAACAGTGAGCGTGTGTATAAAATAAACCCCTTCAAATTTATGTTTTATCATTCCTGACTGTTTATATTTAACTCAGCAACTCACACTGGATAAATGTTCAGTACTTAATTTAGCATACCATTATAAGTGGTCACGTCACAAAAGGAATTAAAGCAACAAACCTGAATTTGGGGGAAAAAAAGTAAGCAATGGTAAAGAATACTAACACCAGACTATTGCTGGGGAAGTAGCAGTAGGGAATAATAAACATGCAGTAGCACACACAGGAAGGGCTTATAAATTTTGTTCCTGAAGAAGTGATCTGCACTGGCATCTGGCTTTTCCAGCATAGACTACTTTGGGATAATACTGCACTTTCCTGATATCACTTACAGCCCACTCATCCACTGTACCCTGTCAAGAGAATCGGTGATGGGCCTCAGCAGAAATTAAAATACGTGGGTCATCTGAAATAAGCTAATAGTTTCTATAGTGTTTACCCAAATGACAAGCACAAGAACAGCACACACTTCCTCCTCCGCAAGGAATTTCTTTCTGAGATAAGCTGGCATGCTCTTTTCCCTTGTGATTCACCTATCAACTGCTGCTTCTAAGTCCGTGACCTACCTATGCACAACAAAACCTCCATGTTGAGAAGTGGATGCAACAGTCGCAGGCGCTTTCAAGACTCCTACTCAAAGGCAAGAATTTAAAAATCTGTCCACTCACACGGGCTGGTTAGTCATTTCTCCCTTCACAAGAGCCCTGCAAAGGCCACAAATGAGGCACAATGGCTGAAGCTTCAATAGAAACAACTTAGCCTGATAATAGCTCCCATCGGATCTTCCGTAACAAAGCCTGCCTGACTCAGACCTCCCTTACCTATCTCCTCTTCAAACCTATCTACTGCCTCGCAGGAGCTGTGCATTTCCTCAGCTTCTCCAAGCTCCCAAAAAGGTCTCTCAGGCCTGCTCGCAACTCTTCTGTTGGACAGTCTCCATTTTGTGCTCTCCAGCTCCTCGCATGGGAAGAGAGCTCTAGGAATTCAAGCTGCCTAGCCAGAGCCTCCAATGTGGACTTACAGGAACACACATTGCAAAATCCTCTTGCTAACTCAATGGCAGAGACATGCTTCATTACCTCAAGCCAAGGTAACCCGAGTTCTTCCGAATCCCACAGCATATCAAGAGATTTCAAAGCGAGAAAGTAAATCCTTAGTTCCACTAAAAGTTAGTGCTGACTCCAAAGTGAAATGCTTGAATGGTTTTCCAGTTACTCTGGTCCAGTGCTACTGTCTAAGACAGGTTTAATTAACACATTCTTATCTTATTTCAAGCATCACATTAAGCATGAGGATTGCAGACTGCTTCTTAATTGGGCTTTTAGAGAAGCTCAGTATTATAGTCAATAATGAAATCCCCGAATCACCGAGGTCTTTTTGCCACGAGAAGTTAATCTACTATCAGATGTCCACAGGTAACCTCCACTGTATCAGACGGGTAAGCAGATTTGCAACAGGATTTACTCAGCTTCCATTATGCCTCAGGAGTTCTCTCAGGTTGAAAAAAAACAGTATTTTTCTTTTCCTGACAGCAAACTGAAGGGTCACACAATTCACCCTACCCCTCAGTTCAGGGGCAGAAATAGAACTGAGATCTGACAACTATTTCTAGGCTCTAGTAGCCAGACAACACATTTGTAATAAGTAATGTTGCACACAGAAGCATCCAAACAATTTTCAAGTATCTGGCATAAAGTCCTGGCACATTCTGTGGTAGCTGATAAGTTCAATTCTAAGTTTCAAAACTCTTATTAACTAGTTCTTCTGGTGGCATGTGACACCTGTTAAGGACCATCACTATACAGCACCACTTCCCTCCAAGGAAGAGTTCTCAACTTGGTAACTCTGCTGCCAAAAATGTT
Source organism: Podargus strigoides (assembly GCA_028020825.1). Classification (NCBI taxonomy): domain Eukaryota; kingdom Metazoa; phylum Chordata; class Aves; order Caprimulgiformes; family Podargidae; genus Podargus; species Podargus strigoides. The sequence goes on along the minus strand of CM051647.1, from coordinate 3,360,249 downwards.
GCTAAGAAGGCCACACAACTGGTAGGTACTGAACCAAGCAAGGCTGATAGGGTGACAGAAAAGGGTAAAAACCAAAATAATATAAGTAAAAGCTGTTCTCTTTTATGAGCAATTCTCTTTTTGGAGGCAGATGTTCTGCAGCATAAGTGACACTCTTCAGGTCATTTTCATTTCCCTCTTTACACTACCTCAGAGCAGGAGGAAAGAGAGCACTAACTACCACCAAGACCAATACTTCTTCAATTCTAGCAGAGCCACCTGGATCTACCAGGTTCCTACAGCACGACAAAGGAGGTTACTCTCTCTAGAAATACTTCAGCCTTTTTATTTTAGCTAAAGTGGCGCACACAACTTAGCTTGAAGATCTTTTAAAGACCAAACTTGTAGAAGATGTATGCTGCTGTGATGATCCACCCAGCTAAGCCTGAGGCAAGCCATGTGCAAACACAGATTCAACAACCACAATTACCTACTCCAGTCCTTAGCCAGTAAAAGTCTGTGGAAGTGACACAAATCCTATGGAGTTAACCCATCTGCTGTCTTAAAGCCAGCACCCAGCCAGGGGGAAGGGAGGCAGAAGATGAGAACAGACCAAATTAAACAATGTTATCTAGAGAAACAAACTACAGTTTGTTTTCTGTACCGACTGACCCGAGGAAGATGTCTGAGATGACTAGTCAGAATAATGCCTCAAGTGAATACGCTTCCACTTCCCCTAGTAAGTAAACATAAACGGGAGCTAGATAAGCAGGAATACTGGTAGGTGTCAGATAGTCATGTGTTAACTCAAGGACTTGCTCTGTGAGTTTGGGGAAGAATGGCACTATACCATATGGCAAGAATAGCCTCCTAAAGCATCACTGGCTTTTTGAAGCTATCTAGTGACCCGGATGAACCACATAACAGTTGCCTAGAAACATTCCTTGCTCATAGATTTGATTCCATGTATTAACTCTAAGCTTCTAGGGAAATATATTCTCCAGCTACCAAGTGAGATAATTCATCACAGACTTGCAACAGCATTTTGAGGCATTTGGGACTGCAAATGACCTCAGTCATTGGGTTGTGCCTTCAGCTACCACAGGAGGTGACAGCACACGGCTGTTTCCAAAACAGTTTAGGATTTCTGTCCTCTACTACTGTTACTGGAAAGCTCTTCCAGAACCCCATGACTCTGATGGCTAGAAGCTTTTTTTCTAGTTTCAAGCCTAAAAATTTATTCTAGATCAGTGTAGCCTTACTCATTGTCAGAAACACGTAGAGTTGTTCTTTACTTGCAAACATGCAGGGAAAGTGGGCTTTAAAGCTGCAGTTGTAGTAAGGATATAAACTAGTACGTTAGTTTTGCACAGGTCCAAAATATACCCTGTATTTTTAAACATTAAAGAAACCTAACCAAAGACACTGAGTGATACAGCCAGTCAGGGGAAGGCAGGAAGCTCAGTTACAACTGCCTGCTGCCTTCACCCAATAGGAGAGCATCTAAGATGACATTTCTTCCTTTTATGCAATAAACAGCAACAGAATACCTTCTATCCCAGGAGGATGTGCCAGTCCCAGTCCCACTAGATGGCACTAACTTACCCTACATAGCCTTCCTTCAACATTTAATTGGAAAGAGCTAAAAATCTTAGTTGAATCATACAAATTGTATCACAGCTTTCCCAATATATTCCCTTTAAGACAGTGACCTACCAATGCCAGTGCGGAGCATGACGGACGGAGACTTGGGGGGGTAGGGAGGGAATTTGAAGCACCAACCTGGGAGGGAATGTAGTATCTGAGATTAATATTGCAACCGAGATTTGCTGCGACATAGTAGAGTCATGCTAATTCATATCAATGGTTGGCTGACCTAGTGCAAATTAGCAAGTATGCAAGTAAATAAATATATATATATTGTTTGAAATAAGTGTAATGCACTTTAACAGTTTGCTGACTAATACAAAGTAAACCACTGTACTGCATAACAACAGGTAAAAATAAAACTCAGTAACAGAAGAGCTTTGCTCAAAGTGAAGCCTCCAAGAAATGAAGCTTTTTTACTTGGATATGCTTTAGAAACAAAAATGAGTTTTCAATATTCACCCTAAAGAGAAAGGGCATGTACTTTCTGCTCCAAACATACTGAAAACATAATTGAGGCTTGCTTTCCAGTATCTTTTAAAGGTTATTCCTTTAAAAGGAATAGTTCCTAGCATTCTTTGTGAGCACTGAGTATGTTGGCACTGTTTTAAAGTGTCTATGCTTCTAAGCCCCAGCTATTCCAGAAAGTTGTTTGGCTTTATCTACGCTGGTACAGCTAAAGATGTTCAAGTGACATACATGGGGGAGAAGAGGCAAGAAACAGATGAAAAAGTACATAAAAAGTTGTAATGCTGTATTACACAAGTCTTTCAAGATCATATATATATATTATGTAGCATAAGCTTTTATGCTAGTAAAAGCCTTAAGATTAAAAAAGAAAAAGTCCTAAGAGTAGGGGAAAAGATCAAAAAACCCCTACACTCTTCCTTAGGTAACTGAAATTGTTACCCCTTAACAACTTCAGTGTCAGGCTTCCTTACTACACTACCTTACAGCTGGATGTTTTACTCACACTCTCAAGTCTGTACCTTGTTTGAGTCCTGACTGAAGTAGAGATCAGAAAGAAAAGCATGAACTCAAACGAAACCCCTTTTCAAGTTCCTATTTGCTTTGAATTTTTCTAAGAAATACAGCATCTATGAAGTTTCTTCTCTAAATAATTCCAAGAAGATTCTGAAAATTACCTAGCAGTGGTATGCTGTTTTACCATCTACCTTGATGCTGTCCAAACTCAGTATCTCCCTCAAAAGTAAACTCCTTATCACTGACCTAGTTTAAGATGTTCTGCCACCATTTCATTGCTCAGAGACTATCAACACCACCACCAACATCTGGACAACTAATAGCTTAATGCTAGCAGATCAAGCACCACACAATGTTATTACTTAATTGCCTTACTCAAGAAAGGCAGTTACTGAACAGTTAGGAAGTTGTACATGAGGACAAAGATGGGATTTTACTAGCAGGTTGTGGATCACAGATATAGGAGAGTTTACCTTCAAATACTTTGTGTGTGTGTGTGTGTTCTATAGGACCAAGTACATAATTTTAGCACCCTGCACCCACAAAGAAGTGAACAAATTCCTGAATGTATTAAATCTGGTTACATGCTATACCAAACACAGTAAACTTGAAACTGTATCAAACAAACGGCCAAATTCAGCTCTCAAATGCAAACTTGGAGGAAGGAAGAGACAGAGGTAGACTCCCACTTGCAAAGACAAAACTGTCATGTTTTTTTTGGGTGGGGGGGTATACAAGCTGCCTTATGATGGAGCCACTCCTAAGAACTTAATTAGAGCCCAAGATCTTCTGTATAGCAAAACATCTGCTCATAGAGATCCCATTTTCATTCCTCTTAAACATACTTCAAGCAAATCAGCGGTCAAGACACAACTACTGATCCAAAACGTTCTGCTAGCAAAGCAAGATCATCAATGTAGAAATTAAAAACCCCAAGTGCAGCGCGGGGTGGATAAGCAGTCATGCCTGTAACCAAAGGTACTTACACTCACCTTAGCAACCCCCACTCCGGTGAACCTGGCCTCCAGTAGTTCCTGCCTTCGTGGGTCCAGGCTATGCAGTTCTTCCATCATTTCTGCTGCTATGGGAGAACAACACTCTGATTATGCAATGCAAGGAAAGGAGATTTAATATTCCGTGCCACTGACAAGACTCAAAAGTGCCTGTTCTGCAGCACAACCGTATAGAAAGCATTTTCTTGCAAGAGAAATGCAAGATTACTATGCAATAATAACATGACTTTGCCACCATATTACTGCATTTAAACCATAACCCTGCTGGAGAGTTGCCTCTTCTCCCTGTTGTACCAGCCATTTCAAGAGCTCTAAATCCAAGAAACCGATTATGTCACATTCTCCCACTGGATGCTTTATTAAAAGGAAAACATGGGACCAGAGTGTTATGACTAAAAGCTTCAGAGCTCTTCATCCGTGCTGCATGAGTAGGAGAAAAAAAAAAAAAAAAAAGGCAAAAAAAAAAAAAAAAAAAAAGAAGCAACATTCTTTACCCCATAATTTATTTTTGGCCAGTCCTGGAAATACTAAATCACCCTGAACTCGAGATTTCACTGAGAACAGCTTTGGTTCTTCCATGCACAGAAAGGGATTATAAGAAGAAAATAACACTCATTTAAACCTTTTACTTTCTAGAGTAAAGCATCAGATCCCTCGAGCATAACAGCTGCTTCTATCTCCTGGATGTACCGTGGGTACCTCTTGAGAATCCAACACAACAGATGCCGTTATTTGAAGGGTTAAAAAAAAAAACAAAACCAAACCCAAAACCTGCATAGTTGTGTAAACAGGTTCAAAATCAGGAAATATACAATTCAAATCCTGAACAGTGGGAAAAAAAAAAAAAATGGGACAAATGTCAGTGTTCATTATAACTGTGAATCACATCTTTCCAACTGCACCAATCAAGTTCATTTCCAGAAATGTCTGTTCCAGTTTCATTTTCTGGACTAAGGTAGAAAAAAAAAAAAAGAGACAGAAGATAAAGATTTGCTGTATAAAGAGCATATGCGACGAGGAAAGTTCTTGAAGGGCAGCAAGTGCCCTCTAGAATAGGCAGCATACAATTGTTCCTTTTATTAACTGTCCATTTTGTCCCTGCCGTTTCCTCCCAACGCTGCAGATCGAAGTTATGGGGGGGCAAAGGGAATCCATCCGGGGGCATTTTACAACTGTGCTCCTCCATCAGTAACGAACCTCAAAAACCAAACTACTGGGAGACCAAGTGAGCTGATCAGAGAACCGACCCTATTTAAGCTGTGGGTTTTAAAGCCCCCCACGAAGCTACGAGCCGAGTTTTCAAAACAGGAAATCTGTGCACCGAGGAAAATGACAGACAAGCCATGGAGGAGAAGGTGTTAAAGCACTGCCGGGTCTCTCCCCCATCCCGGGGGGGAATGGCATCCCCAGGCCGGGATGCTGGGCTGGGGAAGGGACCGCCACAAGTTCCCGAGCCTGCCGGTCCCCCCGCCCCCCCAACACCCCGGTAGGGCCGAGCTCCCCCCTCCGGGCCCGGGGACGGCCCCGGCCCCCCCTCCACCCCTCCCAGCTGGGGATGGCGTTCCCTCCCTGCCCTCCCCGGCTGCTCCGCGGGGTGATTTTCAGCACCTCTCTCCTATCCTCCCTCCCTCCCCACTCGGGAAACGGAGGCAGGCGTTTGAAATAAGCCGGTGAGTGAGCAGCCTGGCCCCGCTGCCAGCTGCTGCACCGCCTCGGCCTGCCTCCTCCTCCCCGGCACCCCGGGCAGCACCGCCTCAACTCCCAGCCCGGGGATCCACAGGCCGTGCCCACCCCCCCGCCTCCCCCGCCCGCCCGGGGCCTTCGCGCTCCCCCGGGCTGGGCCGACCCCCCTCGCCCCGCTCTTACCGCCCGCCCGCCGGGCCGGGCCGCGCTGCGAGCCCGCGGGGCCTGCACTGCGCCCTGCCCCGGCCAGGCGGGCACCCGCGGCCCAGGCCTCGCTCCAGCCGCCTCGGGGCACAGGCCTCGGGCCCTGCCGCCGTGACCCCGGCCCGGCCCTGCCGCAGAGAGCGGCGGGCAGCGTCTCACAGCCTCCGCCCCTCGCCTCCGCCGCGGCCCGGGGTCGCTGCCCAGCTTCCCCCACCCTCGGGCCCGGCCCCGCCGCCCCCAGGGCGGCCTCGGGCCCGGCGCCGGGAAGGGAGGCGAAGGGGGGGTCCCCGCGCTTCCCCCGCCGCCCCCGGGCTCTCTCACCTGGCGCTGCTGCTCCTGCCGCCGCCCCGCCGCTCCTCTCCCCTCCTGCCCGGGCCGAGCGCTCCCCGGGCACCGCTCGGATCCCGCCGCCGCCGGGGGCAGGAGCAGGAGGAGGAGGAGGAGGAGGAGGAGGAGGAGGAGGAGGGAGGGAGGGAACCTGCTGCGGCGGCGGCAGCGGCAGCACGGGCGGGAGGGGGAGGCCAGGGGCGGCTCCGCGGCCTCTCGTGAGCCAGGCGCCGCCGCCGCTGCGGGCACCCGGGCTCCACGCGGGGGAGAAGGGCGGAGGGGAGGGGGGCGGCGGCAGAAGTGGCGAGGGGGAAGGTGGGGGCTCGCCCCTCGCCGGCTCCGGGGCGGGGAAGGAGACGGGGCGGGTGTGGGGCAGCGAGAAGGGATGGATAGGCCGCGGATCCCCGGCCTCGCGTAAGAAACCTCGCCCGGCCGGGGTGCGGCGGGCCGGCGGCAGCCGCAAGGCCTCGCGGCAGGACAAAGGCCCGAGGGAGGAGGGCTCGGCGGGCGGCGGCGGCCGGGCAGGTGGGGAGAGCGGGTGGAGGTGGAGGGGTGGGGGCACGGGGCTGCGGGGACCCCGCGGCTCCCCGGGGGGCGGCGGGCGCGGGCAGGTGCTGGGGCCGGTGCTCGCCCCCTCCCCGCGGCGCTGGGCCCGGCCCGGCCCGGATCGATTGGTGCACACACACTAGTGAAACCGCGCGGCGTCTCGCGAGATTTGCACGGCGGCGAGAGGGCGGGGGAGGGGCGGGGAGGGCAGGTCAGCGCGGGGGGGAGGTGGGGGGGGGGGGGCAGGTCAGTGGAGGGCGGGGCCGGGGAGGGGCGGGGCCTGCGCGGAGGGCGGGGCCGGGGAGGGCAGGTACCGGGGGGGGGGGGGTCAGTGGGTGCTGGGGGTCAGGGCAGGCCTGGGGGGGTCGGGGTGCCCGGGGGTGTGGGGTCAGGGCAGGCCTGGGGACGTGTCCCCTCAGGGGGGCAGAACCTGACCTGGCCCCCCCAGCGTGTCCATGCCCCTCCCCCCAGTCCTTCACCCCCTTTCCACTCTTCATCTTCCACAGCCAGGAGCGACCTCACCCCCCAAACCCCCCTCATCCCCCCACGGGAGGGACAAGGACACCCCAACACCCCATCCCTGCCCCCCCCCCCCCATCGCTGCAGGGACACCTCCAAACCCCCCCAGGGAGGGGGCCCAGCCCCCCTCACCCCTTCTTTTTGGGGCTGATGACGTATGGGGACAGCATGTGGAAGGCAGCTGCTCCCCATCGCCTTCCCAAGGCTGCACGAGGGGAAAAAAACCCCAAAAAATTAAAAATAATAAAAATAAAGGCTCGCAGGAGCGATGCCATGGCGGCTCGCTTGCCGTTCTCGGGGGCAGAAGGCAGAATCCCGCTGCCACCCATTGACACCGCTGGCCTCTGAGGCTGTGGAAAGCCAACAGGCAGTGGAGAAAAGGGGGGGACACCCCCACACTCCCCCCCCCCCACCCCCCCCAAAAAGAGCGAGGTTTTGTTGGGAAGGACGTGGCCGGGCCTGTCCAAGGGGAGGCAGGCGCGCATCAGCCCTGCGAGCTCCATGGAGGCTTCACCATCGTCACCTCCCTTCTCCCACCGCATCCCAGTGATAAATCAGCGCCCGAACTGGGACCCACCGGTGCGGCACCAGGGATGGCGTGGGGAGCATCGCGGGGACTCTGCGAGCAGAAAGTGTTATTTTTAAACCCCATCCCGGTGTTATTTGGGAACTCGCAGCGCCTGCCTGTGTTTCCTCTGCTTTCATCTCTCGGGGTTTTGTTGTGTTGGTTTTTTTTTTCCCAGTCCAAGAACCACTCCAGTCTCAGCTCCTGCTGCCTGAGTCACATTTTCAGCGCGAGCAGCAGCAGGAATTTGCTAAATAAATAAATAAATGGCGTTTCGTGCGTGTGTTGTGTTGATTTTTATTTTTTTTTTTAAAAAATAAAAAAATAAAAAAATTCTAGAGTAAATATTCCATCAGCTGGTTAACTAATCACAGCCCGTGTAGGGGACTGCTAATTAGTACCATTTGCAGTTAACATCGTTGCGGAAGGTATAAATGTCATTTGTGCGTTTTGATTTCGGGTGGAGGGGGGGGAAGATTTGGGAGCCGTTACACCCAATAAAGGGACCCACCCCCTCACCCCCAGAAACGCCCCCAGCTTTAAAGGGAGGAGTTTGCCCTCACGGAGCACCGGACAGGGATCGGACACCAATAAATAACGCCCAGGCTGTGTGTCCCCATCTTTGGGTTTTAGGGGTGATGGGGGTCCCTTTGAGCTAATTTTCCCTGTGCTTTGTGGAGGGACCTTGTTGAGGCTCTTCCTCCTGTTCCACACACTGCCAGGGATCACATCCCCATCCATCACATCCACCATGGATCACATCCACCATGGATCACATCACCATCCATCACATCCCCATCCATCACATCCCCCATGGATCACATCCCCCATGGATCACATCCCCCATGGATCACATCCCCCATGGATCACATCCCCATCCATCACATCCCCCATGGATCACATCCCCATCCATCACATCCCCCGTGGATCACATCCCCCGTGGATCACATCCCCCGTGGATCACATCACCATCCATCACATCCACCATGGATCACATCCACCATGGATCACATCCACCATGGATCACATCCACCATGGATCACATCCACCATGGATCACATCCACCATGGATCACATCCACCATCCATCACATCCACCATCCATCACATCCACCATCCATCACATCCACCATCCATCACATCCACCATCCATCACATCCACCATCCATCACATCCACCATCCATCACATCACCATCAACCTTTTCACATGGGATACCAGGAAAGACCACAGGGTTATAATTTCCTAGCAGTGTTTTACTCGCTCTCATTTCCACCCAAGTCATACAATCATGGAATCCCAGACTGGTTTGGGTTGGAAGGGACCTTAAAGCTCATCCAGTCCCAACCCCCTGCCATGGCAGGGACACCTCCCACCAGCCCAGGTTGCTCCAAGCCCCATCCAACCTGGCCTGGAACACTGCCAGGGAGGGGGCAGCCACAGCTTCTCTGGGCACCCTGGGCCAGTGTCTCACCACCCTCACAGCCAAGAATTCCTGCCTAAGATCTCATCTAAATCTCCCCTCTTCCAGTTTAAAGCCATTATCCCTCATCCTATCACTCCATGCCCTTGTCCAAAGTCCTTCTCCAGCCTTCTTGTAGCCCCTTCAGGCTAAAACCAACCACCCTGCTCTGCCTTTCTCGGGCAGGACCAGGTGCCTAGGGAGGGAACAGCCTCCTGGAGAAGTTCTGACCGATGGAAGTGTTTTCTAACAGACCCGTGGCTGCAGTCCTGGGCTCTGCCAGGGTCAGGCTGGAGCAGCAGGCGGTGACTTCTGGTAACCGACCCGATCCGCTGAGGTTGCACCATCCTCCTCTTGTGACTTGCCCCCCTCCCCACCCTGTGTTCCTCAGCGCTCGGCAAAATGGTTGGGGTTTCTCTTCTCACTTGTGGTTTCAGGGATGGAGCACATCCCCTTCGGCGTCGTGGGGGAGCTTTGGGAAGACAGCACTTGTTGCCTGGGGAGAAAGGACCCTGCCAGCTCAGCCCTGCTCCTGGGTTTTCAGCAAGCTGCAGGCACTTGTAAATGCTTTCCTCTTAGCCTTGGTTAGCCATGCAGTCCCATCCTTCCCTGCTCATCTGCTGCAAACTCCAATATCATCTTCTCTGCCTTCATCCCATGAAGAGCAGCTCAGAGCAACGCACTCAGCTGCAGTTTCCTTTCCAAGATGCCAAACCAGCAACTCAGGACATGGCAGCTCATCATTCTGTGGTGCAGAGGGGAAAGGAATGAACACGTTGCAACTATTGCTGGCTGTAGACAGAAATTCTGGAGTAGCCTTTAAGGGCACTGCTGGCAGTCAGTGGAGTGCCAGGTAGGGATGAGGGGATTTTAGGGAAGTTTGTCAGTCTCAGTAGGAAGTAAGGTACCAGGAGGGCCATGATCAGAGGGCTGGAGCACCTCTGCTCTGGGGACAGGCTGAGGGAGTTGGGGGTGTTCAGCCTGGAGAAGAGAAGGCTCCAAGGAGACCTTAGAGCACCTTCCAGTGCCTGGAGGGACCTGCAAGAAAGACGGAGAGGGACTTTTGACAGGGGCATGGAGTGATAGCATGAGGGGTAATGGCTTTAAACTGGAAGAGGGGAGATTTAGATGAGATCTTAGGCAGGAATTGTTGGCTGTGAGGGTGGTGAGACACTGGCCCAGGGTGCCCAGAGAAGCTGTGGCTGCCCCCTCCCTGGCAGTGTTCCAGGCCAGGTTGGATGGGGCTTGGAGCAACCTGGGCTGGTGGGAGGTGTCCCTGCCATGGCAGGGGGGTTGGGACGAGATGAGCTTTGAGGTCCCTTCCCACCCAAACCATTCTGATTCCATGATTTCCCAGTGCAGACAGAGCCCGTAGGTCAGTGATCTCGGTGGGTTTCCTCCTACACCCCATCAGGACACTGCTTTGAGCAGGGATGTGCCGTCCATCCCAGCCTGGTACTTCACTTCTCACCTGTGCATCCGAGGTTGGGCTCCCTGGATCAGCAATGGTCTCTAAGGTGAAAATATATTTATTAGCGATAAGACTCAGCACGCTTGGACTCTGTTACGGTGTTATCTCCCACGGGAGCTAATCCCCCCAGGTATGGACTCAGCAGAGTTGGTTTTTTTTTTAAATTCTGTTTTCTAAACAAGAAAAGCCAACTTATCAGAATGTGCTTCCAGAAAAAAAAAAAGCTCAGTTTGTGACTTTCTTTTTTTACAGGGAGAGGTTTTCTAATTCAAATTGGCTGGAATATGTAAATGTTCAATCATTTTCTATAGGAAAATTTTGGATTCAATTAAAAATTCTCATGCCAACTGTTAAGATACTACTTGTAAAAGCCTGTAAAGCATCAAAAGGAAAACAATGCTTAAGTTTAGGAAACCAAAATTTTGTCGATCTCAACTTGATTTCCCCCATTGTATTTCAGTTTGTGGACAGTTTCAGTGTGTTTGACTTTCTGGCCCAGCAAGAAAAGAGAATATTTGGACCTCCAAGAATTCTCATGCAGAAAAACTCCTCCTTCCAGCCCACGCTTGAGTGACACACGAAAACTATTCTGTTTTCCTCCCTTTTCATTAACTTTGTAAGAACCCCTGAGCTCTGGTCCTTTTAGAGGAGCTGGCAGTGGGTTATGAGCAGTGCAGTACGTACGTGGCTGACCAAATATTATCTCATTCATGGGGGCAAGCCAGCCCTCCTACACCTTCATCTCTGCCAGATCCCTCCTGTACAGCATCCTGCTCTCCAGGTCTGCCATCAGCCAGCGTTAACGCTTCCTATTACATCCCCCGTGGCAGCTCTCATCTTCCTGCGTTGGTCTCCTTGGATGTCAGCACTACCCTTGGCACGCTGCACTTGTATCATGTTTTGAACAACTCCTCGGCTGCCGCAGCCATTTTCTTTGTCACCGAGTTCGACTTGAGCTGTCTCCGAGAGCTCCCCTTGAGCCAGCACGGCGTGCTGAGCAAAACGAGGGCAAACCCCTGCCTCTGCATCACAGCTTCACTGTGAAACCACCTCAGAGTTAACCAAAATTTGCTAAGATTTAACAGATATTTTAACCTAGCATGTAACAAGTTCTTTCTTGAATTTTGAATAGATAAAACACCAGGAGCCAAGCTCCTGATCTTTTTAACCTGTTTTTAGTGACTTTCCTTTGCCTCTGCTTTCCAAGCTTCTGAAATACACTACCCACATTTTTTTCCTAGCATTTCTGTACTGCTATGAGGTCTAGAAATGTGTTGACATGATACACACAAAAAAGAGATGAGATTCCTCAGTGACAGCAGGACTCCAGGAACTGTGGACTTGAGAAAAGCATCGAATAGCCTGAGCCTTTAACATGTAAAAGCTGGCATCAGTGATCTCAAATCCCAAAGTTTTACAGCCGTGGAGGAAAGAAAAAACAAACCACCACTGTGCATTCAGCACTCAACAGGTTTCTTAGCACTAGGGGATGACTTCACCTCTAGGCATCACTTCCAGAAGAGGCCACCCCTTCTCTGCAGAGCAGGTTCTGTTGTCCCTAAGGAGGGACGAGTCCCAAGTGAAGGAGCATTCAAACATCTCAGCCTTGTGTGGACTGAGCATCTCGTAAGGGTAGGGCTCCTGGCACAGCCATTCCCTCACTAGGAACATGAAAAGGGTCTCTCCTCATTTTCATTAGACTGGCAGAAAGTTGGTATCTCAGCTACTCCAAGATAACTCCTTCCTGAGGCCCTTGGGAGAGCCACCGCCCTCCCGCACAACCCAGTTTATCTCCGAGGTTGTTCCTGCCCCTCCCTCTGTCTACACCTTCAGGTATCCCATTAGGGAGGCTCTGACACCCCAACCCACTAGGAAAGCATCCAGGTCGCTCAGCCTCCACACATGCAGCAAGCCAAACACAACCTCAGAGAGCTGCCCTGATCCAAGGGAGCCCGCGTGTCCCACCTGAGGAGGGGAGCATGGACCTGCACAACCACCACGGCCCTGCCAAGGGGAACCAAAACTCACAGGTAGGAAATGAACACCTCTGTGATCTCACCCATGTCCCCGGCAAAAAATCATTGTTTTTTTTCTTCTGCGCACCCTTTGTGCCAGAAAATCCTTCCCTGTCCTCCCTCACTACCAGCTTCCTCCAACACAAGAGGGTATTACTCTAAGCAGGACCTGCCCCCCTGCTTCTCTTCCTCCTGCAGAAAACAGGCATGATAACACCCTACCTTACAGGGCTTTTGAAAGCCTCAATTAAACAAACTGCTCTGAGATTTGTGTAAGAGGAAAATTAAATCAACATCCTCTTGTAAAGCTAGAGTTACTGCAAGCATATTTCTGTAAGTATACTCAGCCTCTGTGTGAATACCTGTAAATACATACCAACCTTCAGAACAAGGCTCATCTCAGTAGGGAAGAAGTCACTTGAAGTTGAGGAAAAGCCAGATTTAGTTTTCCATGCAACCTTGATTGACCTCTTCGCATCCACCCTTGGCACTGAACGTGGAAAAAAACGTGTGGCTGTGTAATTAAAGCCTGTGGTGTCGTGTACCTGCCTCGGTGGTGCTCCCCAGGTGAGGGGGGACCCAGCACCGCTCCTTGTGCTAGATCCCATGGATGAAGTAGCAGTCTGAAGGGAGATCAGCCAATTCCCTCTCTAAGTGAGGAAAGCCACATCCAGTGCCCCTGGAGAAGGGTGCAGGGCACCTCTCCGCTTGCAGCTGTGGAGCAGATCCCCCCTGTTCTTCCCCTGGCACACCACAGAGGTGTGAGCCTGGCCTCTGTGACCTGGGACTGCAAACAGCAACTTCCCATTTCACAGGAGCTGAGACAAAGCTGTGTAAGCCAAAGGATTGGCCACAATCCCCCAGAACTCCCCAACCCCAAATAAAATGAAAGCACAGGAGTTACAAGGGTCCTTTGGACTACAAAACACTCAAACCACCTAAATACAGCAGTCACACCGTCTCTCCACCCCAAAATAAAGCTGCTGTTCACACGCTGTGTTGCTGCTTCCAGTGAAGACTCTTTGGGGTTATTCAGTACAAGGCAGGTCATTTTAGAGTAGCAGGGTCCAAACCTCACCAGGATGTTCTTCCTTCCTGGAAAGAGCCATGGACCAACAGGCTGGGACCTCCAGGCAGGTGCTGATGTTTTAGATTTGCAAGTGATCTCTGCCATCAATGCTTTCCAATCACAGCCAAGTCTCACTCGTCCAACTGTGGGTCAAAGACTCTATTTTCAGGAGTAAAAGCTTTCACAGCCTTTGGGCAGGAGGCAAAAGCAGAGGCTAAGCTTCTCTTACTTCTCCCTGTCTGGGCTCCAGCCAAGCTGCCATGTCTGGTTTGTTCTCTCCATAACAAAGGTAGCTGTATCCTATTTAGTTCAAATTAGCCCTTACTGTGGCCTACACAGGTAATTTCCTGCACTGTGTCCCACTTTCTCAGCAATACAAGCTCCCATTCAGCAAGGCACTTACACACAGAAATGAACTGCCTTCAGCAAGAGCCAAGCACAAACTCCAGAGCTTTGCTGATTAAGCACAGAGCTGACAACTCCTTTACCTCCAGAGCACCTCACTTCGCAGGAGAATCCTCCAAAAAAAATTCCTCCTTCCTCCTCACTTTTCTAGTAATCTCTGTCGTGCCCTGAAAACACGTGCAACAGCACTGTCAGAGTCAGAATCCTACAGACACTGTGCAAAAAGATGTGTGCCAAGTACCCCCCCCCCATCAAGGCAGATGAATAGCTACAACAGCAAAAGGGATCCTGATCATGCATCTTCTCTTCTGGACTAATTTTCTCCAACGTGGCACTAAACCAAAAGTGGCAGCACTGCTCTGATTGATGAATTGGATCCAGTTGACTGATCAGGAGATCAGAGAAGACTGCGTGACTCAGGTTCCCTTCATCTGTCTTTACAGAGATGGAAGGATGATCCCCAAATCCCTTAACTTGATCCCTTCTGCTTCATCCCCACCAGTGTCCTCACTTCTAGGCACTGAAACCTGTGCGTCTTTCATTTGGGCTCAGGAAAAACAGTTCAGTTTGGGTCTGTGATTCCTGTAGGGAATCCAGCTGGGCAGATCCCAATGCCAAGGACAAAAGGAAGCTCTTTCACCTTTAGTTGCAACGCAATGCCAGAAGCACATGTACATGGAGGTTCCTTCTGCTCACACCTCTGTTTTAGTGAAAACAATCGGGTCTCATTTATCCTGGAGCTCTACAACTAACTCCAGAATTAGAAATGGTGGTGACATACCCCAAGAAGGTGGCGCTGAATTATTTGGCAGAGAAGACAATTGTGCCTGGTCTCACATGCTTCTGGTGAGAAGCATTGGACAATCACTGTTGTAACAATAAAAATCACTAAGGATGACTGCTGTTTCCCACTTTCCTGTGCTGTCAGAAAGATCCTGAGACAGCTCCAATTTTCAGTGGAATTTACAAGGTATTTATTTTTGAAGTGGTGGTATCAGAAATACTCCTCAGCCTCTTGTTCTTTACCTCCCCTGTTCCCTTTTTGCCTCCCAGTTTCTAGCCTCTCTGTGACATCAGGATGCTGCAAGAGGAACAACGTACCTGGAGAGGCAAAGGGTTCTTTGTCGTTCACTGGAGCCCTCAGCATCATGGCTGGACTGAAAGCCTTTCTGAAGGACTAATTCTGGCTCAGCCCAAGTCACAGGCTTGATGCCATAATCCCTACATGAAAGGGTTATGCAAAGGGTCAGAATAGGTGATGATAAAGTTCCCTTCCAGCCAAAACAATCTACAATCCTCCAAGGAAATCCACCGTCCTCTGGCAAGAGCCAGGACCAGACTTTCCGAAGTGTAACAATGTCTGGCTCCAGAATGGCAGGGGCAGTGCCTCTGAAGAGCTATGAAATCATCTCTTCTGCTTGGGAGGTTCAACAAGCTACATTGGCACTGCCTGTAAGCCACAGACCACAAGACTGGAACGCTGGGAACAAAACCAGAGCAGATACTCTCAGAATGGCTTTAAAAGCTAATGTTACACTACTAAAAAGGAAGAGGGGAAAAAAAAAAAATATGGAGGCACTTAACCTGTCTTTTCAATGTAGTAAAAGTGAATTTGGAGATTTCCTTTGAACATGCTGGAAAGCTGTTGTGCAACCCAGCCTGCTCAGCAGGCCCAAGGTGGGAATGGCAGAACCTGCTGCAAGTCAGGACCAAGGCACCTGAGCAGAGCTGTGTGGGAGGCAAGGCCTGGAGTGGCAGAGGAGCAGCAGCTTCAGAGAGCACGGGAGCTGGCTGAGATTAATGAAGGAAGCTCAGACAGTATCTGTACGAGGCCTGGCTCAGTTCAAGGCCATTAACTTGTTGCTCTCTGACCACCACCAACAGGACTGGAAACAACAGCGTGTCTGCCCAGCGTGGCTCACGTTGAACGATTGCTTAAACACTCCAGCAGAATGGAGAGCACTGAGAAAGGCAAAGAGCCACTTCAATGGCTGCAGGCTCACAGGGGTGCAAGTTTTTGCATGAAGCCCAAGTGAAAACCAGGCAGGCAACTGGGAGGTAGCCTTGAAATTAGAAACAAATAAATTACTAGCCTTCATTTTCTCCCATTCAGGAGTTTAAGTTTATAGGGGAGTCCACCAACTTGAAATAAATCATGTTTATAATTTAAAACATATTTTCCTGCGCTGCTTACAAGCCCTTGGATGATTAATAAGGCATTTTTCAAATTACTTTAATTTGCACTAATTATGCTGCTTGTTTACCCCAGTCAATGATTTTTCTTGCAGGGAGATAAAGCTATCCCAGAAGGAGGTCCCCCTCTGGGGACCAAGAGGGAAAGGACCCCAAGGGAACTGCCTAAGGCAGCAGGAACACACGGGAGGTCTCACTGCATGCGACAGTGCTGGTTACACGATTCACATCACATCGAACACTCACAGGGCTTCTTTTGCTAAGCCTGACTCTTTGACTGGATAAGGTAAGGAGACAGGAGCTTGCTCAGCTCCCAGAGGCCTTCAGCTGGGTTTTGCCTAGACCTTGCCTGAGGTACCAGCCTTGCCAGGGAACCAGATTTTGTAGGTTTAGCACAAAAACACAGCAGCAGCTGCACAGCTTCTGGGTTGGGTCAGGCTTGTGCCTGGCAGAAGCCAAATGTGCTTAGAAATAAAGCAGCTTTAACTCCCATGTCATTTGCAGATCCTGGAAAGTCTCTTAGCTCTTTAGAAAAATACAGCACAACAAATTGAACAAGAACTCTCTTCTCACTTACTCGATTCTCTTTCAACACTCTTTAAAAAGAGCCAGATATCTATAAAAAAAAAGCAATGGTGCATCTGCATTCTCGCCCCAGCACTGCAGCCTGCCTTTGTGGTGTGAATGGATTTGCTGGGTCACCATTCCAGGAAGGGCTGAAACCTCCTGACCCAGAAGCCTTTGGGTAGCAGACACACTAATACCTGTGGGTGACACAGTGACATGGATGTCATGAACTGATCATGCTGCTGCATGCCCAGCAGAGTATTGCTACAGCCCCTTCCAACACTTCACAACCCTCCAGGACTCCTGCAGATTCTCCAAAGATAGCAGCAATGGCATTTCCTCATCTTTTTACCCTTTCTCCCCTGTTTCAAGACAGCAGTTATTTCATAACCTACGTGTCTCTGAAGTTGACAGTTATTCTTAGGCAACTGTAAGCTACAAATACATGCTAACAAAATCTACATGCTTTGTGTAGCATGGACTGCTCTTCAGCCAGCATAGACCTTGTTGGCTCATGAACTGAACCAACATAAGAGATATCAGGCAAGGCTTTCCCTTCTTGAGAGCAGGCACTAGTGAGACTCATGATAACAGAAGAGGAAAAAACTGTAGTTACTGAACAGTGGCCCAAATCCTTCACATCAGGCACGCAGAAGCATGTGAGTCTCTGTGGAAACCTGATTTATATTAACCAAACCAGCACTGAAAAGCATTACCAGAAAATTTATTCTAATACCTCTTGTACCACACCCTAAATACAACAAAAGAAATCAAGCTGAGATAAAAGATATTTGCTGTCAAATGTAGGGAAATACCTTCAGAAAGCCACAATGTTGGCTTCCTCTAAGAAATTAAACAGAAGTGGTAGACATTCTTTAGATTTCCTATCAAAGACAGGTGTCATGTCGTAGGTTTAGCACGTTACCATGACAGGGCAGTGCAGCTTGTGACCTGGGGGCTGCAGTCAGCAGGAATGGTTCTCACTGTTCAAGCAGAAAAAGCAGGTAATTCTGTGTAAACGCTGGTCCCACGAGCTGCTTGTGATTCTCTGTACTCTGGAGGTGCCCCAAAACTGGCATCAGCCCCAAATCTTTGAAAGCCTGAACCCTGCTCCATGTGAATTTATAGACCTGAGCTATAGTGTGCTAGGTCCCTGGATGCACATCCTTGTGGATGGTGGGGGAAGGCAGCATAATCTGCTTTCTCCACAGGTTGTCTGCACACCACGAGGCACCCATGTGGAAACTGACACAGAGAAACCAGCACACTCTGTTCACACCCTTGATCAATGTATTTGAACTTGTGGATTTGTACAAACCTGAACGATTAGAAGAGAGCTGCATGAGAGAAGTTGGCCAAGGGATCCGTATCAGGTGTAGCAACCAGTTGCAAAGAACAGGTTGACCAGTTGTATGGTTTTTGTTCCCAAGACAAGAGCACACCACACAGAGGTAAGGTCGAAGCTCTCCTTCTGTTTCATGTGGAAATGCAGAGTACGAGTGACTTGCTACTCGCTCAGCTGCTGTAAGACAGCATGACCATTTCTTCAGTTGGTAAAACCATAAATAATTTTAAAAACTCAGCCCAGTGGCAAGACATCTAAAACACTGCTTGGTCTCCTCTTAGAGCATTCACCCTTAGCAAAACTCACTTGAAGTGATACTAGGCACTGTGAAAGGCACTGAGGTCCTGGGTGCACTGGACTCCTTAAAACCACATCTCACCAAGAGGAGACCCTGCACAAGGTCACGAAGAGGCTCCAACCTAAAAGCACACCCACTCCCTCACAGCTGGGGGGCGGCAGGCTTGCGGTATTTGCACTGGATCCACACTCGGTACATCGTCACTTGTTTCCCACGGTTCACTTGCAGTCGCCGATCAACCAGATTCTGGATTTTCTCCAGCCCAGCTGTTGTGAAGAGATCATCTAATTCATCTGGAAGCAGAGAGAAGGAGACTGAGGATGCTGTAGCTTTCATTTAACTGATACCTGCTCTCACTGAGGGCTATGCCACGTTGGAAGATGGGCCAGGGGAAACTCATAGTCTCACTCTGGCTGGGAAACGTAAAGATCAGACAGGATTTAAGTACTGTACTATGAGGGGATTAGGATTACAGTTTCCCTAGTTTCCCTCCTACCAAGGAAGAAGAGAATTATTTGGAGGACAACTGGAATTGCAAAGAGAAAACAGCAGCAGTTTCAGACGTGGGTATTGCCTCTAGTAACCAATTAAGGGAGCATCTTCTGGCGAGTAGGGACACATCCATTCCTTCCCCCTCCCCGCCTCTTTTCAGAGGAATTTGAGAGTCTGCAAGAGCAAAGAACGGGATCAGACCTACGCTTTTAAATGGTGGCAATAAGATCCTTGCTGTTATAGGCTGGAGGGGAACTGGATTCATTAAGGTTAAGTTTGGGAAAAAAACCCTTAAAAAACCACACCCTGTTGGGGCCCAATCAAAGCACTAAGAGCCCTGGAGGCTGCAACACTTACACTGGCAGGTATTCCTGACCAAGCAAATAAGTATCATAGTACCCCAGCACACAGGCCCTGGGCAAAGCCAGACCCAGTCCTGCTGAGCAGCAGCGAGCTTGTTCAGCTGCAGCCTGGCAGCATGTGATTTGTATGGAGTTTCTGTAGTAAAGGGCTAACAGGTCCCAGCTTGTGCTCTTTTATCAGATGCTTGCCATCGTGAAGCGTTTGCCAAACACGCATGAAACATTAATTTTGTTGTGACAAAGACTTTTGTGCAGTGGGGAAGGGAATAGTTTGTTGCAGTTGTGCCACTGCTCTAAAACTGACCATGCAGAGGGGCCCACGGTGGAGGTGACTGAGGTGCCATTGGTGGCAAGCAGGGAGAATACAACCCCTGCCCTCACACCAAGCAGCAGCAGAACTGGAGAGGCTGCCTCAGCTCTGTGCTGAACCACACCCTTCTTATTTCCTCATAGGAGAGCAATAAAGTGAAGAGAAGATCCTTCAAGTGGCATCCATCTCACTCCATCCTCCGCAGGCAATGAGATTCAAGGAGAGCTCCTCCAATCCCACCCCTCCCAGTGTAGCAAACACACTAGTCTTTAAAAGGATTGTCCACTAAGGAATTCACCATGCCACACTGGCATGAGCAAATGACAAGCCCAGGTCCCCGTGTAATTGGGAGACACTTGGAATTTCACACTGCTCCAAGACAGCCTGGAAAGAGCTATGGCAAAACTTGAGGGCACAGGGACAAAAGGAGGCGTGGAGAGTCAGAGGGATGTTTTCTAGCCTCCTACCTTGTGTGAAGAAGTAGACTCTGGTGCCATCACCTCTCACATAGAAGTTATCAGACAGACATTGACCTAAGAGCAAGAGGGATTTAAACAGTTACCAGCTATCATTTAAAAATCAACAACTGCCATCCAACAAGAGGCACTTCTTCCAGCACATGCTGTGCTTAAGGGGAATTAACGAGCTGCCTCCTAAACAAGGTAGACAGTACTCCAGAGAAGCATCATCTATTAGTGATCTGGCAAGACTCCCCAGGGGAAAATAAAATACCTTTCTTAAACCGAAGCTGGGCCAGATCATAACGGCCATAATCTCGTAACAAAATCATCCCTCCTGGTTTGAGAAGGCGACTCAGCCTGTTAACGATGCACTGCATCCTGAGGAAAGAACAAACCAGAAGTAGTCAACAAAAGGATGCTTGTTTCCTCAGCCTACTTTCCAAAAAAAAAAAAAAGTAGAAAGTTTTATATGTGTTTCAACTTCATATAAAGAGCTACCAAAAGTTAGCACTTTTCTGAGCTCTTTCAGACTTAGGTGGGTTGATTTTATTTGGCTGCCTTATTTCTGACACTCCTCAATTCTGGTTTTTTTTTTTTCTACAATGATAATGTAGCCTGCCACAGCAGGGATTAACTGCTCTCTCATACTAATTACAAAAGTATCTCCACTGTTTTCTGTAAAACAAATAAGGGAACTTGAAGAAAAATGCTGTGAAATAAAACCAAAGTGAACAAAAAAGAGAGACTAGTGCAGGCTGTAACACACTAGGATCACAGCACTTCTCTTAACTGTTTTCTGAACCTCTCCTCTCCCTTCCTGCCACCTCCCATATGAAAATTCATCTACCCTTTGAGCCTTAAAATCTAGCAGCAGACTTTCCACAAATGGGTGCTGAGTGCTCAGTGTGGCTGTGGTTCAGAACAGGTGAGCAACTGTGACCACAGCAAGACTTCATCTATAACCACTCAGCACTTCCAAATTACACCTATCCAGACTTTGTTACAACAGAAAGTACCTACACATTTCATTATCAGAGGCTAAATGGAAAACTGGACCAGACACAGAACAAACTTTAATCTTCCTTGATATGAGGGGACCTACTATTAAAGAACTCAGCTCTGTATGCATTATCTTCTGCAACCAGAAGGAATTATTAAAACTTACTTCTCTGGGAGAACTGCTGAGAGGACAAAGATAAGAATAACAATGTCAAGACTCCCCTCTGGCATTGGGAAAGGACTTTGGTCGTTGCACAGGTCATGGACAAACGCAAAGCAGCGAGAAGAATCATATTCTGCATTGTTCTGTATTTAAGGGGAGAGAAATGAGAGCATTAGCAGCAGACCCTGATCTCAGTATTATCTGGACATGGGAACATTTTAACGTTCACATAATAAAGTGGTGTGTCCAGAAATCTGTTTCAGCCTCACTGGACTAAGGCTGATGGGGCCAGATAGGTTTCCTGGTCAGACAAGGAACAGGGGTGAAATGTGAAAAATAAGTACACATGGGAGATTTGCAAAGAGTTTTGGACTTGTTCCATTCAGACAATCAGCACTGCCAAACCCCCAAAACTGGACTGAGGGATTACTGCAATTTTAAGGTCAGATTTTCCACTAACATTGCTAAGAAGTGAGGGATTTACACACTAGCAATCTTTACAAGAGTGAGAGTGTCAGGGCCCCTCTCTGCATCACTGAAATCAATATTCATTTCAACGAAGAGCAAACTCCTCCCTATACCCCCAAAATCACACCTGGCTGCCTGAAGTTACGCTCTTAAAAATCACATTTAGATTTCTAAAAGAAGTTGTGTATTTTTCTAAGGCTGCTGCAGTAGCCTCTACAAACAGTGCCTGTGTCACCTCAGGAGGATGAGATGGCATGCTGCCTCTGCTGCTGCGCTCCCCATCTCATCTCATGAAGTGAATGATTGCATTTGATACTTCATATATTCTCAGGTATGTTCTGACCTCAAATTTCTTAGCAGTCTTTTGACTATTAGTGAAAAGACAATTTAGTCTTTTGACTAAATTCCAGCCTCCTGGACACCTCCACAGATAACAGTGTCCCTCCTCAGCTATCTGTGCAGAAGCAATCAGACCATGTTCCCAGAACTGCAGTAATGCTCACACACAAACCAAAACCAGCTTCAGTTCCTGTTAAAAAAATAGCCTGAATGTTTTCAAGGTTCAGCAGTTACTCAGCTACTAGATTTTGAAAAGTACTGCCAACCACAGGGGAAAGAAAATCTGGCTGACTTGTCTGCTGCCAGTGTGACATTTTGAGAACTCCAACTTCCCTCATTTCTAGTCTTTGATGGCTCATTTTCCTGATTTACCAGTACAAGGGTCAGCATCAGGGCTGGCTAAAAAAAGAAAGCTGCCAACACAGCTATACAGCTGGGATATATTTGTGTGAATGTGCAGTTGGCACCGTGTACTTCCTACCTTCGTAAGTCACCACTGAGTTTACCTGGACAAGATCCACAGCTGTTGTAGAAAAATCACAGCAGTAAACAAAAAGGCCTGGATCACTGAAATACATAACAGAAAGTATCATCAATTAGATAAAGGTGCTCCACAGGAAATAAGTGTCTCAAATGCACAGAATTGGGAGCCAGAAATCCCAGGCTTTAGTCTATCTCTGTCTGCCTTGTGCAAAATCTGGATCATGTTGCTCCTTTATGCCTCGATTATTCTCATATGGAACATTCCAGAAAAGGAGAGACACCAAGGTCTGTATGAAAATGCTTTCAGAACGAGACATGTAAACTCACATCATGTTTCATTGGTTGCATTCGAAGACTAAAGATTTCCAAGCTCAAAACAACAATCATTTGAAGTTGCAGATGGCAAAGGTACTATTCACATATGGCTTCTCTCTGAGATTGTCTGAACTAAGAACACATGCAGCACTTTGCCCACTGATTTTCAGGATTATCATGCAGGTAAAACTACTGAGAGTTACTTACTTGTTGGTTTGTAAAATTGGGAAGACTGTATTTCCAGCACCACAGCCAACCTGCACAAACAAAGCAGATGCACACAGAGTGAAAACAATTTCTCCAGCGTGTCCCATGCAGCTAACTTCAAATCATCTCTCTACACCCATGAAACAAAGAGAAACTCATGAGTAACAACTGAGTGTAGCAGTGACCATTTGCAAATCTCACTGCAAGATCTGAATGTGTGAATCTGAGAGCAGGCTTACATATAAGCATTTGTGGGGAACCACTAAGCCAGTTCTGATGCAAATCTTACACACAAAATCTATATTGTTACTCCTTTGGAAACTGTTATTGCTGGAATCCCAAGCATAACAACCAGTATGAGTCACGAAGCACTGGCAAAGGCCATGGATTAGCTGCACTCACTTCCATAGAAAATCAGAGCAATGGAGAAAGAAGTTTGTTTTACTATAATTACATCCTGCTGTTTCAGAGTTGCCTTCACTCGCTGGCTCTTCCTCAAGTTACAACTAGGCTGACAATGATTCTGCCTTATTATTCCTTCTGCTTGTTCCCATTTGAAGAGAAGATGGCTCACACAACTGGGTTTGGGGAATTTGCCTCTGAATGTTTAAGGAATCAGTAAAATTGAAATGGACTGAGCTGAAAACACCACTAATGGCTTTCAGTGACAGATATTACTGAATGTACTCAGGTGAGACAGGAAAGTCACAATGACCTGAGAACACCAAATTCTGAGGAAGTCTCAAAGTCTCAGATTAAATAACAAAATCAAAAGGACAGTTCATATTGACTCTCCCTGGGCAGAACTTCCACAGAACCTGAAGCATTCAACAAAACAAGTGCTATCTACAGTCAACAAACTAGAGGTGGCAGAGCAAAAGGTCATAACCAGCTGTCAGGAGTCCAATATTTAGAAGTCCTACAGACTTTTCTGGGACATACCTGTATCAGTCTGAGATTCCCTGTTGGGCCATAAGGAATAAATCAAACAGCACCTTCACATTCTTGGTTTCATTGTTTTGTTTCACACCTCCCAAGGCAAACAAGAGTCAGCACAAACATGCAAAACTTAAGTGACAAGGGAAAGCTTTATGCAGACTAATAAAAGAACCAGCTTCTTCAAAAATTGACTTTTACATGTTTGTTTAAACATCAACACACAGTAATGGTGCCTTTTATTTAAAACTCACACTTCTTACTGTCCTCGTGCTCTAGCAATTCAGAATCTGAACCAAAAAAATCCCAACAGATTTAATTCAATTCTAAGATGCCCTCAGTTTTTTTTGCATTTTACTGATTTAAAGCAATTATCCCATTCACTTACTGCTTGACAATGGCAGATATTTTTCTGCCCCAGTCACACTAACACACTGATACAAGGGACTGTTGGATGTGTGACTCTGTTTCACAGCTATTACCTCTAATATGCGGTAAGATGCAGATGATCCTGGGTAATCTCCATCACTCTGACTGAGCTCACTATACTTCTGTGTAGCCAGCTCCTCTGTGCAGATCTTAGATGTGCTTTTTATCAGGTTTAACTGATTCTCTGCCCTGGTTTCCAAGGAACAATGTCCATTTTCACAGCTTCCCAGCCCTTCATTGTTGGATTCTTCTTCATTACTAAATTCCTGCACAGAATCCCCATTTTGACTTGGGTTCCTGTTAGGTGCCAGCTCAGGAAATTCAGTGAACAGCCAGTGCCTGTCCTTGAAGAAGCCATTTTCGTGGATTTTATAAAAGTCATCCCAGTACCTCTTAGCATTCACCTCATATTCCTCTGTGAAGACAAACAGAAACATCACCAGCAGTCAAATCAGAAGGTCTCACAGTTTAATCAGTTCAGACAGTGAGGGATCACTGCAGACACCTCTTCAGCAATCTGCTTTAATAAGTAAGGTTATTGATTGAAAATCACCTTTATTTAAATTGTGCCATCCCACATAAACACTCAGCCTGCCTCCTCACCGTCACTGTGTTAGGACTAAATAAGGGAAAAAAAGATAGAAGAGGAAACTGTCTTCTGGTACGATTTAAAGGAATCTGGCAGCAGAAAAGGCATCTTGGAAGGAGGCTGGAATGAAGAAAACCAGGTTTTACTTCCATATCTAACACTAACTTGTTCAGGTCACTGGAACAATTCATTTGGAGCCTCACGACACCAAGTGTCAAGCACTTATAACTTCTAAGGAACTCTGTGACAGCTGCCTGGGGCTGAAGAGCTCCTGTCCAACACACTACCCCCTTTTTTCAGATGGAGAAACAGAAAAATTAGTCAACTACCCAGGCCTGCCAGAAAGCTCACTGAGCATTTGCACAATATTACAGGACAGCATGTTTTACACAAGTATCACTGGAGTCCAGTCTACAGCACTTTGTCACCCATAGTTCTGTGCATGCCAAAGCATCACACATTTATGAAGTTAAAACAAAAGAGGGGAATCAACATGAGTGACCACTGTCATTAAAAGAATGGTAGAGAGCTAAGGTGTGTAGACTAAAGATGAGAAGAATTAACTTTAGCAGCAAGCACTATCATTTTCACACCAAGTGGATACATTTCAGTAGCAAGATGTACTCACAGAAAGCTGGAAGAACTCTTACAAAGCCTTGATCTTATGAAATTCGAGTCACCCACAGACTTATGCCCACACACCTTCACAGATTTCAGATCAAATACAGTTCTAAGGGAAGTATTTTTTCCATGGGAAGCTATGAATCCAACTGGCTTCCTGAATTCTCATCAATGTGATGAGTTCTCTGTCCTGGGATATAAGAGCTAATTATAGCATCCTATGCTTGTAATCACTTAGAGAGGCATTAACATTCATGGCAAGAGACCCCAACTGCACTTCAGTAAGATGCAACCCCTTTGCCTTCTTTGCACAGCAACAAGTGCATTACTGA
Source organism: Podargus strigoides (assembly GCA_028020825.1). NCBI lineage: Eukaryota > Metazoa > Chordata > Aves > Caprimulgiformes > Podargidae > Podargus > Podargus strigoides. The sequence continues at coordinate 3,334,453 of CM051647.1, read as the reverse complement.
ATGCAAATGATTCTCCCACAATTAAAGATGATGGCTGCATGTGAGAACGAGTAACCGCTCTCCAACATCTACTAAGAGTAGGGTTAAAAGAAAAAGCAAGCATCTTAAACTGCAGTTCAGATAATACTAATCTCCAATTTATTTGTCTTTCTGAAAAGCATACAAATGTTTAGAAGATATCTGAAGGGAGACAGTAAAATGAACCAAGCACACCTGGAAAATATATAACCTCAGCTAAGTATAGACAAAACCAGCTTTAACAAAGAACCAGAAGTCAGTCATATGTATATTTTTAGTAGGATCTATCCCTGAAGGACAAAGAGCTATATATAAAAATAATCTCTTTACCTCAACTACAAGGATTTTCTCCTTTTAAGATGCCTTGTCCTTAAACCCCAAGCTGGAGGAAAATGTAATGCCTGATATTAGACTAGAGCAGTGGGTTTGTGCCATGATCTCACCGCAGCTCAAAACAAGCAGGGTCAAGTCAGTTTACTATTTGCATAGGAGAACTCAATGACTGCTAATGTCAGAGGAAGAAGTGTTATTGATACGTACCCTGGCACACTCCTTCCTGCACTGTCACTCCTTCCATGGACTAGCAGGGATATGCAAGGTTGCTGGGGCTGGAAATGCTCTTTCATCTAACAAAAATATAAAGTCCTGATTCCTGCTGGTCCCTAAGAATCCCATGACAGCCTGAGCACAATGGGATGCTTACCTGAGGTGCTGGGGCAAAAATTCCAGCCTGGCTATTTTTGGATTACCCACATTTTTGCCACAGTATAATGCTGGTCAGGACATTGTGCTCTTCCTGTTAAATTATTGTGAAATTCCGTTGGATGCTATTGAGCAGCTTCTATACTCCAACCCACATGTGTGAAAGCTTTATTTAGAGCTCATTTAACTCATAGCCTAGTGTTTTCAAAGCACTGGAATAAAGAACCAGTAACAATATAAATGCAAGAAATTGAGGCCCAGCTGACAAAGATCATGCAAGAAACAGATTTAAAGCCAAAAAAAAAAAAAATAAAATTGACCATATTAATTTTTCAGTCTGACTTCCTGCACAACTTATGCCAGAAAAATTCACATAATACTTGCTTCAAGATCCTTTTTGTGGTATTAGAGCATGGGGACATCGGCATGCGAGCCAGATTCCTCCAGAGGCTTTCTTGATAAGGACTCCTGACTTTTCTGCTCATCTTTGTAAGGACACCCCCAAAGCCAAGCCCATACTCACCCTTTCACATTGCAGAAGAAGGGCAAACAAAAGCAACTGTTCACAAAGGACAGGAAGAGAACCAGCAACCCCCTGAATTGCATGGGGGCTAGTTATGGAGCCTCAAAAGGAAACCAAGAAACTCTCCACTTCTTTTTTTTATTCCCAGCCAGGAGACACATCTTCAACATACCCCACAGAACTCCTCTCCTTCTTCAGAACAAATTCTGACAGCCCCTAGAAGTCCACAGAATAATACAGCCATAATGACCAATAGCTTGCCTTTGTTCTCCTGCTTGGACATTACTGATTCTCAAAATACCAGACCCTTCAGGCACATTTGGCTGGGCTGGCTTCCCTACGTTTCAGCCATCCCATTGTCTCCACACGCTTCCCACTGAATAGCAACCATCAAAATTTGACTGGCTTCCATTGTTCAGTCTGGGAAATACATCACGAAGACCTGACAAACTGCTCTAACAGTAAATTGCTCCACAATTTCATAGTTGTATATAGGTTCTCAAAGCATGACTGACAGCATCCTTTAATGTTAACCAGATTTTGAAATGAACTCAACACAATGGGCATCACAATAGAAACTGCTGGATACTTCTGGGAATCCAAGAAATTAGGAGGGTTGCTCTTTGTTATAATTAAATTTGCTATTGTGAACACAACTGGAAGCTATATGGGAAGTGTCTCAATAGCTCCAGTAGTGTTCAGCATTGCCTTACAGATGACACACTCAATTTAATTTGCACAAAAGGAGCAGATCCATCCTAGAGCTCGGCAGGGTATAACAAGATCATCATTAAACAAGTCTCTTATCGTCCCAAAGAACAGGAAGCCATTTCACCATCATTTAAGAGACTGGATGATATCTAAGCAGTGTGGAGGGGAGATGCATTATTAACCACTCAGAACAGCTTCAACTGTATTACTTCACTATGAAGCTGTGCACCTTTAGCTTGGTTCAGATTCAGGTAAGCTTTGCATTTTGGATGTATAAATATCCTTTAAGCCAAGTTTGAGGAAATGAAAGCATTGGAATCCCTTTTCTGCTTAAATCAGGATAAAATATTTTTTCTTTGCTTCTGATTTAATCATTATCATGCTGTTTGTTAACTTGGTAGAGACAGATATGGACACTACTTTATCAGACCCTCTTAAGAGAAAACCTGAGCTTGAATTTGGGATCGCTCCACAGCACACAAGCAAACAAGAGACTGACTGTTAGAAGTTAAGCTTTAGAGAGCAAAAGCAAGCAGAGGCAATAACACTACAATGAAAGAAGTCTGTTGACAAGCAACGCTAACACGTATTTAAACATACACAACACCAACAAAGAAACTCAACCCAAGATGACTCCTCCCAACCAAGACTATTTCTGTTCCAGTAGGATGAGTTTATGGAGAAGGTGGAAAAGTCAGAGAGAGGTAAATTAAGAACAGAAACATTCCTCCTCCTCCTCCGTTTTTCATTATGAATAACTATGTAATGTATTTTGAGTGATTTGGGGAGAAGGGAGGAATAAATTATGATGCATACGTAGCTCTGGCCAGACTCTTCCGCTCTTGTATGCACAAGTCCAGACTTAGCAATAGAAGACTATCCAAAAGTACCTTGTTTATCTTGTGGCAATAGCTGTGAGCTGTTCTCTTGAACTTTACTCCTGGCACTGGCTTCCTGCTCTTCTGACCATTCCACATTATCCCTGTTGTGAAAAATAAGATGAACTACTCAGCTGAGACTAGCAGGGCAAAGACAGAGAGAAAAGAGAAAGGTTTAGACAGCCCTCCAAACTGACAGCTGTGGGGCTTTTCCACGATCTCCAACTCCAGCTCAGCAGCCGTACAACAGCTATCAGCACATACAGTTCCCAGTTCTCAATGAACTGCACTCGTAGAGTTACAAAAGATGTAACTGGAAGAGATCCCAAAAGACACCAAATCTGTCCCCTAATCCTTTTTCCTATTTGATACTCAGCCAAGTTTAGAGAAAATAAATCCTTTCTATAAAAACCACAAAGGCACTCAGCTCAAACAAGCCTCCTTGGAGAGGAGCTGCCATTCTCACACGGTGAAAAGCACTTGTTCCTACACAGGTGACAGACAGGTAGGTGCTTGTGTGCTTTCACTCAAGCAGGTCATCACCACGGACCATAAGATTAAGCTGTCTTAGAAAACTACATTTACTTTCTCAAGTTAAAACAAATGAAAAGGCAGTATGGTTATTTGGAAGGGAAAGTGCTATATTAATATCAAATCCAATTATGAGAAAAACAGGCAGGAGGCTTTAAAGCATTAAGAAGTGTTAATAACCTAAATGTGCATACACAGTTGTGTAGTCATTAAAGTGATTCACTTGACCATTTTTCATTAAAACAAGTGAATGAAAAGCAGAATACAAGGACCAAGAAGCACTATTTTGGCCTCAGGAGGCATTAGTCTTTTGTATTAACTCACAAAACAAAGACTTAAATGTCAAGTCTGTGAAAAACTACATTACTAGGAGTTTCTGCAGGAAAACACTGTTGAGGATACGTTTTTGTAACAAACCTTTGGCATAGCATAGTCCCCAAATGAACGACAAGCTGATACATGCACATACTGCTTTATTACAAACTAAAAATACCCAATTCTTAACAGGGTATAGCAGCCAGAGACCAAAAGGGGACATATCTACTTCAAAAATACAAAATACCTTCAGCTCCCAGCAAATTTGAGAACTTGGGCGCTTAACAAGTCTTAACAACTTTCTCCAACCAAAGACCTGTTTCAGGCTCACACCAGGCACGTTCTCATGCTGTTACAGCATGGTGTGGCAGAGGTCGGTGAACCCATCGTTGGTCAGGTTATACGTGAGTCACTGACACAGGGATGGAGAGGGGGTGTAGATTTCTGGGAGCAGACAGCTGGACTTTGTTAACTATAGCAATGAAACAACTGCTACAAAGCAAAATAACATATTCTCCTGAAATATCAAGGAAGCCTGAGGAAACCCTACGGCTTTGGGGGGAGCAGAGGAAGGCTCAGGACCCCCCGGGGACAAGCACCCCTGAGCACTGGCCAAACCGGGCAGGGCCCTCTCGCACCTCCAAGCCCTCACGGCACCGGCTGCCAACACCTCAGCCCAGGGGTGCGGATTCCCCCTCCCCGCCTGTCCATAAGCCCCACACCCACAGCCCCCGCCTGCTCTGCGCCCCCATGGGCGCTTCGGAGGTGAGCCCGGGCGCCGGGACAGCGCGAACAACGTCTGCGGCCGAGTGCCCGTGAACCGCAGCGAGGCAGCTCGGGCTGACCCCCCTCGGCCGCCCAGAGCCCCGTTACACGGCGCCTCACCACAGACTACCGGCAGGCCAGGGCGGCGAGGACGAGCCCGCTCCCGGCCACCTCCCCCCAAGTCCCCGCGGCCCGGCGCGGAGAGGCCTCACACGGCAGCAGCGCCCCGCAGCGCCCCGGCCGGCTTCCCGGACCCCTCCGCTGCTGGCAGCGGGCACCGACGGGGCGAGGAGGCGGCAGCCGCCCTCACCAGGCGTTGTGCTGGAAGAGGCGGGCGGGGTCGGTGAGGAAGCGCCTGCCGAAAGGCCGCCGCTCCGGCGCCTCTGTGGGCGCCGCCATGATGGGCCGAGCGCCACCGGAAGCGGAAGTACCGCCCCGCGGTCCGACCCGAAAGGGAACTGAGGCGGGCGGCGGCGGTCACGTGAGGGGTGCCGCGGTCACGTGGGCGCGGTGGCGGGAAGCGGTTACCTCAGAGGAATGGCAGTAGCGGCAGTGGGCGGGAAGCGGCCACCACAACGGTATAAACCGCTTTCCCTGGCTTTTATTTCGCATTTCGTGCAGCGGGGTGGGAGCAGGCCCGGCCCCAGCCGCCATTGCTCCGTGTTCACGGGGCTCCGGGGGCGTCCAGGCACGGCCTTCGCCTGGCGTCCGTCGCCACTCCCCGCCCCACGTGCCGCCGCCTGCAGCAGAGCTGGCTGTCCGGCCTGCGGAGGGCAGCGACTGTCACCAGCTCCCGGCTGACGTCCCACGACCAGGCGTAGGTGCAGAAGGTGTGGTGGAAGCTCTGCTCTCGCTGCCCGTCTGCAGCCCGCTCTGCTCCCCACCGATCTTCTGCCACGGCTTCAGCGGGCTGCGGCGCTGGCGGAGGGCCCGGCTGTGCCTCCAGGGGAAAGAGGAGACAGAGAGCAGGCAGGGAGAAATCGCACAGCTTTGTGCAGGTGGGAGCACGTGCACGTATACAAGATAAAAAGCACCTCAGTGGCAGTGCTGGCAGGTTATAGGCAAGTCACGCTGACAACAGTAATAAACAAGTAAGCTATTATACCTCTGGTTTAATTTTTCCTTGCACTTACAGAATCACAGAACAGCCTTGGCTGGAAAAGACCTCCAAGATCACCCAGTCCAACCATTAAGCCAGCACTGCCCAGTCCCCACTGCCCCATGTCCCTCAGCACCACATCTCCACGGCTCTGAAATCCCTCCAGGGATGGGGACTCCCACACTGCCCTGGGCAGCCTGGGCCAGTGCCTGATAACCCTTTCAGTGAAGAAATTTTTCCTAGTATCCAGTCTAGACTTTCTCAATACCTGTGTCTAGTTAAAGCATTCACCAGACAATTAATGCATAGGTCACACGAGTGACCAGTCACACTTAGTTCTGGTCTAATTGCAATCCCCATATGACAAAGGGTACCATCTACCCTCTACGTTTCACACTCGCTTGTGCTCGTGTCGTGCCCGGGCTGGCTGTTGTCAGATGATGTGGTGCGTTTGGGCACATGGCACTGACATCAGGGGAGCGTCTCTGCTTTCTTTGGTCAGCAGGAGGCTTGAGAGCAGCTGCCTGATTAAACAAAACATGGCTTTTTAGGCTTGTCCCCCCCTGTTACACAGCTGAAGCATCGGTTGTCTCTCACCTCCTGCACCTCATTTCTCTTATGGAAGAAGTGGCTCTCAAGTGAAGCAGTTGGCTCATTCCTCTGCCTTGCTGCATTCTGAGAGCCTTTTTTTGGCTTTGCCTTTGCTGGTGTTGTCGCATCTTGTTTAGAAATCAGTGGGAAGACGGGTACCTGGGCATAAGGGCTGCCTGAACAGGGCAAAGCTGGCTGCAGCCAACAGCCAGCTGCCTCCTGGTTTGTCTCCTCTCACCAGGAAGGACTTGGTCTGTCCTGGATTCCTCACTGCTCTGAACCATGATTCACAGGAGCTGCCATCTGGTGTGCTCAGTGTTAGCAGGCGTACACCCACAAAGGCATCAGTGCCTTGGCGGTGGTGTTGAGGTGCTTTATCTGCATCAATCCGTGGTGTAGAGGTGCCTGTAGGTGTTGGGGTAACCCAGAGATCACCCACCACAAGATGCCTTGTAATGGGCTGGTTATGGCAGCTACCTTGCACAGACACCTCTGAGCCCCCAGAGAAGAACCCACTACAACTGTTTGATTTTGCTTCTTGCCCTGGGAGGGTTTTGGGGCTGGATGGACTTCCAAGGTCTGCTCCAGCTCTGTTTTCTGTAATTCTCTTGGGAATTGCCTTAGGAAAGGTGTTCTAACGCAGGGCTGACCCTGAGCATTGCTGAACTCAGTACCAGAAGCATCGATCCTCTGCCTTTGGAGAAGGCCACGTGGGCAACTCAGATACCTACCCTTAACTTCCATGCATCCTAAGGCTTCCAGCATCTTGCTGATCAGCTGGGCCTCGCTGGCCACGGAGCACAGGATGATGTCGAGGTCCTGGGTGTCACCTTTGTACCCTAAGGTAGGGCCCTGGCAATGTTTGCATGGAGCAGGGCGTCCCACCAGCAGCAGGGACTGGCTCTCCAGGGAGATTTTAGGCATTGGCAATGACAGCGAAAGGGCAGCCAGAGAGACATCATCCACAGCAGCAAGACTTGGCATCTTCTGCAGCTCTGGGGTCAAGCAGGTCTCCACCATGGCCAGGTCAGAGCCCAGATTATCCTCTGTAACAAGAAAGTGTTGGAAACCTCCCCTGCCTGCTGGCAGTCAGTGCAGAGAGACTTGGCAAAAAGATTAATAATAATAATAATAGAGACTCCTTTACCTTTCACCTACCCTTTCCATCTTGGGATCTAAAGGACTGTAGCCACAATAATGCAGTGAAACTCCCTCCCCCCCAGGCAGGGTGGGATAATGAGGCCAAGAAAGGTTAAATTCCCTTTCCACGGCCAGTCATCACCCATCACCTCCCTGCATGCTGCACTGTGTGTAGCACACTCTAGACACAACCCCCCTTCTCCTTTGATACTCTGAGGGATGGCTTTTATATCTTGCCGAGACACACAGAGTTCACACTATGCCCCCTGTGCCAAATAATGCAAAGCAAAAATTCAACACAAGATTAAAGGGAAGGGAGAAATGGAGAGAATTTCACCTCAGCTGAGTGCACTGTGCCAGCCATGGGCCAAGTATGAGCTGCAGCGACCCAGCAGCTCCCTGTGCTGCTGTCACTGGGTTGCTGGCTGGAGAGGCAAGGTAGGAGCAGAGAACAAGGAGGGAAATATTGGTCCCCACCTTTGGTGTGTCCTAGGGTTTCCGTCAGCTCCTGGCTGGCTAAGGGGACCTCCATGGTGCTCATTGGAATCTGCATCATGGATGTCAACCATGAGCCCTGGGATATGGGGGAAGATGCAGCTTAGTCAATGGGGAAATATGTTTGAGGAAGGGGAGCCCAAAATACAACAAGAGTTTGCAGGGAGACTCTTGGCTGCAACTTTCAATGTCTCACCCAGGTTACAGCACTGGGAACTCTCATATCCACAAAGGACTTGGTGATTTTAGAATCTCAACCCAAAACTGCTTCCCGAACCAGGGCCTTTTTGACCAAATGTAGGCTGGAGGTCCAAGCTTTTCCCCGTTTCATCGCAGGCTAACCCCAAATCCTTTACAGCCCTGGAGATCCGACAAGGGATAAATCCCAGAGCAACCCAGCCTGATCTTACAGCTGACTCATCTTCGAGCAAGAAGTTGGACTAGAAATCTCCTGAGGTCCCTTCCAACCTGAATTATTCTTTGATTATGTGCCTTGGGAAATGTCAGTGTTTTGTTGTTTGTTGTTTTGTTTTTTTTTAACTCCAACTCTTTCTACTCTTCTTCCCCAAGTCTGAAGCTTTCTGCCCAGCAGATGCTCCAGCTCCTGAAGAATCCCAAAGTGACAATATACTCACCATCCACACCCATGCCCTTCGGTGCCTCCTGCTGATTCTGGCCTGGTAAGTGGGTTTCCACTGGGGGTAGGTGAGACTCCAGCTCTCCAACATCCACCTCCTTCCCTCGAATCAATGGGGAGATGCATTTCATTTCAGAAAGTTTCCTAGAGACCTGGAGAATACAGTTCTGGGTTGTGAATGGGGCAGAATGCACCTTAAATCATCTCCTAGCTGCACCAGGAAGCGCTTTGCTCATTCTTGTATTTATTAAGAGACATCAGTTTACAAAAAGAGTGGATGTATTACTGGGGTCCAAGAAGAGGGAGCACTTCAGTGCTTTCAGAAATAAAAGCAGCGTTAAAAAGAACCCCAGCCCAGACTGTTGCTGCAGGAGCCGTGTCTGTGGGATGGGTTACAGGGTGTCCTCACTCTCTGGAAACCTCCACGGAGGAAATTTCCTTGGGGATCTCTGTTGCCAATGGGAGATGAGCAGAAAGCAGCCCAGAAAGGGGAAGCGTCTGACCGAGCGTGTACAGACATCCCCATCTAGTGGTCCTGAGCACCAGCGGCCTCAGCAGAGCCCAAACCTTGCAGGTTCAGCAGGGCTAGAGTTAATTCTGCTCGCAAATGGCTTCTCCCAGGGATCTGAGAGCAACTGCCACCTCCACCTGCCCCAGGAGGTACCTCTGGCTGCCCACACTCTTTCATGCCAGCCAGCACAGCGACACTGCCCTGATTTTTGTTTGGGAAAAAGACTCCAAGCAGCTCATCCTCATGATCCTGAGCCTGATCCTGGAAGCAGCCATGTCTGCTGGCATCAAGGGGCAGTGAACTTGGCTGAACACAGTCTTGTCTCATCCCACAGCTCAGTGGGATTCTGCCCAAATAGCACATGCAGCATCGCTCTGGTTTTTCCACTGTGCTGGAGTCATCAAGGTGGGATGGAGGATTTCAGAGGAGCATCATGGAGCAGAGTTGAACTGGATGGGGAGGAGCAGCGTTACCTTCCAGCTCCAACACAACCTCATCCTGCTTTTCTCCCTCCTTGTATGGATCCATGCACAGGCTGGACATGCTCTTCCTACCAAGGCAGCAGATGCATACGTGTGAGATGGCCCTGCCCAGTGCCCCTCCCTCTGCCCTGGGGGCCCAGATCACCCTGATGCCCTGGGGGTGGGACTGTCTCAACCCCAGATGGTCCCTGTGTTACCTGTCCTGGGCTGTGACAGCCACCTTGGGGGGGCTGGCGGCTCTGTGCTGCAGTGCTTGGGAGCAGCTCTCCGTGGCACTGCTGGTCCTCCAGTCTTGCCACACATCTCCCCGCCCAGCTCGAGAGACCCCCAGCTGATTCACCCTCTGCGTTGGGGGCACCCAGGCAGCACAGGCAGTCCCCAAGCTCGCTGTCTGGTGTCACCTCTCTGTCCCAGTGCTCCCCAGTGTCACAGAATGCCTGGTGGCACCAGTAGCATTCCCAGGCTCAGCTCCCCACCACCAGCAAGCTGGGACAGGGTCCAATGGGATCCAAGCAGGACCCCAAACTGAGCACTGCTCAGTTTAGATGATCCCACAGAGAGATCATCTGAAAACCCCCCACCCCAAACTCCCTCCCCAGCCAGCCTGGGGGTCCCATCCTCCTCCTCCGTGTTGCAGCCAGGCTCTGCCTTAGGCACCCCCTTGCCTTCCCCTTGGCCAGCCCTCCAGCTGCAATGCTCCTCCTGGGGCCAAACCCAGCTGAGCCCAACCCAAATCAACCTCAGAGCCCTCTTGGGTGCTGTTAACACCCCCAGAGCCCCCGCCTGGTGTAGCTGTGAGCACTGCCCCGGGTGCCTGGACCCACTGCACGGGCAGGGGGCACGATGGGGGTGCGTGGGGGTGATGGAGAGCTGGGTAAACAGATTTACTTGCACCTTCTGTGGTCCCCAAATGCTGCTTTGAAGGGTGGCCGCTGGGTGTCCCCGCAGCCCTGTGCAATGCGGTGGTGCATGGGCTGGGTGCTGAGGACACGGGCAGGGACCTTGCTCCCACATTTCGCACCTTCACCCCCAGCCCAGCTGCCCCGGGAGGGTCGGGCAGTGTGGCAGCTGTGTCCAGCAGAGGGAGGATGGATTGGAACTGACCAAGGATAACATTGGAATTTGCAGTGTGTTCCCAGACAAGCTTCACAGGACAGTAGCTGATGAGAGAATGAGAAGGTCAGGCTGGAAAACAGCCTGAGGGAAAACAGTCTTAAGTGTGGTGTGTGAAGAACCATGTGTTATGTCCTGTTTAGCTTCATTTTTTGGGAACAGAAACGTGTAAGACTAACTGGTGAGCAAACAGGGAGAGAGACAGCAGAGAGAGCGAGCTGCAGCAGAGCTTGGACAGAGCTTTTCCTTTCTTCTTGGTAGCTACTTGCTTGCTTACTTACTAATAAACTTGCCTTTCTCAGAAAAGGAGTTCTGGGTCCTTTTCCTCCCATACTTCATTCACCACAGGGAGCTGTCCTAGCCCAGCTTCCCTCCTCCAGCAGACTGGAGGGCTCACAGGGAGCAGTGGGGCAGGGTGGGGGCCACTGGCATTCACCCCCTTTGCAATGAAGCGAGGTGGCTGCCAGGAGTACCAGGGTCTGCACCAGGCTCTGTCCCACCCTGTGCCTCCAAATGTGTTACCCACCCCCAGAAGGGCTCCAGTAACAGAGTAAAGACCCCTACATGGGGGGCCCACAGCCCTGCTTCCACTCGCTTCCCCATCCCTCAACCCATCCCAGCACCCCAAGTCGTGCTGGGGTTCCAGGGGCTGCCACTGATACCGTTAGGAATTTGAGACTTTTTGTTTTATTTATTTTTATTTTCATGGTGTGAATCACTGCTGCTTTGCTGCTGCCCATCCAACCCCCCCCACTCTGGGGCTCAGCCCCAGATCCCACCCCAGCCCCTGCTCCCATGTTGCTGGGGACAGGCCAGTCGGGGAACAGGGACACATGGCCACCACCAGCTCAGCCAACATGCTGCTGGGCCCCTCAGGGCCAGTGCCATGCTGAGCACAAGGTCTCTGTTGCTTTTTGGTGCAATTGATGGGAATAGAGCCACCATGCTCAGGCTGGGGCATGACCAGGCAGCAGCACTGTCACAGCCAAACTCTGCCACTGGGACATTTCTTTGTTTTGCCCCACAGGACAAGCTACAGGCAATACCCAGCCCCTGGCAAAAGGACATGTGCTGAGCCCTGCCTGCTCTTCTGGAACCCTGAGCTACACAGGAAACCAAGTGTGGTGCAGTTACGCAGCCCAAAAAGCACAGAAAAGGGAGAGAAGTGGCCAGGCTCAAGGGACAACAGGCAGCACTGACCCTCCCCAGGCTGCTGCCTGCATATCCCTGTGCTTTGTGGCATGGGGACAGTAAAGGGGGACACAGGGAGCTCAGCACTGTCCCAGGGGCTGAGCCAGGCTGCAGCTGGGACCAGCACAGCTGATGCTACATAGAGTTTTGCTGGTGGTGCAAACTGAGTGCATGTGGAGGGAAGAATGAGGAAGGGTACTGCGATGCCGGGGCAATTTGGTTTTCACAGTCCTGGGCCACAGCAGCACCAGAAACGCGTGGCTGGGAGAAGCAGGGAGCTGCCAGGTTGTTTGAGGGCTGTCCTCAACCCACAAAGCCACACGGTGGCTCCTGCCTGCTCGCAGCAAGCGTAGCTGCCCTGTCCCCCAGGGAGATGGCTCCTGCACCCAGGGGCACCACATCTGTCCAGTGCACAAGGGGACTCCGAGCGGGCAGAGCTTCACCAGCACAGGCCACAGAGGAGAGCACAGCTCAGCCTTTGATTCCAGCAGCTGCTCCCCAAATCTGCTTGGCCCGATGAGCACCTAAGAGTTCACAGACTCGCCAGGCAGAGAAAGTCCCATTTCTCTGCATTCAGTGTATGGAGGGGCCGCTGGCTCCGAGGTAAGGAGGAGAGGTTTGCCCTGGAAAGCACGTCCCTGCAGTTACAGTGAGGTGACAGACAACCGGGCTTCAGAGGCAGTCGAGGGATCCTTAAATTACACGCAGACACACACAAGCTCTTCTGTAAACTGGACTCCAGAAGATCCCATGGATCCTCATCTGATCCCATGGCCGATGCTGGACGGGGCATCCTTACATGTTCCCGCGGTACGTGATGTTGGTGAAGGTAGATGTAGCCTCTTTATATAAAGGGTTGTTGCCCTGGAAGTAGAAGAAGAAAGAAAAAAAAAGAGTGTCACCACTTTGTGCTTGGCATCAGCATTTGTTCTGCTTTACAGCTGGGGAAACTGAGGCACTGTTTCAGCGTTGAGTGGTGGATCCATGTCCCTGCTGGAGGCTTTGGCTGTGCAGTTTAATGGCTCTCCATGAGGTTTCGTGGGGCAGAGCAGGGAAAAGCTGCTGTGGAAGAGAGGAAAGGCGGCAGGAGCTCAGGAGCAGAGAGGTCTCCTGAAAGAGCCCCCCCATCCCTTCCCTCTGGGGAGGTGGTGGAGAAGTGGGGAACAGGCACCAGTGCCATCCCAGCCCCCTCCCTTGTGCTCCAGGTGCCTCAGCACTTCCAGCATCCCGTGGCAGGAGGGACCTTCCGCCTCACTCATGGGATGGAAACACTGGTGTGGGCAGTGAGTAAGTGTCACGTTGGTGACAAGTGCTTGGGATATGCTGGAGGTGGAAGAAGCATCTGGGACATCTGCTATTGCCTGTGCACACAGCCCCTGGGACCACAGCAGGCTTGGGGAAGGGGTGTGCAGGCTGGCAGTGTCACCCTGAGTCCTGCCTGGGACACTATGCCACGCTCCAGAGAGGGATGGGGCAAACTGGTCCCTAAGCACCACACACTGGGACCACAGCAACTGGGCTGTTGTGCTGGGAGCACTGCGATCTGGATCCACTCAGCCCAGGGGCTGTGGGGTTCAGGGACTCCTGCCCAGCACACCCGGCCCCCTGGCCCTCACCATGTCCCACTTGGCCCTGGCCTTCTCCTCCTCGAAGCGGGCAAACTCCCGGCGGTCGTGGATGGTGATGAGGAGCTTCCAGATGAGCAGGGCGGCGAGGCCGATGAGCAGGATGGCGCCCGTCACCGAGAGCAGGACCACCAGGACGTCCGGCCCCTTGGGGCAGTCTGGGAGAGGGAGGAGGGCAGGGTTGGAAGGGCTCAGCACCCCCAGGGCAATTAAAAGCATCCCAGAGGCTGCCTGGACATGGGTACATGGAGCTCCTCTGGTATCAGGAGGGCTTCATCCTCCCCAGTCAGGGAGCAGGAGCTCCCACCCTTGAGCACAGCAGGCTCCATAAAGGAGGATCCCATCCATGGGATGTGCCAAGATCCTCGAGCTCCTGTCTATAGGATGGGGGTCTGCACCCCAGCCTGGAGCAGTCCAGGTCAGGGGCATCACAGGTCCCATCCATGGTGGGGGATGACACCAGAGACCAAGTCCTTGGGCTGGTGGAAGTTCATCCCCAAACCACCAGCCCTGCTGACACCCCACACTGCCCCTGTTCTCCAGCTGGGTGTCAACACCACTCTGACAAGATCTGGTGTGAACCCCAGCACCCACCCTGCTCCCCCCACACACTGCCCAGGACTCAGGGGCAGGGGAGGGTGGGCTGCAGCCCTGCTGATGGCAGGCAGTTGTAATGAGAGCTGGCAGCTGCCTCTGTGGTTTTGAAGGATCTGTGGCCACGCAGCCCCTGGCTCAGATGGAAATCAGACCTTGGGGTTGCTGGAGACCCTGAGGCTGCTCTGTGTGGTGGTGGGCTGCCATATCCCAGCCCTGGGGTGCAGCTGTAGCATTGCTTCTGCCTGGTGAAGGGGAGCCAGTTATCTGCTTCTCGAGAAAAATCACACCCATGGAGGCAGAAACAGGACTGGGGCGGTGGGAAGGTTGAGCCCCCGTCCTTGGCCTCAATGAGGGGGTGAAATAACTGAGCAACACGGTGGGGAAATGTGAGACAGGCAGGAAATCATGGCCCCAGCAGCACAGAGCAGGGAACAAAGCAGCTCTTTAACCTCTCTCAGCCCCTGACTGCGGTGCCCCACGAGCCTGGCGGTGATGGGAGTCACAAAAGGGACACAAAATCCCCCCATTTAGCACAGAAACCCAGCCCGGCTGTAGTGGCCAGGTCGTACCTGGCTCCTCGATAACGTAGAGGATGGACTTGCCACTGGAGTCCTCGTAGTATTGGAACCGCACCACGCAGTCGTCCTCGTCCTTGTAGGTGCAGTTCACAGCATCCTTGCCCCTGTCACCTGCCAGAGAGGGTCAGAGCTCCCTGTGCCAGGGGGATGCACACACGGAGGGAAAGCAGGCGGCGTACGCAGCCCCCTGGGTTTTCACACTTTAGGGCAGGGTTTTAGGTCTCCTCTCTTACCCAGTTCCTGCACGGTCTCGATCTCGTCACGGCACATGCGGCTGCAGGACTGCTGCTCCATCAACACTCCCCGCTCAAACTTCTTGCACTCCACGCACTCCCTGAGGAAGAGGAAGGAGGTACCATGAGCTACTCAATGTCCTTCCCAGGGGATCATCACACCTTTCAGTCTCACGCCGTGGAAATCACTGCAATCCCAAACCAGCCAGGTGACAGCTGGTGAGACCTCCCAGCACCACTACTGCCAACTCCCTGATGGGATGGGACCCATCCCAGCTCTCTGCCGGCTCCCTGATGGGATGGGACCCATCCCAGCTCTCTGCTGGCTCCGTGATGGGATTTGACCCATCCCAGCTCTCTGCTGGACCCATCCCAGCTCTCTGCTGGCTCCCTGATGGGATGGGACCCATCCCAGCTCTCTGCTGGCTCCCTGATGGGATTTGACCCATCCCAGCTCTCTGCTGGACCCATCCCAGCTCTCTGCTGGCTCCCTGATGGGATGGGACCCATCCCAGCTCTCTGCCAACTCCCTGATGGGATGGGACCCATCCCAGCTCTCTGCTGGCTCCCTGATGGGATGGGACCCATCCCAGCTCTCTGCTGGCTCCCTGATGGGATGGGACCCATCCCAGCTCTCTGCTGGCTCTGTGATGGGATGGGACCCATCCCAGCTCTCTGCTGGCTCCGTGATGGGATTTGACCCATCCCAGCTCTCTGCTGGACCCATCCCAGCTCTCTGCCGGCTCCCTGATGGGATGTGACCCATCCCAGCTCTCTGCTGGCTCTGTGATGGGATGTGACCCATCCCAGCTCTCTCCCAGCTCCCTGGTGGGGTGCAACCTCTCCCAGCTCTCCGCCCTCTCTCACTTTTTGATGGTGCAGGCGTCCGGGCACGTGGGACACTTCTCGCAGGTGTCTCCGTAGGAGCCGGGCTGGGTGCAGTCGCACTTGCCGCAGACGCAGGAGCCGTGCCCGCTGCACACCAGCCCGTTGCTGGACATGCACGTGTCGGTGCGGGTGGTGCAGTTGCAGTAGTCCCCGGTCCAGTCTGAGTCGCACAGACAGTCCCCGCAGCTGCACTGCCCGTGGCCTGGGGACAACCCAGAGGGCATCAGGACCCTCAAGTGTCCCCGTAGATCCCGCCAGCAATCACCCATATGGGGTGCCCGTGTACCCAGAGCAGCAGCTCCACCTCTGTGGGCATGGTGAGGCAGAGCAGCCACCCAGGACAATTGTCCCTGGGGTGGGACACATGGCAAGGGTTGAGGTTTGATGTGAGCTGCCATGTCCCCAACACTCCTCTTATTCCACCTAAATAAGAATAAACCACCACGTTTCAGGCTGAGCTGCCCCACTCTGGCAGGATGGCAGCAGTGGCTGGAGATGCTCCATCAGATCCATCTCTCAGCTCATCAGGCTTTGGCTTTTAATTTCAGATTGAGTCAGGACATCTGGTCAGACCCCCCCAAATCCCACTCGTTTCCCAGCCCTGGAGCAGGCAGGGGAAGCTGACTGCTGGGAAAAGCCCAGCAAGCTCTGCATGCTCACCGAGACTGGTTTAATCACAGCCAGACAGACAGACGTGCTCAAATCCTGCCAAAGCCTGGAGCTATTTGGATTGTGGTTTGATTTCAGCTCAACGCCAAGAGGGTGGAAATGCATGGAGCCAGCACGTGCTGACCCATCCCAAGCCCTGAGCTCACCGGGGCACGTCGGGAGCGCTGCTCCCGTCCCCGCCACAGCCTCGGGGGCACAGGCATGAGAAATAAATGTGTAACCTCGTTAATAAGGAACTAGGGCTGAGTCACAGGAAAAGAGTGCCATGCTGGGTGACAATGCGTGGAAACAGACGGGGAGGCTGCGGAGAAGCGGCTCCATGGGATGGGATGGGATGGATGCCAACAGGGTCAGACAGATCGGGTTAATCAACAGCTCGCCCAAACTGGGGGCAGCACTTTGTCATCACCCTTTGTCCCTCTGCCAGGCCCAGCAGCCCTTGTGCAAACAGGCAGTGGGAGCAGGGACAGGCGCCTGGGGACACTGGGGACACTTCCTGCTCCGGGTGGGGGAAGCCCCCAGCATTTCCACCTCCTTTATCAGCAGGCTGTTAAGATAAGGGGTTAATCCCAGCAGCACAAAGGCAGCCATGAGCCATTAAGTCGGGCTGGTAGGGTCCCAAAAACTCAGTTTGGGGACAGTGGGGAGCAGGAACAGGGTGTCGTCTGGCCAGCAGGTTTCACCTCGCCCCCGCTGGGCTCCAGTGGAGTGGGATCAGCTTTGGCCACTGGAATTTTCCTGGGGATTTTTTGGTCTCGCAGCACAAAAGCAGTGGTTTCTTGGCACTGTGTCAGCAGCTGCTTCCCCTGGGCTCACAGAGGGAGTCTAGGGATAGGAAAAGGGGTGGCTATCTCTCTCTCATTCCCCCCTTGATTCACTTTTGGGGTGCTCTGCTCCTGGAGGGGATGTGCCACAGCTTCATGCCTCAGTCTTGGGCACTGCCACCCCTCTTGCATCCCCTGGAAAAACAGGGGCAGAGCAGAGCACTGGGGGTCACTCAGACATGTGAAACCACTCTTGGGGTGGGTGTTTTGCAGAGAGGCTCCTGGTGTGGGAGCAGTACCCAAGGACCTGGTCCTCTCTCCCCAGTCCTGAGAGCAGCAGCAGTCAGGGCTGGAGCCGGGGAGTCTGGCAGCACGTGGAAGAGATGAATATTCAGGAGGGGAGATGCTGTAAGGCCAGCGAGGGGGAGGATTTGCTTCCTCAATGCTTTTGCCAAGGAGAGTTTTCAAGAACTGGGTGGAGGATAAAAATTGCCTCTCCCCACCCTTCTCCCTCCACTCTGGGGTTTCCTTTTGCAGAGCAGCACCTCTGACATGTGAGGGGCTGCGACTCAGCTGCTCCCTGCCCTGCACCCCAGAGCTGCCCACCAGCCACCCCAGTGGGGCTCCTGAGGCTAAGCAGGAACTGAGGTCTGGCTTTTGACCCTCACCCTGCCACGGCTCTCGGGCGCAGAAGGTGATATCAGCTGCCAAAAAGGAAATAATTCCTTCTGCCATCACTTCAGACCTATGGCTGGGCAAGCCAGAAGTGGGGACAACACATGAGATGAGCCCCAGAATAACAGCATCTCCCTCATCCCTGAGCTCAGACAGCGTGAACGCCCCGAGCTGCCTCCCCTCCACTCACCCGAGCACATCTGGCCCTTGAAGCGGACGCAGGAGAAGTCGTCGCACTCGCAGTACTTGCCCGTCACCCTCCCGAAGTCGCTGCTGTGACACACGCACTGCCCGCAGATGCACTCCCCTCGCTGGCTGCACATGGCCTGGCCGGGCTTGGGGCTGCAGTTGTCCTGCTGCGAGGGGTTGTACTCCTCCTCCGAGCACTCGCAGTGCGAGCCCAGGCGCCCGGGGTTGCAGCGGCACACGCCGCACTCCAGCGTGCCGTTGCCCCGGCTGCAGGACGAGCTGTTGGCCTGGGCTTGGCTCTCGCAGGAGCAGTCGCAATCGAAGCTCACCGCCACCGTCAGGCTGTCCTTGAAGCCCACAGGTTTGATGGTGAAGGATTTCCGCCGCTCCCGCGGGCACCCTCGCACCTTGGCCTCGACGCTGAAGCTCACCTGGAGGGCGGAGGGATGTGGGTGGGTGGCGGTACCACCAGCGTGGCGTTGGGGACCTGCTCCAGTCCATGCTCAAGATTAAGGAGCCCAGAAATGAGACACACCAAGTCACTCTGGGCTTTTCAAAGCTGTCCCAGCATGGTTTGGGTCAGAACACCTGCCTGCCGCAGTAACCGGGCCAAATCCTGTGCAGTGTGGCCAGCAGCCCAGGCTGAGCTAAAGAATCAGAGTTTGCATCCAGCAGACTCAAAAAAAAAAAAAAAATCATTTTTCCACCCAGCCAGACCCCTCTCTCCACTGCAAAGATTACAGGGTGCGTGTCACCCAGCAGACAGTGCTGATGGAGAGCATCAGACCAGCTGGCAGCACTGAGGGGGAGGAAAACCAAGCCCATGAGCAGGATCCTCACCGTGTCCCCGATCTTGAGCCCCATGCAAGACTTGAGGCCAGGGATGAGCTCGCCATTGAGGCAGGTGGCATTGAAGGCCAGGGACAGCTCCTCGGGGAGGTCACGCACCTCCAGCTCCACCTTGGAGCGGATTTTCTGGAGGAGGAGAGAGAAGAGATGAGGAAGGCAGCACAGGCTGGACAGGGCTCAGTCCTGGGGAGGAACCCCCTCCAGATCCCCACACGGGAAGGGAGCCAAGTGCCCCGATTCTTTCTCAAGACTCAGCTACGTAATTCCCCCCAGGGAAATGCATCCAAGGATGGGAAGGAGCAGGCAGTGAACAGAGTGATCTCCTTCCCCGGGGTCCCCACACACGTGGGTGGAGGCAGATGCTCACAGCTGGTCCAGGGAGGATGCTTGGGGCTGGGGATCTGCCAGATCTGTGTGGGCTGCCTGCAGTGTGAAGCAGTGGCTATTTTGGGAAGAAGAGTGATGTTGTGGGGCCATCACACTGCACACTCACCCCGTAGGAGTCCACTATGAGCTGCAGGACGTTGCTGGAGTCTCTGGACAAGGTGCCCACAGTCGTGCCTGGGATCAGCTCACTGTAGTTCTGGAGAAGTATCATAAGCATGGTCTGCTCATGGCGGGTGAATGTGCCATGGCCGGACCAAACCCTGTCCAGGCATACAGGAGCTTCCCAAGGAGCTTTGATAGGACAGACCACCAAGCTATGTCCAGCCACCAATGGCCAGCTGCAAAGGGTGCTCCTTGGGACCCACCAGCCCCCCCAGAAGGTGACTTTGCACAGCAGCTGTTACCTGGTAGAGGCCAACAACTGTATCCGTCACAGCAAAGATCAAGTTGATGTTCTTCTGTGAGAGTTTCTCAGTCATCAGGCCCAGAGAGGGATAGTCCTGGGGAAGAGGAGAGGCTAGGAACATATACCCCCTAACCACCCTGGTCCTCATCATGCTCTCCAACCAGGGCTGGACCACCTTTCCCATCCCATCAGGACCCTCAACAGGAGCTCTGGGCTTCCCAACCCCATGTATGGGTCAGGATTTACCATCGTGGTGGAGGCAGAGTAGAAGTTATCCTTGTCAATGTGGCACTGGGCGTCGTTGGGCTGCACGATGCCAGCCAGCCTGCCGTCCAGTGCGATGTGGGTCTTGGCATCCGTGGTGAAGACGAGTAGGTGGGAAGCTTCATTCCTCCATCCGATTTTCTCCTGCAGTGAAAGGCAGCTCCCAGTCATGTGGCAGCGTGTGCCAAGGGCAGCCCTATGTGCCACCACCCTGCTGCTGCCTTTGCTGCCACCCTGGGTCACGGCTTGGACATAGGGACCAACCTGCCACTGCAATGGGTACCTAGGGAAATCGCTCTCCTAGGAAAGTGCTGGGGACAGGGTGTGGGCCATGGAGCCTAGTGGGCAGGCATGGGCTTCTTGCACAGGCAAAAGATGGGTTTTAATTTGCTAGAGAGTCAATCAAGGTGGCTAATGACCAAGGGATGCAACCCCTCCCATCTCCAGCAAATCAAGGTGCAGGCACAGGAGAAGGTGTCCCTTTTGGGCTGGGTACTGCAGGGCTGACATGGGATCCTCATCAGTCCCCAAGCACCTGCTCTGCTCCTCTCTCCTCCCAGGACCATGCAAGGATCCTGCTCTTCCCTTGCCTTGGCTACTGGCCTAGAAATGTCCTTGTTGAATGTTCACCCTCTCCAGATGTGAGCCCTGCTGCAGCTCCTCAGGGCTTACAGCCCTGTCCTGCTGGGGTTGGGTGGTCTCTGCCAAGCCACCAGGCTCAGCCTGAAGACCCTCTTCCAGCCCCAGTTAAGGCTTCTTGCCCCTTACATCGCACACGGTGGCCTGGATGATGGCATCAAAGCCGCCCTCGGGCGCATCACGGTTCCGTGAGACGATCTGCTTCTGCACCTCCTCGTTGAAGCGGGTCACCTCGTCCGTGAGCGACAGGACGTGTTTGTAGCCAAACATGGGCAGGCAGGTTTGCCCAATCCTGCACGAGGAAAGCCATCAGGGCATGAGGCTCACAGAGCTCTTCCAGCTCCCATCTCCACCCTGCAACCATCCCATGTCCCATGGTCCTATCTGGGATGTGCTGGAGGGACCCAACCACCCCAAGAACCCAAGGACAGAGCTGAAAGTGTTCTAGAGATGCTGGGTGCAGGTCAGCTCCCAGCCTCTGTCCTGCTGGGATTTTTAGGAGTCACTTTCTTTGAGCCTCAACATCTCCCCTGAAAAACAGTGGAAAATTGTTTCTTCCCTTAAGAGCTTTTCAGTGACAAAGATACTCCAGAGTTTAGACCTGCTCTTCTCCCTGTCCCTGCAGAACGTGCAGTGCAGCAAGGTTTATACCTGCCCAAAAATCAAACCCTCAACTCTCTGCTGAAAGTCATGGATTTCCAGCCATGTTCCAGTGATGCCCCATTACCTTCTGGCCCTTACAGGACTCCCTCAGCCTGGGACTTACTCATAGCAAGGGTTTGTGATGGCTTCCGGAGGAGAGATGTACATGTAGGGGGAAATGGGCTTGTCCACGAAGGCCCCAAAGCCGATGCGTAGGTTGCTGGTGAGCTTGCGCATCTCACTGGCCAGCTTGGTGCCCAGGTTCTGGATGTTCTTCAGATCGTCCTTCATGGAGTTGGACAGGTCCATCAGGTAGTAGATGTCCACGGGGTAGTCTTCCACTTGACGCACTTGGATGTGAAAGGTCTGGGAGTCATCTGTAACGTGATAGGGCAGTGGAGTGAGAGATCCTCTCCTGGGAGGAGCAAAGGGGGCTCATCACAGGACTAGAGAGAAAGTCAATCTAGAGAGTCAACAGGACCAACACATGCTGGCTGGAGTGAATGGAACACCCAGTGCTTGGGCACCAGGTCTGACGGGGGCTGCATGGCTGCTTTGGACTTCTCTGAGCACCTCCCAGGGCCTCCCCCATCCCTGCTCCTTCCCTCTCCTCTTGGCTTCTCCTAGCCCCTTTGGGGAAATTTTTGGTGAAACATTTTCCATTGAAACAAAAACCACTTTGGAACCTTCTGGGGAACAGGCCAGTTTCAATGACTTTTGCACTTAAAAAAAAAAAAGCTGAAAACACTTGAAGTTGATCTTTTCTTTCTGTGTTTTAAAAGAGACAAAGGCTCTTTCTTGCTGTTCTTTGAAACGGCTTCTTCGAAATGTAAGCTGGGGCACAGCTGCAGCCTTCTCAGAACACCTCAAACATTGAGGAAAAAAGCCTTAATTGAGCTTAAATTGTTATTGTTTACATATTCCCTCCTAAATCTGCATGTCACATTCTGACTTTCAGGATGGAGAAAGTCTCAAAACCTACAAGAGCCCAAAGAGCTCGATCCCCCATCCAGCTGCATTGCTGGAGCACCACCACGTAGTCAGAGATCCCCACTTTGTGCTCAGAGAGCATCTGTTTCCTCCTTGTAGAGCAAAAACCACAAGGGCTCTGTGCTTATGGGACGTGGGCTGTGACCTGTCCTGCTTACGTCCTTCAGCATTTTGTCCTGGTTCGTGAGCTGAGGGAGGTGACTCATGCCAAGTCTTAGTTGGGCAGAGATGATATCAAGCTGGGGTTTTCTTCTACTGCTTCCAAGAACCAGGGACTTATGGCACAGCACGCCACCTTTGGTCCTCTCCAGTGCAGCACACCTAACTGCCTAGTGTCTTTAGGCACAAACAAGCAGCTACATGTCCACATTGCGTGGGCACACTTCAGGCTGCTGTCATTCAGGTGGGTCAGGACTCCTCTTGGCCAGGCCCAGGGATGTGCTGTCAGCCACTGATATCTGGCCCCAGGGCTTCAATGAGCACAAAACTCTTCCTGCTGAGGCTAGAAGAGTCACCCGTGAGTGGATGGCCAGGGGTGGGCTACGTGTGGGGCAGAGCATGGTGATGTTCCCCATTGCTCCACGTTCCCCAAACCTGTTTTGTGACCTTGGGCAAGTGACACCCGTTAGTTTTGCCTCTTGCCTGGTATTGCTTGAAACTCCTCCATGCTGGCAAATGACCACAACAGCTAGTTGGATCCAGCCTGCCTGGCTGAAACAAGCCTGGGAAATGACAGGGACCTGTTGGCAGTCCAACCCCTGCCAGCTGCTCCACAGCTCATCAGACACGAGCTGACCTCCCCCAAAGCATTCAGAGTGCAGCAGCAGTGGCTAAGGTCTAAATGGCTTTATAAAATCAGCCTGTGTGTAGTTGAAGTTGCACCCTGTCCTGCCCCTTGGGGTACCACAGGGCTGAGCCAAGAGACTGAACCACAGAAATCAGCTTCTGGACAGCCCAGGGATGTTCCCAGAGGGTCTGGTGCAGCCCCCAGCCTGGCAATGGACACAAGAGAGCCTTGACCAGCGAGGCAGAGTGATGGCTCACTCATCACTTGAGCCCTTTGGGTTATTCCCACTGCATCTCCCCTTCCCACAGCAGTCTGGGGGCTCTCACCTGGCCGCAGGTTCAGCTGTATTTTCTGGGGCCTCATCTGGGTGGTGGTGGAGCTCGCCGAGCCCTTGTTGCTGAGGGGTCGGTCCTTCAGGATGGTTACGGTGCTGGTGGGGAACTCAATGTAGTCCTGCCCGCAGCCATTCTGCAGGAGGTTGGCATGCAGGTCACAGCGAGGGGACGACTGCGCCAAGACCTGTGGGAGAAGGACACGGTCAGGAGCCAGCTCCTCGGGGAGTGCATCACAGGGCAGCTCAGCAACCCCTGCCACGATGGAGCAATGGGTATCACACCCCTGCCAACCCCCCTCCTGGCTCCTAGCAGCTGGAACCTCAGGTTGGGTTTGGCAAAGCTAGAAGGGCAGCTCGTCTACGTGGGATGGTTAGAAGAGGGTGAGGTGGGATGTGAACATGGCAGGCAGGGGGTGACAGGCAGACTCTGGGACTTTATTATTTTCTAAGCTTTGGCAAAAGATGAGCCACCTTTCCCCCTCATTTTCTCAACACGTGCCCTTGGAAATCTCACTGTGAGCAAGAAACAGCCCTTCTGCGGGCGAGCCCATCGCACGGAGCGCTGCTCGGTTCCTTCGGCCACCGGTCCAGGCTTATCTCCACCTCCCCAGCTTCCTGCCGGATGGACCGTCCGGGGGAAAGGAGGACCAAAAAAGGAGTGGAAGAGCAGAAACGCAACAGGGCTGCAGAAGCCGTCAAGCGCCCGTCACAGGCAGGAAGCACAAAATGTGCGGTCACAGCGGGGCTCCAGCCCCAGCCCTCCTTTCCTAGAAAGCTCCCGGCTCCTCGCCCTTATCACAGCGCGTTCAGAAGGGCTCCTGTCACGTTGGTTTCTCAAGTAGACAAATATGGGAAGAATTTATTTCCCAGCCCAACGCTGCCAGGATCTGCTGGCACGCGTTCCCGGCCAGGCAGCAGCCACCCTCCCCTCCAAAGGGTTTCTCCACCTCCCTCCCACAGTCTAAATCTTTCCACATTCCTACGAGCAGATGCCCAGCACAGCCTTTCCCTGCAGCAAAGGGGGGGTGGCAAGAGTCCTGGTGGGGCTGGTTCAGCTCCCTCCTGCCCCTGGGAGGCTGAGTCTCAACTCTCCCAGCACTGGAGAGGTTCCCCATGAGGGATATCATCTCCTCTTGGTTCAGGCTGGCTGAACCCAGGAATGATTGTTTTACACAAATGAGTAGAAAAATGCAAACAGTGTCAAGAGGCCCTGGCTGGCCTACAGCCCTCTGGAAACAGCAGCCAAGCAATAGCCAGAAAATACATCAGCAGGCGGGTTCCTCCCCTGCGGGCTCCCACCCTCGCTGCCTGGACAGTGTGCTGTGGGTGAAGAAGACAAGTCATCCCTCTAAATAAGCTCCCTTGCACCCACCCGCCCCACAGTGCTCCCCACTGGGGGAGGATGTGCTTGGTTTACTCCAGATCCCATCAATCATCAGGTGTGTTCCTGTCCCAGGAGGGGAAATCACTGCAGAGATACACGGGTGGAAAGCAAGGCTGGGCTGACTGGTTTTTAACTGTGGTGCTGGGCAATACCTGGAGGTCCTGGGGAGCTACCAGGACCTCAAAAGGCCATGTAGCACCTTATGGGATTAACAGCCTCATTCCTACTGAGAGATTCCTCTGGAGAAGCTATTTAACCCAAGGACCACATCATCCCCCTTTCCCTGGAGCCCTGAACATCATGATGAACTCAGGATGCACAAGAACCTCTATCACAAGCCACCCTGCAGCCCTGGGCTGAGACTCCCCAGCTCCACCTCCTCTTTGACCACCTCTGTCCTGCTGCAGGGAAGGAGGTTTCAGCTCAGCATCTGCTCAAGCTCCCTCCAGGATGGGAAACCTGAGGAGTTTATACCCTGATCACTGCCTCCAAACCCTGTAAGCGAGGACAGGGTCAGGCAGCGTGCTGCCAGAGCCAGCTCCATCCCTGAGCTGCCTCGCTGCTGGGCTGCAAGGCTGGAGGAGGTCACACATCCCCAGGGCATCTCTGTTTTCATCTCACAGCCAACCACATCCAGCATCAGCTCCTCTGCAGCATCACTCCTGAGATGACCCAAAACACAGATGCCTCTGCAGATTAAGCTAAAACTTGCCAGCAGCTTCTCTAAATCAAACCTTAGTCCAGCCTTGCCTCCACCTTTCCTCCAGTGGAACCAGAGCGAGTGATATTTTGGGTGGGTGAGACCCTGGAAGATCTGCCATGAGTTGGTGGTGAGTGATTTTAGAGCCACATCTTTAGTGTTAAGGCTTGGCTGACTTTCCAAAAGGAGAAGTGATTGGATGGGCATGTCTAGTTGTTGGTAAGAGTGGTTGAGTTTTCTGGAAAATAAATAAAACTCAGTTCTCCTCTGCATCAGTGGGGTCAGTGATCACACAACACCACAATGAAATCCTTCTCCTGTCCAAAGCCAGGATGGAGCAGCAGTAACTGATAACCCCTGGCTCCTCGTGAAGGCTCTGCGGGTGGGAAAGGGGAGTGGGTGCAGAAGGAGCTCAAATAAGGGCACTGTCCCTTTAAAAAAAAAAAGGGGGGGGGGCAGCATCAGAGACCTCCCTCACCCCAGGGAAATTAAACAAACCCACAGAAAAACCCCTCATTTGCTAAATTAAGACAATGTGGTCCAGATGTTGGCGGCAGAGCTGCTGAGCTCTCCGGGGGGGGGGCAGCCGTGGCTCCTTGCTGCTTGTCACGTCTGGCCACGAGCACAGCCCTCAGCAGCACTGGAAATATTTCCTTTTTTGGAAAGCTTTGCTGATGTGGAATAAAAAAAAAAAACCAAACAACCCTATCACAGCCCCCACTGCAGCATCAGGACACCAGCCCAGCCCAGGAAGGCGCTGGGAAGGAGCGAGCTGAGCCCAGCGAGGCCCCTTCCCACGCTGCAGAGTTCAGCCACCCCTTGCAGGAGATAAGATGGGGCACAAGCATCCTGGTCCACCCCAAGGTCCCGGCAGGATCTGCTGAGCACAGCAAGCAGAGTCATCCCCTCCAGATCCACGCTGACCCCAGAGCACTGGGCCATGCAAGCACCACCCAATGGGGTTTTCCAGCTTGGATCACTTTTTCCCAGGTCTTTTCCCAGTCCTGGTGGGCACAGCCACAGCCAGAGGAAGCAGGGTTCCATGGATGGAGAAGCAGAAAGCAAGAAAGGCCTTGCTGGAGGGGGAACTGCTCTGGGTTGCCAGGCCCTGATGGAGGTTTCATCACCTCTGCCCATCCCAGCCCCATCTCCCCTGGCTCTGCCCCAGGGCTGCTCTCCCATCCTGTTGGGAAACTCCCTCCTCCTCCTCCTCCCTCCCCACCCCCGGGCAGCATTTGTGGAGGGCAGCGTGCGGGATCTTCTAGGCTCTCACCCACTCACACAGGGTGATTTTAGAGCTACAGCTCCTCCAGCTCAGCAAACAAAACCAGGCACCTTGCCTTCCTTCCCCTCTTTTTCCAACAAAAAAAAGGCTTTTAAACCCAAACCCTACCTTCGAATCAGTATTTTTTTCTTCTTCCCTCCAGACCCACTTCCCTTCCCAGCCCTCCCAGCAATTAAGCTCCTTCAGCCAGAGCTTTACAATAGGCAAACCAAAAGTAAAGTGAGTTTTCAGTTGTACAGTTTTTGAGAGACCAAGTGAATTCCCAGTGGGGACATCCATGTTTCCCAGCCAGCTCCTGCCAAGCCACCCCGATAAGGGGCAGATGTTTGGATCAAGGCAGGAACAGGCAGCCTGAGCCCTGTGATGTGCATCTCGAGCTGTGGTCAGAGCCAGATGCCACTGAGGAATGTGTTTAGTCACGGTGGGAACAGAGACCAGCACCTATCCCACAGCCCAAAGGCTTTGTCCCTTCCTCCACGTCCCCTGTCCTGCTCGGGGACGTGTGCCAGCCCCACAGCTCTTACCTCTGCGGAGCACCAGGCGCAGAGGGGACTCACGGCCAGGCACTGCTTGCAGGAGTTCACCCCGCGGGTGGTGCAGATGTTCCCCCCTGCGACAGCAAAAGAGAGAGGTTACAACCAGCAGAGCCCCAAATCCATGAGTGTGCTGAAACCTCAGTGCTCAGCCAGCAGCTTCATGAGCAGCCACAGCCCCCATTCCATCCAGACTCTGCTCTAACCCCCTTCCCAGCCCCAAACCCCAGCTGTTACCTCTCTCCCTTTTATAACCACCCCCCCCAGCCCGGTACCACCTGGGCTCCCTCCTGCCCAGGGCTGAGCATCATTTCCCACCTGCCAGCTCCTTAAAGGGTCCCCCACATCCCTACAATGTCACACAGGTATTGGAGTGAAGCCCCCACCGCTGGCAGAGGGGGACATCTCCCCTTGTCCTCCCTGCAGACATTTTTGGGTGCATTCCCAGGGGTGCAGCGTGGTACCAGCCCTGTCAGCAGCCAGGGAGCTGCCCCCTCTTCCCACCCTGCCTGACTCGGGGTGCTCAGTGCCTTCTTGTGCAGGTGGCTGAGCTCAGTGGCTGGTCCTGGCTTGGGTTCAAAGCCAGGGAAAGGAGGGGAGGGAAAGGGCACGAGTCCAGAAGCGTGGTGGTGGCAGTTTGCACCGATGCCCTGGGGCAAAGGTTGGGCTCTGCCAGTGGAGGTGGCAGTGGGGTCTTTGGGGGACACACGCTGGCCCCAGTTGTGATAGTCAGAGGTCAGTGGGTCCGTGCAGGGGATTAAAGGTCCCCCAGATGCTCCCAGGGCTCACAGTGCCAGTGCCTGCTGGGGCAGGAGTGCCTCCAGCAGAGGCAGGACTGTGCAGTTTTGTGGTTCTTGGTGCCAACAGCCGATGTGGTGAGCAGCTGGGGACACTGCTGTGGTGGTGTCACCCTTGGCTTTTCCTCCCTCCTGGGGCACAAGTGTCTCGGCAGAGTTTTGGGGTTCCTGGGGCAGAGCAGACTGCAGCCATGGGCCTGCTTGGCTGGGGGAACGCTGCGGCCTGGGGAGCCCGGAGGATGCTGGCATGGAGCAGCAGGCTCTGGGGTCTCCCCTTTGCCCCGTGTCCCCCTGTCCCTGCCCAGGGCTGTCCCTGGCAGGCAGAAAAAGTGGCATTTTCCGCAGCTGCAGGAAATGCAACGTGAAGCAGAAAGAGGAAACGGTGAAACGATGTCGTCAGGTCTTTGGGCAGAAGAACCACAGCAACGGCACCGTGCTGGCATGCAGCCTGGGAGTGTGTGCACACGTGTGTGCACGCGTGTGCAAGTGTGTGTGTGCACGGCGGCTGCACGGGGGCAGTGTCCCAGGCTGAGCTGTGCCAGTGTGCCCCATCAGACCTCTGCCACCCACACTCCCTGCCTGTCCCATGCAGGGGGAACTAAACTAAATGCTGAGCCCCCACTGCCTGGCTCAGCACCAGCTCTGGGGTGGCGTCAGCTCCCGGCTGCAGCACGGGAGGATGGGAAAGGTTTGAAATTTAACATTGCCCAGAAGAGCCACAGGCTGATCTCTGGTGCTTTCTGAGCAATGTATTCCCAGCAATATTGCATCCCTGGGGGGGCACGTCTGGGCAGCCAGGGAAGGCAAAGGGCTCTGAGAAAGCAGCAGTGTCACCACCAGCAGCAGTGCTTCTCACGCCTGTGCCCGTGGGAATCCCTCCTGCCCTGTCTGTGTGCATCCCTCCTGCCCTGTCTGTGTGCATCCCTCCTGCCCTGTCTGCGTGCATCCCTCCTGCCTTGTCTGTGTGCATCCCTCCTTCCCTGTCTGCGTGCATCCCTCCTGCCTTGTCTGTGTGCATCCCTCCTGCCCTGTCTGCGTGCATCCCTCCTGCCCTGTCTGCGTGCATCCCTCCTGCCCTGTCTGTGTGCATCCCTCCTGCCCTGTCTGCGTGCATCCCTCCTGCCCTGTCTGCGTGCATCCCTCCTGCCCTGCATGCATCCCTCCTGCCCTGTGTGCATCCCTCCTGCCCTGTCTGTGTGCATCCCTCCTGCCTTGTCTGCGTGCATCCCTCCTGCCCTGTCTGCGTGCATCCCTCCTGCCCTGTCTGCGTGCATCCCTCCTGCCCTGTCTGCGTGCATCCCTCCTGCCCTGTCTGTGTGCATCCCTCCTGCCCTGTCTGTGTGCATCCCTCCTGCCCTGTCTGCGTGCATCCCTCCTGCCCTGTCTGCGTGCATCCCTCCTGCCCTGTCTGCGTGCATCCCTCCTGCCCTGTCTGCGTGCATCCCTCCTGCCCTGTCTGTGTGCATCCCTCCTGCCCTGTCTGCGTGCATCCCTCCTGCCCTGTCTGTGTGCATCCCTCCTGCCCTGTCTGTGTGCATCCCTCCTGCCTTGCCAAGCTCTGGCAGCCGCAGCCCAGAGTCGGGGCGCGTGCCTTGGATTTGTGCTGTGCCGTGCAGCTGGGAGCCAGTTCTGGCACGGCTGGCAGAGGCTCAGCCTGCTGGGGACGGCAGGGGAGGCATGGCCCTGGCAGCCCTCAGGGATGGGGATGGCCCTGGCAGCTCGAGGTGCTCAGGATTAAAGTCTCAGAGCTGCAGCCCCAGGGCCACGTGCCCGAACACGGGAACAGCTTCTGAAACTGCAGGTCCCTGGGGAGCCCTGGTGCTTTGGTACCCAGAGCAGCACCACGGCCCCTCGGCTGAGGATGGGGGAGGAGATGCCAGGCAGTCACCTGCCCCATGCCAGGAGTTTCATTGCTCTCCACTCCCACATCCCTCCCTGCAGCTGCTGCATCCAGCTGTTGATTCACAGCCGTGGTGGCTGCAGCCCTGGCTGGGGCAGGGTTAGAGCACCCAGTGCCACCAGCAGTGCTCCTGGCCAGACTCCTTAATGCCAGGGGTGGGTTTTAGTTTGCCTTGGGATGGTTTAGTCACCCAGCTCTGCCCCAGCACCCAGCTGGCTGGGGAAGTGCAGGGCTATCACGGGCCTCTGCACCCATGGGTGCTCCAGCCATGCTGAGCCAGGGGATGGGACTCAGGGCTGACACCAGCATCCGGGGTGTGAGACATGCTGGTCCAAGTCCTATCTCAAACAGGCTTCCCTGTGACATGAGCCAAGTCCCTCAGCCACTCCCTGCCTCAGTTTCCCCTGCGCAGTGTTAACCATGGGGTCAGCTGTCACATTGTGCCACCATGCCATTGCTGGCAGTGGTGGCTTTGGCTAGGGGGGTCCCCACAGGTCCCCACCTGCCCCCTTGGGCTGCCTGAAACCCCAGCCTGGGGGTGTCTGCCCCAGGCTCCTGCAGCCCTGTGGTCTCCATTGCTTTATGACCAAGACATGTCCCCAGGGATGAGGGACACTTCCCTGACCTCCAGCACTGTATGGAGCCATTCTTGGCTTCACTTACCTGGTGCTGGATAGAGCAGGACCATCCCTTCCCCCTGGGAAGGGGCCGAAATCCCCTGGGCGTGGGGGGTAATTAACCAAGGGCAGTTATCACCATCCAAACATGAGGCTCGTCCTGCAGGCAGGCAGCCTCACCCCCCTCCCTGCGGGGAAATGCCTCAATTTTGGCATTTCCAGCACTGCTGGGTGCAGGGTGCGGTGTCAGGAGGGCTTTGTGGGGGGGAGGTGAGGAGGGGGGACCTTGGGGTGATGTAGGAGGATGCTGCAGCTTGAGCCTCATCAGGTTGTGGCCCTGTGAGTCCCCAACAGCACTTCCCAGGCTCAGGACACTGCCTGGCCATGAGCAGGTTAACAAGATCCCAGCACAGTCTAAACTAATAAATTCTCTTTTTTTTTTAGTTAGTTTTGATTTATTTTTTTTAAAAAAAATTTTGGGGGCTTGTTTTTCCAGCCCTAAGAACTAATAAACCAGAGTACAAAAGCTGCATTTTTTAACTATGAAAGCAGGAGGTCTCATGTAATAATCCAAAAGACTCAGGCTTAAAAAAGAAAAGAAACCCCAGCCCATGAAATACAGGAGAAGAGGAGATAAACTGTGCAGCATGGGAAGCACCCGCCTGGGACCAGGCAGCGCTGCAGCCCGAGCGAGGTGAAATGATGCACATGAAATACCCCAGACGTCTGTGGCTGAGCATCACCCTTCCTCCCCTGGCTGGAGAAAATTACTCAGTCCCTGATCTGCACTCCAAGTAACCTCTACATACCGTGGGAGCCAGCCACACACTTGGTTTTTTCCCCCCTCTGCCAATTCGAGTGGGAATGTGCACGCTGAAAACTTGATAAAAGTATTTTAGAAAACCCGATAAAGACACAAACCACACGTACATCCTCCCCGACCTTTCTGCCTGACTCACTGATAAGGATTTGGGTTTCTCTGGCTGATCTCCCCCCACCATCCTGGGGCTGTGTCTGTTCCCTGAACCTCTCCCTGGCTGCCAGCATCTCCCCGGAGAGGGGGTGCCCCAAACTGAGCTCAGGCACCGACGCGCAGAAATCACCTGCACAGCCCCAAACTGCAGCGCTGCAAACCCAAACTCTTCCAGGGGTTATCCTACATCCTTCTGCTGATGACAGCTCCCTCAGGCAGCAGATTGGAGCCTGATCCTGGGAATTCACCAAAGTCTGGAATTCTTTAGACAGAACAATGCTGCCCCGAATCCCCTTGAGTTTGGCTTGGAAAACAATGGGACCGATTTATAAATATATAAATTTATAAACACTGCACCATTTTGTAGTTACAGGATTTACTGTGAGTCCTGGGAACACACCTGGGGAGGAGACAAGGCTTTTCTAGGCTTCTCCACACTTCAGACATTGGACGTTTTTTTAAAAAATACAAATTACCTTTGTCCTGCAATCAGAGTTTTTAAAGAAAAGCAGCAAAATAGCATGAGAAAAAAAAATAATGCAAGGCAGCAATGCTGACATAAATGCACCCCGTGCCCTTAAAATGACATGGATACAGTGCCTACCTGCCCTGCAAACTCTCCCAGAGTCTTTTCTGTTTATGGAGGACGGAGCCCAAGTCACACCCCAGTCCTTCCATTACAAACCAGTCCCCGGAGCCAAACACAGCGTAGGTAGAGGATGTAAACTCGCCGCACCCAGTGCGAGAATAACGCACTAAACCGTGTCTTGACCCTCTAACATCTCAGAGAAACCCTCCCGGCCCTGACCCAGCCGGAACCCAACTGGTGTGAGTGGTGCAGTGTATTCAGGAGCTGCACCGAGGCTGCCAGCTCCCCCTCCGAGTCCTTTTCCTGGGATATCACAGACCCTGGGAACGCAGCAAGCCCTGGGATTATTTAGGGATAGAACAGGCGATAGAATCACTAAATGACCTGGCTTTAAGCAAGCGACAGCACCGTGGGCTGTGAACCTACCCCAGCCGCCAGCCGCACAGAGCAGGAGGATCCCGAGAGCCGCGCGGAGTTTTCCCATCCTCTCCTCCGAGCCCCGCGCGTGGCGGGGATGCTGCTTGGACCAGCCCCGCCGGGAGCGATGGAGAGCAGCTCCGGGGCAGCCGCAGGTTTTGAGCAGTCCGGGAGATGAATCATGAGTCTGGGTGTGTGACACACATGGCGAGCGGAGGAAACTGCGCTGGCTCCGTCACTCGGTTTTGAGTCAGGGACAGCCCCCTCCCGCTCTGCCTGCAGCTCCTCAGGGTTTTTTTTTCGCTCTCTCAGCTCAGAAAAGGACCTAATAAACCCTGGCAGGCAGTACACGAACTGGTGACCCACAGCCCTGGGGCTGGTAAGAGGCTCTTTCCCATAGGCTGCTTCGCCTGGGTTTAATTTCTTGCAAAATCTTGCTCACTCCCTTCTGTTATTAACTCTTGCGTGACAGGCAGCCTGTGTTTTAAACTCAGCCTGAGCTGCTGCTGAGTTCAGGGATTTCAGGGGAATTAAAGCCAATATGTACCGATATGAAAGTGTGGGCTCTGAGCTCCCTCCCCAGAGCACTGGTGTGAACTGGAATATCTCAGCTGAAACGGCACTGGGAGCTGAGTGAGACCCAGCTGAGAACTGGATCTGGAGAAACCCCCAGTTTGGGTATAAACCTGGACATCACAAGGGAGGGGAGGTTCAGCTTTGGGACAGATAACTTGGACCTGATTTTCTTCTCACTTGCAGGTTTTTTTCCCTTCTGTGTCCTCAGAAATTGCTTCTGCACTGGGCAAGTAAGGGAGTCGGATCTGCACAGGAATTGTCCCCAGTGAAATGCCTGAGCTGCCTGTGGGTGCCTCCCAAAGGGGTTTGATAAACCTCTTGTTCCCCTGTGATACCAAGGTCCTTCTCAGAGATGGGGAAACTGAGGCACTCAAAAGACAGACTGGGGAGCAAACGGGAGCTAAGGGCTGTTTCCCTGGCGCCCTGGGCTGCTCCCTCCCACCGGGTGACCGGGGCTGGGGACAGTAATGACACAACTCTGGGTCAGGACAATCCAACACACAGAAATGTCAGGCAGCAGAAAATGAGCTTGTGTGGGTACTGAGAGCTGCAGCTGCAGCCTGGCAGTGCTGGGAGCTGTGGGATGATGTGGAAGGTGCTGTACGAGACCCATAGCCAGGAGAGACTGGGATAACAGCACCTGCCCCAGGGCTGTGTGGCTCTCAGTGAGAGGTGATGGCCTTTTCGAGGGTGAGATGGAGATGGGGACTCTCCCTTGGGAGCCAGGGACTTCGCTTGAGAAGTGTCAATGCCTCTTTGCCTCTCCACTTGGCCCCACCGTCCCTGCAGGGTGCTGCTGCCCTCCCATGGCTGCGCGGGCTCTGCTCAGCAGGGGATCATTGTCATCCAACTCCCTCCCCAGGACTCGTTAATGAGGATTTGGTAAAGGGGACGAGGAGAAGCATCGACCCTCATGAACTGTCAAACAAGGGCTGCACCTTGGCTGGAACATCAATACAAACCCCACACCTACTTTCTGAGGGCTCCGGGTCTTGCCCTGCTCCACATCCCAGAGCCACCTCGCCCTGCAGACCCCATTAGCTGGTTTTAAGGCATCCAAATTCCTGCTTTTCCCACACGTGCCCTGCCTGGAAATGCTGCCTGTGTGGCCTTTCCCCATCGTGTGGGGCTTTCTGGCCACACAGCAGCCTGTCCCCATGCGCTGCACTGTCTCACCCTGCAAGCACGTCTAATGCTTCGTGGAAGAGATGATTAATTTGTCTAAGTTTCTACAGAGAGAAATGTGGGAGCTCGGCTCAGCACGCCCCTGCCATCCATCTCCCAGGTCCCCTTTGCTGGGGGACCCATCCTGCCAAGAGCTGGCTGCCCAAACTAGTGCTGCAGGCTCCAAAGGGACACACAGCCCTGCATGTCCTCAAACTCCCTGCCCAGCGTGAGCTGGGATATTCCAGCCCTTGCTTCCAGTGTGGTGCAAAAAACTCCTAAGAACAAGGAAAAAGCCACAAAATGAAGTATTTGACCTGTCTGCACCCGCCTGGGCTCTCGTCCTGCCCAAGGGCAAAGATGGCATGAACTTAATTCAGCACACTTGGACTGAATTTCCCTGCGGACATCAAGAAGGTGCTGCTTGACCTGAAAACATCGCCGTGATGTCAACTCCTGGTGACATCAAATCCTGGTGATGTCAGCTCCTGGTGCCATGGGGCAGCACACGCCAAGTGGGGGCTCCCATCACTGCTCTCTGATCTGAGGGCTGAGAGCTGGAATAAAACCAGACCTGGGGGGACAGATCAAGGGATGCTCTGGGGTTTAAAGTCTTTGGATGAAGGTGAGGAGCAGGCAGGGGGGTGTTTGAGAGCAGAGCAGCCCCATGGCCCCGGCTGCCCCATCACTGTGACCCAGGAGCGATGGGTGCAGCTGCCCAAATCCCTGCTCGGGCGTGCGGGGTGAGGAGAGGCTGGAGCTGGAGCCAGCAGAGGGAGCAGAAACTCCTTCAGTCTGGGAGCGAGCAGGGGAGAGGAGCTCCCACCCGGGCTGGGGCACTGGGGATGCTCTGGTTTCCCGCAGGGATTGTTTACTGGCCCTCAGGTTAAATATGTGCAGGTGCTCTCGTTTGATCAGGTCTTTCTGCCTCCCCCGCAAGCACTTCTCCTGCAAGATGCCCTGGCAGCCCTTCAGGGAGAGAAACAAGGAGGAAAATCAACAAGTAAAATTCAAATGAGTTTTTGAGCACCTAAAGCCTCAGCAGCAGAACAGGGACACAGGTCCCAGCCACCTAAAAGGAAAAATCAGTGGACACTCTCTCTCCCAAGCCACCCTCCATCCTCAGCCCGCCTCACGCTCCTGCCTTTAGCTGCAACTTATCAATTCTCATTTTAGGTTTATTGAAATCCCCTTTGGGGGCTGGGCGAAGAAAGCGAGCCGAGATGCACACAGATAAATCAGCACAAGGTCCTCACGTGGTGGCTCAGGGGTGATCTGCTCTGTGCCATCCAGACACCAGTGGGCAAAGCTGGGAATCCAGGATGTGGCAGTTCCATGGGCACTGGGCAGGGTGGGGACTAAGCCAGACATGGCTGGACACCCCGACTCCTCCTTTCACTACAGGACAAGGAGAGGGGGGCAATGATGAAATGTCCCCTGGGATTCCCTCGGTGGGGCTGGGGGGTCCAAGAGGTCTGCAGTGCTCCAGCCCCGGGTGCAGCAGGGATGCTGCTGCAGGACCCAGAGGTGGGGACAGGGCAGGGCAGGGGTGCTGGGCAGAGATCAGGGTGCAGCATCACAGTGCTCCCCTTCGAAGGGGCTAAAGGAGCAGGAGGGGGAGAAGAGGGAGGGAAAGGTGCTGGGGGAAGAACCCCCCAGCCCGAGGCAGACAAGGATGCAGAGAGGGGGATGGATGTAGCTCTCATCCGGAGGCACATCGCTGAGCAGAGCTGGGGGTGGACTGGGCTGGATTGGGCCAGCGCTGCTGTAAGGAGTGGGTGGCACAGAGCAGCAGCCGGGGGTGGGAGGGAGCAGCACTGACCTGGGGCTCACTGCACCCTGCCTGGGGGGGGACAGGGACCTGCCAGCGGTCCAGGATGAACACCGACCTTGGGGGCTGGCTTTGGGAGCAGGTGGAGGGGCTGGGGGGAAGGATGAGTTAGGTGCTGCTCCACAGGGCCTTAGGGGTCAGCCCCCACCCAGGGGTGGCACAGGGGTGGGTGAGGGCACCCGTGGCAGGGCAGGGGGGGTGCACAAGGCTGGGGAAGGGGTGGGCAGCCTGGGTGAGTGTGGAGGGGGAGGAAGGCGGTCCTGGGGGGAGGCTGGAAGGGGGTGGAGTTGCTGTTTTTTTCTTTGAACACGGGGAAGACTTTAGCTTGGAACTTGCCTTTGTGGATCTCCCAGCCGGCAGGAATCAGCTCTCCCTCCTGCGGGAGAGCCCCCGGGGGAGAGCAGCGAGGGCAGGGGGCATGGGATGACCCTCGGCTGCCTTCCTCTCCCCTGCACCCCCTTCACCTTTTCTCGTTCTCTCTTTTTTCGCTTGTTTGGGGGCTCCTGGTAGCGCTGCCTGTGCCAGGAGGGATCCAGGAGCCAGCCATCCCTCGGCTGCACCCATCTCACCTGCTCACAGCTTCGAGGAAGTTTCCCCTCCATCCGAGACAAAGAAAGGCAGGAGGTGGCTCGGAGCCCGCTGGCCCTTGGTGCCAAGCCCTGGCATGTGAGGGGTGGGCAGGGGGACTGCAAGCTTTCCTCTTGCCTCCCCTGGAGATTTGGGATCGCACACAGACCATGAATGGATCCTTTTTTAACCAGACTCTCCTGGAACAGGGAGCTTACCCCAACAGGACCCAGGGCTTGGGGATGCTCATGGCCTGCTGCAACGGGACCAGCTCGGTGCTGGCGACTGACGGTGGCTCCTCGGTCCTGGCGCCCGACGAGCGGAGCCTTTACATCACACGGGTGGTGCAGATCGCTGTCCTCTGCGTCCTCTCCTTGACTGTGATGTTCGGCGTCTTCTTTTTGGGCTGCAACTTGCTCATCAAGTCGGAGAGCATGATTAACTTCCTGGTGAAGGATCGCAGACCTTCCAAGGATGTGGGAGCTGCAATCATGGGACTTTACTGAAGCTTTCGTAGGCAAGTGAACTGTCTGGAGCTGGTGCTGAGATGCAGATTCCCATGTGTTTGGGGCAGCTGGGGGGCGAGTGGAAAGGAGGGGAGGCTTCTTGAAATGTGTCTGTGTCCATGGGAAAGCAAACCTGCAATTCTCAGTCAACAAACTGTCGTGGTGAATGGGGAAATCTCCCCGGAGTTGTATGAAGCACAATAAATGACCAGCATCATGTTGCATGCAGAAATGGCTTAAGTTTTGCATGAAACTTGCAGAAACAGTGATAATGTGCAGATCTGGAGTCTTTTCTGCTGTTACCTTGGATACTGCTACCTGGGATTTAGGGCTAAAAAAAAAAAAAAAAAAAGAAAAAGAAAAAGAAAAAAAAAGGCAAATAACTCTCTACAAAAAGAAAACAAAAAATCAAACTGAAGGGAAAGCAAAATGCATGGCATGGAGCACATCTTTGACCATGGGACAGGGGAAATGCCGTGTGAGTTGTACAACAAAGTCTGCATGCTACAAAATGTGTCAGTCTGTCTGCATTTCGGACCTCAAGCATGCACCTTCTGGTAGAGTTCTGTAACGGGGAAAGCATGTTCTTCCTTCTTTATCTTGTTAAATAAACTGGGACTTTCTTCTTTCACACTGTGCTGAAGGAAGAAAAGAATGCAGATAAATACAAAAATCCCACTCCAATCCCCAAACAAAAGCATGCTTGTTTTTGTACATGACAGCCTTTTTTCCCAAGTGCTATATTGTTACAGTCCTTGAGGTTTTGTAGTTTTTTTGAAAACTGGTGAACATTCAGGGGAAAAAAAAAAAAGAACCTGTTTCAAAAGAATTTGGTGTTGTCTTTGTTTTATTTCTCTGTGTGTGCCGAGTCCAGGTATTTCAATCCTAGTTTCAGATATAATCGTCTCACCTTCCAATTGAACTCCAGTTAGAGATATTTATTTAAAGCAGGAACTGCCACACATTTTTCACAGGCAAATATCAGTTACCACTAGCAAATAAATTGGTCAGGAACTACGTATTTCAGGCTTGTGTTAAATACCTGCAGAGTGCAGAGGCAGAGATTCATAAAGATGCTCCGAGTGCCTCTTGTAAAGCAAGATTTCAGCCTCCCAGTTAAAATCTCCAGCTCCTCTGATCCTGATGAGCTGTCAAAACTAAATTATGTGAGAGGAGGAGGGCTCCTGACCTTTGTTCAGTGATGGAATTGCAGCTCTGTCCGTGGGTGTGAGATGGAAATAATTTGAGTTTTGTTGCACCAACAATATTCCTGCTGGGTCCACTTCTGTAGTGGGAAAGCAATCGTGGATACTAGAGGAGCTGAGGATCTGATGCACTTGGATGTAAATCCAGAAGAACAGCTCTCTGCCTTTCCCAGAAGGGGAACAAGATTAGAGTGCATTTTGTAATTAATCAATATTTCCTGAGCACCTTCTTCAAGGTTCCCACGGGGTATTGGTGCGCTGAACTCGATGCAGAGCAGGACTAGTGTGGTGCTGTCACTGGCTGTCCCCACTAACCTGTTGTTTCAGCACTTTAAGAGCACAAAGACGACATGGCAGCAGGACCAGAATTTGGGATTCAGAGCTCTGAAACATGCTGTTGCTGCCAGTGAAACGGCTGGACAGGCAGGGCTCTGATTTTATTGAGCAGCTTGTAGGTCCTGCGTACCTGAGCAGCATTCTCAGCTGCTGCTGCCCTGCTGGCAGATGTAAAGTGGCTTCAAACAGCAGTGTGGAAGGGGATTTTGGTCCCTGCTGCTGAAGGGAGTGTTATGGCTAGTGATGTCTTTGCATATGAGTGCAAACTGCTGCCACTGTGGGAGCACAGCC
This sequence comes from Podargus strigoides, assembly GCA_028020825.1. NCBI lineage: Eukaryota > Metazoa > Chordata > Aves > Caprimulgiformes > Podargidae > Podargus > Podargus strigoides. Next base: position 3,295,564 of record CM051647.1, on the reverse strand, counting down.
CGGTCCCGACATCAGGGTGAGATGCAAATAACCCCAATGCATAGGGTGACCCTGCTCTGCAAACACTTAGGAGTGTACTTGCATTTATAACTGCATCCTCAGGCTGCTGTGCTGTCAGCAGACAGCCCAGATGTACTACATGAACTCCCATCTACCTTCTGCTTTAAGCTGGCGTTTGCTCCCTCTTGCCAATCCATCCCAGTGGTCCCAGTGCGAGAGAGAATTCAGAGATGACAGAAGAATCACAGAATCACAGAATCACAGAATGTTAGGGATTGGAAGGGACCTTAAAAGATCATCCAGTCCAATCCCCCTGCCAGAGCAGGAACACCTAGATCAGGTCACACAGGAACATGTCCAGGTGGGTTTTGAATGTCTCCAGAGAAGGAGACTCCACACCCTCTCTGGGCAGCCTGTGCCAGTGTTCTGTTACCCTCACTGTGCTAGCAATGCAAGCAAGGCACAGGAAAAAAAGTTGTTAATCCAAAGAAAGCATAAAAATAACCTTAACTCTGACCTGCAGCAATGCCCTGAGTGAAGGAGTGGTCAAATGTCCTCAGCTGTCCCTACCTGCCTTGCTCTGGCAGAGGCTGAGAGCTGTGTGTGGGTTGGGGGGTCCTGCTGCCCAGGGGGGGAACACTGCTCTGCAATCCCACATAGCCACCAACTCACCAGGTGTCCTTGGAGGCCACACCCAGGAGTGGGGCTTGGGGGGTCTTTGTCCCTTTTATGCTGTGGGGTCTTCCAGAGGAAAGGAGAAAAGCCAGGCACCGGAGGATCATGTATATGTGGGGGTGGAGGAGCAATGTAATGCCCCCGAAAGCAGAGCTGGGCACCTGCTGAGACAGATGGAACTTGCTCAGGAGTCAATTAGGAGAGGGCAGACTTTCCACATGGCCCCTTGGGGCAAGACCCCAACTTTACATTGGCTTATTCATCCTCTAGTTGTGCTGTGTCTCTTCCCTGGCCATAAGGGCTATGTTTACATTACCAAGTCGTGTGGGCTGACAGAAGAGGGTCTGCAGAGTGAAGCAGTTGGTAAGCACATTTGCCAAACCACATCATGTGTCCCCATGGGGTTACTGGGTTCCTGCTGTGGGTTTAAGGCACTTGCACACAATTGCCCATCCCATTAGATTCCCAATAAAAGGGTGATTACCCCATTGAGAGGAGGAATTATTTGGGGAAAAGGAGATCTCTGAAGGATTGATGCTGAAATGGCAAGGGGAGATCAGAAGGAAGGCAATGGAGGGCTGGCATAGCGAGGGAATCCCTTGGGTTAGAGATCTGGGGTCTAAAGACCCTCTTGAGGTGCTGTTTGAACTGCTCTGATTCCTTCCCCATCCTGTTTGCACAGAGCAGATGCCAGCGCAGATCACGCCTGCTGGAAGGGAAGGTGCTGAAGGCACCATGGTGCTCCCTAGATCTCAGACCCTGACAGCCCAGCTGCCCTGCCCCAGAGGCACGAGTCCTGCAGCCAGAGGATGAGGTGGTTACTCCAGGCCTCGTGTAAGCAAAGCAGACCATAATGGCTCGTTCTGCTGCCTTTCCCCACTAATAGCTGTGGTGTTTCATCTCACGCCTACTCATTTAGCTTAAGCTCACAAGGGGGTACTGGCTTCCAAGAAAATTTAAGCAGGTTTTTTTTGAACAAGGCTGGTTTAATGTTATTTTGATTTATTTTTTTTAAATTGCTGCTTGTAGCACGATAGCTTCCAGAACGTCACTGGGGTGCCAGGAGCTTTACAAGTGTGCTGGAGAGAAACTGCTGGCTATCGAGTACAGCAGAGACAGGGAGAGAAGGGACATGCCTAGGTGGAGCATCCCATCAGCGGCAGAGTGAGGACCAGGCATTGAGTCTCATTTAAAATAATCTCCTAGCAGTAGAATACAAGATACTGATGCAGTCCCATGGGACTGGCCACACTGGTCTGAGCCACTGGTCCATCTAGTTTTCATCCCTTCTCTGAACACAGTCATGATTTTAGGCAGTGCATGGTCAGTCAAGTTATCCTACTAATGGGGAACTGCTTCTTGACCCTCACCAAGAGCAACCTGCACTGGACCTTCACAATCCTCCTTCAGGAACAGCTTTCTGTCTTTGAGCTGGTCCCCGTCTGCTGCAATTCTGTTCCAGCTGGAATTTCTTATTTCTAGACAGGGAGCAGGGAAACAGCAGAGAAAAGGAAGTGTGAGAGCATTTCCCCCTGCCAAGCAGCCTGCCTGCAAAGAGAAATCCTGCAATCACTGATTTTACAATTGAAGAAATAGATGGCTTCACCCACCTGAGAAAACCCAGCAACCCTGGCCATATAGTTCTGCCTGTGGTGGGGAAAAACCCAAACCAAGTCTCAAATGACAGCCACCATATGATGTCCTGGCAGGCTTGGCTGAAGACAATTAAAGAGCTAAACAAGATGAGACAGACAAACAGATCTGGGGAGAGGGAAGATCCCAACCTGAGCCTGGCACCAGATGTACTGAAGTGCGTGCACCAAACACACACAGTATTTAATAATTCCTGAGAATTGCCATGGTAATGAAGCACAGAGTCAGGTTGTTATGGCAACAGCCTTTTTTTTAGGCAAGGAGGCATTACCCAGGTTGTAACCTCAATCCAGACTGAACACATTTCTGAGAGCCCTCAAAATAAAAAACGAAGTAAAATAAAATCAAATTAGATAAATAGCAGTTTCCTGTCTCTCGTCTGGCAGTTCTGAGCTTATTCCGTAGGTAGGTGGAGGGAACCAGGTTGTTCCAGTACCACATTGCTCTGGAGAGACTGGGGAATGGCTGGGGCAGATGTCCACAGGTCTGAAACGGAGTGCTGATGGGGTTGTGGGGCTGGACCCCTCTCATGGGTGGGTCTGGTTTCCCTGCCAGACCTCCAGCCTGGCTTCAGGGGTGTCCCCAGCTGGCTCACGGGGAGAACACGTGCATCTCTCCAGGTGTATGTGCACAAGAGAGTGGCCACGGCCAAACCCTCATCCCAGGCAAGCTCACAGAAGGATGCTGTGATCCCAGTTCACAGCCTGCCTGTGCTTACCTGCATCCCAAGCACTGAAGGTCCCAAAGCTCATCTCCAAGTTGAGACAGGCAGTTTGGGGGCTGGAGAGGAGGAAACAGTCCACTTTTCCTAAAGCCACATGATGGACCTAAGAAGAAAACACAGATTCCCTGAGCTCTGGCAAGGTCTCCAGGCTGCTGTGCTCCCCAAAAGGACACCCATCAAGCCAGAATGGAAATCTCCTGTGTCCTCCTCCTGCCCTCCCATCAATGGCCAGAAACCCACTTCCATTCCCCATCCCCAGCCATCCCTTCCAGCAAGTGTGTCAGGTTTGTCTTGGTGTTCCTCATATTGAATTTTAATTCAGTGCTGGTTAAACCAGCAGCTTTGTGAGCCCATTTTCTATTAAGGAAGCTCAGACAGTGCATGTAGGGCTTCATTTAGCAGAGAGATGGCTTGAAATACACCATGCAATTACTCAGGAACATTGCTCCATAAATCCCCACTGCAGCTCAGTGTGGTTCCTTTGTATCAGCTGTGTGAGAGCCATTAGTCTCCAGATAAAGCCTCTGTAGTCCATTAGCTCTGCCAGAGAGGGACAAGTTGTTGCTATGAGGGTCAGGCACTGAAGGCAGAACTGAGGCCAAATGATGACAGAATTCCAGAGCCAGTGTAGCTTCACAGCTTTGGAGACTTTGCCTGACAGTTTCCCTTGTTGAAAGGGAAACTTTTCTCAGTTTCTGTGTCTTCCCAGCTGCTCTGCTGCTGTGGCTGCTGCTGGTGTGTTGGCCTGAAGTTCCTCAGATCCCCCCTCCTGCCCTGGCCCCATGCTCAAGCCTCCCTGGAGCTCCTAGCTTGGCACAACACTTGCTCCCTACTGAGGTGTGCAAAGCACCTGGGCCCCCACAACCCCTGGGGCACAGAAAGCTCCCCACTTCCAAATAAATGTGGGTTGTCCCTCTTGCTCTTTGCTGAATCAGAGCTATGTTGGGATTGTTTTAGAGTCCTCAGTATAGAACATGGACCTTGCAGCTCCATCTGTACCAGGAAAATGATCAGCACCAGTGATGTCCCTGGGCACTGGAACTTGACTGATGATAATATTAACTTGTGAGAATGGCTCTTGGTGTCATTCAAGAGCCAACACCCTGACACGAACAGTCTGGGCAGTGGCAAAATGACAGAGTTAAAAGACCACAGTGCAGTTAAAAATGTTGCATTGGACTGTGCTGTCTGTGCAGGGTATCTCATTAGATTTGATGGAGTTACATAGAACCATAGAATGTTAGAGGCTGGAAGGGACCTCTAGAGATCATCTAGTCCAACCCCATGCCAGTGTAGATGTCTTTAAAGCAGTTTGGCTTTCTGAATCCAGCTCGGTTTTCTCAAGCATGAATGAGGGATTGGAAACCCTTGGTTTTAGTCCTGGAGAATCCATCTTGGGGAACACAGTGAGCCCAGGGAAGCATGAAACATCCTCAGCATCCTTGACAACTGCCTGTTCATGGTGTCAGAGGGATCACAGAATCACAGCACAGCCCTGGTTGGAAGAGACCTCTAAGACATCACCCAGTCCAACCATTACCCCAGCACTGCCCAGTCCCCACTGCCCCATGTCCCTCAGCACCACATCTCCACGGCTCTGAAATCCCTCCAGGGATGGGGACTCCCCCACTGCCCTGGGCAGCCTGGGCCAGGGATGGGGAACCCTTTGGGGGAAGGAATTGTTCCCCATATCCAATCTAACCCTGCCCTGGCACAACTTGAGGCCATCACCCCTCGTCCTGTCACTGTCACCTGGGAGAAGAGACCGACCCCCCCTGGCTGCCCCCTCCTGTCAGGGAGCTGCAGAGAGCAATGAGGTCTCCCCTCAGCCTCCTCTGCTCCACACTGAACCCCCCCAGTTCCCTCAGGCTCTCCCCATCACACTGTGCTCCAGACCCTTCCCCAGCTCCGTTCCCTTCTCTGCACACACTCCAGCCCCTCAGTGCCCTTCTGGGAGTGAGGGGCCCAAACTGAACACAGGATTGGAGGTGCAGCCTCACCAGAGCTGAGTACAAGGGGACAATCACCTCCCTGCCCCTGCTGGTCACACCATTGCTGACACAGCCCAGGATGCTGTTGGCCTTCTTGCCCACCTGGGCACACTGCTGGCTCGTGGTCAGCCACTGTTGCCCAGCACCCCCAGGTCCTTTTCCTCCAGGCACTTTCCAGCCACTGCTCACCAAGCCTGGAGCGTTCCATGGGGTTGTTGGGACCCAAGGGCAGGACCCAGCCCTTGGCCTTACTGAACCTCACCCCATTGGCCTTGGTCCATGGATCCAGCCTGTCCAGATCCCTCTCAGAGCCTCCCTACCCTCAGGCAGATCAACACTCCCACCCAACTTGGTGTTGTCTGCAAACTTACTGAGGGTGCACTCAATCCCCTCATCCAAATCGTTGGGTTCAAGATCTTTGGGTTCACACTAGTTCTCCCACTGAGATAATTTAGCCAAGCAATTCCCCAGCAATCTGGGCAAGTTTGTGCTCCTCTGATTTTAGAAACAGGCAATTTCTTGGACTTGTTTGTTCCATGAGCACATGATTATTGAAAATTCAGTTCAGAGAAAAACAGAATGTTGCCAACAATCAGTCTGGTTTGGCACATCCCCGAAGACATCACTGTCAGTGTGCTGGAAAGTGGTGGGGGTACTGGCAATGCTCAAAGACATAAACATGTATGCAAAGTGACTATCTCTGATCTGAAAAATGCTGCTCATCTACATGGATCTCAGGTTGTAAGAATAGCAGAAGTCCAGCTTCAGAGATGCCTTTGCAGCGCTCATCCTTCCCGGAAGCTCAGCAGTGTGGATGATGTTTTCACATCATTGATTTAAGGCAGGTTAATCAACAACAAAGCAAAAATGTCTTTTTAATGACATAGAATTTAGCACAGTAGTGCAGGAAGCTGAGGGGTGGCTCTGTGTGGCAATCTTGGATGCAGGTCACAGATGACTTCAAGGGGAAGGCAGTGGCTTTGGCACTCTTTGTCAGCCCGTGGTATTCAGCTGGTCAGGGTGAGGAGTCCTGGCCATGGCAAAGTGCTCTCTGCTGGGGTGCTGTCAGGGAGCAGCTATTAAATCAAACAAGTTTCCTCTTTTTGAGCTAATGACACCTGTCTGAACATTGATTCTCAGATGAATGCAGTCCTCCTGCCCCAGTGACAAGCTCTGAAGACACCACCACTGCAGGTGGATTTACTCTCCTGGCAAGGAGCTGTGAGATTAGAGGACAGAGCACCAGCATCCCTTGTCAGATCTGCCTTTGCTTTCCATGTGGGCTCACTGGCTGTTTATGATTTATGCAGCACCAGCTGTGCCTTCCTTTGGTGAACACCACCACTTCTAGTTTTCCCCCAAGTGACTCTAGGGGGAAAAGAGACAAGATCCATCCTCCCTGTGATGCTGCAGTTCTTCTGAAAGGGTTTGATAGTGTGAGGATGTGAGCTGTCACCTCATTCTAACTGTGGATGTGACACTGGAAGTGGAGATGACCAAGGCAATAATCAATGAAATGCAGGAGAAACATCCACCCTGTGGCAGCAGGCAACTAGAGCGACCTTTCTGGAGAAAGGGTTGGAACTGCAGAGCTACACAACTCTGCTTCTTCATTAAAGAGATGGTTTTGTTACCTTAAGTGAGTCCGTTGGTGTTGTTCGAGGTTGGTACGAGCGTGGGTGTGAGGATGGATGCAGCTGCTCGTGCAGAACACTGAACCTCCCAGGAAAACAAGATGTGCATGAAAGCAAGCTCAGGGCACTGTTCCCTGTCCATGACAGCTGCCTGGCTGGTGCTGGATGCTGTGTCTCTGCCCTGCCATGGCTCAGGCTTTCATGCCCGTGGGGTTAAATCCAGAGCCATCCTTTCTGGTCCCACAAGTGTTCACATCTGAGAGGTTTCTGTGCAGCTGTGAGAACTCCCCTCTTGCTTCACTGGGTCCCAAAATGCAGGCTTAATAGGACAAGACAGCTGAAGAAGCAGGCAAAATGTAATTAGGCTTTAATTAGCTAAGTTCTTTCTCTCAGATAATTGAAAATCAGACTAATTGGTTGCAATGAATTCCCAGTACAGACAGCCATCCAGCTTGGTGTGTGCCATGCCAGCTGCCACACCACTGCACGAGGGCCAGCCTGGAAACTGAACACTACTGCCTCCTGACCTGTGACACTCTGCAGGGAGAGATGTTAAAACCCCTCAATGCCCCAGGCTGCTGTGAGGGTGGTTTAGGGACCCATGTACACAGCAAGGCTCATTGTTCTTCATCCCACACTTCACATACCAGGGAGCTGGTGGGCCACTAGACCTCACACACCCAGGCAGGAGCATGCCAGCAATCCTGGTGTGATGGAACCTACCCTGGGTCATTTGCAGCCTGCCAGTGGATTACAGCTGGAAAGGACAACAGGTTTAATCTCCACCTGCCTCCATCGTGACTACAGCATGCAAGCAGCTGGCTGGCCTTAAGGAATGGCTGCATATGGTCAGTGCTGACTCAACTGTGCTGGTTGCCCCTTCTCCTGTCTCTGCTGCTCGGTCTGGCTCAGATGGTGGGTTTCCAGCAGCTCTGTTTCATGACCAGGGCTGTCCTAGGCTGATGGAAACCTCCAGGGTACAATTTGGAGTTAGCAGTGACACTTCTGAATCTGCCTTGGCAATGCTTTCTGGTAGAAAACCATAGATTTAGTAGCCTCTGGCTGCATTGGAGCTCCTTTCTACCTGGACAAAACTGAACGTTGCCACCATGGATGTGACAAGGCAAAGTGAAGTTGCTTTGCCCAGGCACACACGTTTTTTTCTAGCCAGTCCCTTGTGAGACTCCACATCCCTTGGTGTTTTGTACAAAAGGCAGTTTCCCAGTGGCCAGGGATGGCTCAGAGAGGTTGCACAGGTAGGAACAAGCATGATGTTCTTTTCATCGCAGTGCTTGAAGGATCATGCCTAGAAAAACGCTGGACTTATTCTGCATCCTTTGCTCAAGTTTCCCTTCTCTCCCCTGCTCAGCAGCATGCTGTGTGCCAGGTGGCTGCATTTCATTACAGAGTTTATCAAGTGCCTGGGGAAACGAGGCATGGGGGGGATGAAAAATTACACACACATTTCCCTCAGCGCCGACTGTTCGTCATCTTGTACAGAAATGTAATAATCACTGGGGCAGGCAGGGGGTGCAGAGGGGAGGTACTAATCATGTCTGCATCGTTCCTGGAGTTTGTGACTTTTTTTACACACTTCCATCTGGGATATTTCTTTTGCTTTGGGGTTAAAACTGCTTTCAGCTTTATGTGCTTCCCAAATGAATGGGAAGGAAGAAGGGAGCTCTGCGGTGGCTGGATGCTCTGGATGTTTCAGTTTCGAGTCAAGACCTGACATCTCCTTTTTCACCTGGGCTGCACAGCAATTCCGAAGTACTCCTCTGCACTGACCACATTTCACCATGGTATGAATGGCTCTGCCCACTCCCATCCTCTTGGGTTTGAGGTGCTGATTTCAAAGCACTTTGCACTAGAGATGAAGTCTCCAGCACTGCTGGATGAGCTACAACAAACCCAGCTCCTTCTCCTTGGCTCTAGTTAGAGCAGCAAAGGCTGACAGGAGAAAGAAGTTAGCGAGAGCCTTGGCTGCTTGGGAATTTGCCACATGCAGTTGCTTTAAGTGGCTCAGACCTGCTGCCTGCAGGGGTCTTATTTCAGGGCTTTAGGATGACTAACAGCTCCATTATTTTCTGCAAGGTATACACCAGGTTATCCTTTAACAGACAGGAGGGAACAACACCTGGCAGCAAAACACAAAGGAACACAGCTGGCCATCTGGGTGCACTGGGGCAAGGTCCCTTTTTATAGCTCCCTCCTCATGTGCAGGGGCTTGTGGGATGAAGGAATTGAAGAAGAGCAGCACCAAAGCTCAGCATCAGCATTTCCCTCTTTGTCATGGTGGAAATGCCCAGCTGAGCCTGGCAGTTCTGGCCAGTTCTGGAGGAGGGGATCATTTAGAACTGTGCTTTCATGCACAGAAGCTTGTGGCAGCTATGCTTGGAGCATTCCCAGCTCACTGAACCCTTCTTGTCTCTTCATGCCTCCCCACTTCACAGATAGGAAAGTCACACTGTCAACCAGATCAGGGAACCTGAAAAAATCCCATATTAAACTAACACTAAGCAGAGGTTTTTGTGTTGGGCAGTTCAGTCTCTGGTTCATCGTGCACCCCCAGGCAACACTGCTGGCACAACTGTGTCCTGCTACAGGAAAGAGGAGGGAAAGGCTGTCACACTGGGAAAGGAACTTCTCAAGCTTCCCAAAAAACAGCTTTAGAAGAGTTCTCCCCCAGCTTTGGATCCACTAAAACCCCAGGACCATTCCTGTCCACGATTTGTGTAGCTGGTGATCTCTGCAGGTCTGCAGAACTCTGCAGTTGTTCCTAGTGAACCCCATCACAGGGACTATTTCAGCTCCATTTCTCTGTTTTACTGGGCTCCTTTCACACTCTCACCTTGTCCTGCATTACTTGCACCTCTCCTCCCAGTGTGGGGTGTCTGCAAACATATTACAGATCCTGGTTTCTTTTGTTCAAGCCACCAAACAGTCCTTGTGCAGAAGCCCCTGGTTTTCTGGTAGCTTCTCCCACGCTTTTCTTTCGTGGGTGTGACAAGGCATTTTTGGGAAACACAGGTAGAATGCCACCATGTCTACCATCTGCAACAGCAAGAAATGCCTTGCCCAAAGCAACTTACATGGGACCTGTTGCTCCCTTACTCCAGTCTTCAGTGTAGATCAGTTCCCTGCAGTGGAGCCGGCAAGTTTTACTCCTGCTTTGAGTTTGGATCACAATGCAGAGATGGTGGGAGTATGTGGCACTGGTTTCCTGCTGATGGGTAATTTTGGAGCTTGGGAAATAAACAGAAAGAGACAAAACATTAAAATCTCGTGATAAAACTTGGCTTGCTTTGCCTCAGTCCAGCTGTCACACGTCGTTTCCATTTTTCAGGCTTTTTCTCCTTCCTTTTAGTCTCCATTTATTTCAATATGACAATAAAATAACTTTTTATTGCAAAACTGTCACTTTGCCTATGTCAAAATGTCTAACCTCCTCTTCTTGCCCCTCTGCCATTTTTTCCCCCCCATTTTCCTTAAAATTATGCTCCCTTTCCCCAGCTGGATCTCCCTGTGAGTACAGACCACTCCAAGGAAATGACTCCACTTAAAAATACCCTATGGCAACCAATTCTAAGCCATTCTTGTCATGGTTGGCTTTGTGTGGGTCTCCTGCAAGTTATTTCCTCCTGAAATCCCAAGCTCAATGTAGGAGAATTACCTGTCTTTTTAATCAAGGAATAATTTCAGCTGGGTAATGAATTGCCTGGGAAATGAATACGAAAGGAGCCGAAGCCCTCCAACAGAACAGCCTCCAGTTTCGTGCTATTAATGCTCCTTATGAAATGTGTCAAAACTCTGCCAGCCTTTGCTGTGCCTGCTCTAGGGACTCTGCCTCATGCCTAGGAAAATGAGAAGACAGTGGGGGAAGTGTGCCCAGAGCAGGGCTTGAGGAAAACATCTCCTGAAGGCCAGAGAGCTCTGGCATGGCTGCTACATTCAAGCTGAAGATGGGGAGCCCTTTGTGCTGTGCTGGGGTTGGAACTGGCCCTGAGCACCTCCCTGCTTTGTCTGCAGGCAGCCAGAAACCCGCTGAGCTGCTGAGAACGGGGCCCTTGTGCAAAGCCCTGCTTAGCTAAGCCAGGTTCTGCACTGACTCCATGCTTACACCAGCTGAAATCACAGCTTCATGATCCCACACCAGTGGCCACCAGAGAAGGGGGCTCCTCCTCCCATCCCCTCTCCTGTGCCCGGCAGTGAGGCAGATCAGGGAGCTGAGCTGGCTGGGGTTTTTTTTTGTCCTCAGTTCTCTGGATCAGCTCCCTGACTGACTCAGAGAGGATCCACCTGCCACCAGCGCCATCACAGGGAAGGCAAGTGGGAAACTGGGATCCTTCATCAGGCAGTGGCCTGCATCTTCCTCACCGCAGCCTCAAGATTAGGATCAAATCTCCAGACAAATCAACTCTCCATCAAGAGCTGGAGATGCTCAGCCCAAAGCAGCAAAGATGCTGGTGAACACTCCTGCAGTGACTGAGCCCCGCCGGTGGCTCGGGGCGCACAGGGTGCTGTGTCCTACACCAGCAGTGCTGATGCTGAGCACTGCCTGTCTCATTGCTACGTGGCATCCACTGTCCCACCCCTGCTGGATGCTGAACCAAACCAACTCCCTGTTCCTCCCAGCCAGCGCTGAGCTGGGCTGCGTTGGGGAAGGCGACTGCGACACTGTGACAGATGGCCAAGAAAGCAAATGCTGTTTTTTATGTCACCTCCGTGTTTCCTCCTCTGCTGTCTCCTGCTGGAGGCGGTGTTTGGAGATGGTGTGTGCTGCCAGCACACGGCTGGCGCCAGGGCTGAGCAGACAGCAGAAGGTTGGAACAAGGTGCTCGCACAGCTCTCCCCTGGCTCTCTCATGCTTTGTGACCTACATCCAGGCCTTCTCCTGCGGGAATCTGTGCCAAAGGTGGGCAGTGGAAGTGGACCGGTGCTTGAGGTGGAGTGTTTGCTTTTGCAGAGCTACTGAACAGCCCCCCACAACCTGCCTGCAGTGACTGCTGGCCCCTGGTTTCTTCTGTCCTGAAGAGCCAGATAACCCAGGAATCACAGAATGTCAGGGATTGGAAGGGACCTCAAAAGATCATCCAGTCCAATCTGCCTGCCAGAGCAGGAAAACTAGGCTAGGATCAACTTCTGACAACTGGTGTCCAGTACTGGCTCTTCTTCTTACAGACCCAACACTAACTGTACATAGAGGACTCTGGGCAAGCCAAAGCTTTGATAAAAGCCAGTTTCTGAAACTCCTTGATGTGCTGCTGCCACTCCTCTGCCTTTGTGCACATCACTCAGTGTCTCTGGGCAAGGAGCCACTGAACTCCCTTCCTGGGGCACAAACCCCACGGCAGTGTCCAAGGAGGGCTGGGCTGGTGGGAGATGCAGCCCCAGATCCCTGACATGCAATGGCAATTCAGCAGGGAGAGCAGCAGACTCCAGCAAGACAATGGGAGCACAGGGGTGACTGTAAACTGCTGTCACACCTTGGAGGAAGCAGGAGTGGCCCTACAGAGGGACACAGGCATGGGACAGAGGCACGAGCCACACCAGCCCATGCAGGTGGCTGCTCCACACTGCCAGCTCTGTTTCCATGGCAGGAGAGAGCTGCTTCTGCTGCACTGCTCGCCTGCCAGGACACCAGCTCCTTTCTCAGCCTGCCTGGTGTGGAAGGAGTGACTGACATCTCTGCTTGGCACCACATCTCTCTGCCTCCTGCTTCTGCCTTGTTGCATTTGGCAGTTCTCCCCCTTCTCCCTCTGTTTTTCCACTAGATCTCACACTCCTCTGCCACGGCAGCAGGTAGACAGACGAGAAGGGGTGGACAGGTATATGGGCTCAGAACAGCTCAGCAATGGTTCTCCTGTCTCTCCCTGCCTGCCATGGAGGAAGAGTGTCCCTGAATTCAAAGGTCTGGCATTGATGAGCAGTGGGGATCACTGGTGTTTAAGGCAGCTAAAGCCTCTTTTTCTAGGATGTGGAAATGAATTCTGAGAGGCTGGTGAAAAAATCAATGTCACACTGGGTGACAGAGCTATGAACTGGACTTATTCCCACTGTGAGCTGGGGAATGGGTCTGGGGAGCCCCAAAGGGCTCTGCACAGCAGCTCTCAGCCTTGTGGCCCTGAGAGCCAGGAGCCTGTGAGCGAAGGGTGAGCAGCTGGTAGCAGCTCTGCTTTGGGCTAGTGTTGCACTGGGCTCTCCAGCTTGCTGTGTATACCATATAAAGGTGGTTCAGGAGAATAAAGCAAAAGACAGTGGTGAGCAGACAGGGAGGTGAGCAAGCAGGGCAGACAGGATGGCAGGAAAATTCTGTGAAGAAGCAGCACAAAGTCGAGAGAAGCAGAGAGGAGCTGGTCTGCACCCACACACAGACCCAGCCCTTCCCCAGCAGCAGGAGCATTGAAATGGAAATTACTTGCTATTTCCAGTGCCAGAATCCTTCCTGCTCCCCCCAAGGAGCCAGACCTGGGTGCTGAGTGGGGAGCAGGGGAGGATGCTGGCACTTTGTGCTGCAGAAGGCAAGGTGGGAGACACAGGGGCTGGTTTCCTCCAAGTGGCAGAACAGGCAGGAAGTATTCCAGACCTCCCTAGAAGGCCCTGGTCATTATCCTGCAGAATTGTTCTGCTATGCAGGGAGACACGTGCGTGGGAGTGTGTAAAAGCAATGCCAGTCTGTGACCTGGCTTTATTTACCCATAGAGGGAGCATTGGCAGCCAAGAAGAAACTTGATCCCATGCTGCTCACTTCGGTGGCTGCACCAGCCTGGCCCCAGGGGAGTTACTCAGTATTGTAAGAGCCAGGCACAGGTCCAGTTCCTCTGGGCCAGCATCTGCTGACACGTGCCAGCCACATGCCTGAGGCTGAGCTGTACTTGGAGCCAGCACCCTCCCTCTGAGCTGCCCAGCAGCAGCTCGTGGCTGTGGAGACCTCCCACCTCTCAGTGGGGTGCTGGAGCTCAGCCTCCTGGGTCAATGCTCTCCTGGACTGTGGAGCAATGCCAAGGCCAGGTCTGTCACAGGAATGTGCCCCCAGTGCTTGGCAGAGAGCAGGGTGAGGACACAGAGCTCCAGGACTGCACCCAGGGCTTTATCCCACTCCACACTGCCACACACCAAGGACAACTGTCCCAAACCTGAAAAAGGGACACTGAGGAAGACTATGAGGGCTGGCCTGTGCCTCTGGGATGGTGGGATTAAGCCTACCTTGCAGAGCTCTGAGCTGCAGAGGTCCTTGATATTTCTCAGTCTTTGCCTTCATGGAGTCTGAGCAGCACTTCCACAGCACAGGTCTTTGACATGGCACTCTGCAGACTGGATGATGAAAGAGTTAACTGTCTCCTGGGATGGGGAGAAAAATCTGATACCAGCATTGCCTCACTGGGCAAAGCATGAGAGCCACCTCATAGAAAACATTTGGGGAAAAAACCCACCAGAAAGTGGTGAAGCCACACACCTGGGAACTAAGAGCTTTTTCAGCCAGGTACTTGGTTCCCTGCTGGCACAGCCCAACCATCACCGTGCTCTTATTCTTCCCATCCTACATGCTCCCAGGCATTCACACCAAACCAGATGGCTCGCCCTGGTGCTAGCCTGGTTCCCAGCCTGCAGACCTGGGGGTTGTTCTCTCATTGGGCTGTCTCAGGCCAGATGGCTGGGGGTCAGAGGCTGGCTGGTCGGCAGTGGGATGCTCAGTGTGATAGCTGGAGGGGCTGGCCAGATGGAGCATGTCTGGGCTCAGATATCTTTCACACATCTGCCTCCTGCTTCAGCAGAGCTGGCTGGGAGCGTTCCCAGTGGGTGGCCAGAGGAGAGCTAGACCTGCTCCATCCTCCTTTCCCCTCCTGCATGGTACACACATTCATTCAGATGCAACACCCCAGCAGGAGTGAGGCTCAAATAAGATCAGTCAGGCACTTGTCTGTTTTCCAGCTCCCCCTGGCCTTTCTGAAAGAGCTTCTGCCCACACAGCTCCTCCGCTGCAGCACAGCTCGCACAGAGCTGGCCACATGAAGAGTGCAAATCTCTGCAGGGAGGGAACTGCCAGTTACTTGGCCACGGTCAGCATCTCAGGGCCTCATCCTGCAGCACTTTGAATGAAACAGAGTCAGTTTGTCACACCAGAGCAAAGAGAGTGTAAAAAGGAAAGCATGTTTTGAAGCTATGCAGTTGCCCATCATTGCAAGGTTCATTATTTCTGGGCAGCTTGAGCCCAGTCCTGGTTAAACAATGACAGCCCAGGGCAGAAAGAGCTCAGGATTATTTCCACCTGTCTGGGCTGCTTGTTTCAGTCAGGCAGTGTGCCTTAGTTTCCCCATGTAGAATGTCAGTGATGCTCAGCTTCTGTAGAAGTACTGCAGTACACAGTTTACTGGGTCTGATCCTGGTTACTCCATTCCCCTCATCAGTCTCTGGACCCTATCAGACTCCTTGTAATGGTACAAACAGGAAAGCAAACAAAAAGCCAGGATTTTTCACAGTAGCAATACACACTGTTCTCTCCCATGGCAAAGCAGGGGCTGCCTGTTTCCCCCCAAAAGGCTCCTGAGAAGCTGTACCAGAGCTCTGTCAGACTGTGTTTGGGATGAAGACACTGTGAATGAGCCACTGCCTGCCAGCCAGCAGCTCTGTCGACTCCTGGCAGCAGAGTGCAGGCAGGAAGGGTGTAAGGTGACCCCTATGTACTGGGGCTTCCCAGAGGAAAAGATGAGCATACAATGGATACTGATCCGTGCACACAGCAGATCTGATGCTTCTGGGCTGTCAATCAGGCACAAGCAGCCACTGTCCTGTGTGTGAATCATCCTAGAATCCACTGTGCAGCACAGTTGTAAGCCCTGTTTAGGATCATTGCTGCCTCCTCCTTCCTGTAGTATGGACTGGGCTCCCAGTCCATAGCAGATGCTCTGCCTTTGCTGGCAGAGGAGTGCTAGAGTTTCAGCCTTTCTCTCCTGTGGCAGCACGAGAAGGGATGGGGACTGATGTGGTGTCTATGCTGCAGCCTCTAACAGAATTAAAAGGAATCAAAGATCAAGAAGCATGGAACAGCTCCTCTACAGGGATGGACTAACCTAGAAATCTTCAGCCAGGAGGAGACTTCAGTGACAGGAAAGAAATGGCTGGGGTTTGTAAGATCTTCAGATAGTGACTGGGGAGCAGACACCGCTCACTTTTCACTCCTCAAGAATGAGAACGGCGGAACGCAGAAGAAATGACAAACCCGGGGGTGCAGAAGGAACACACGACAGTGCTTTCGCACGCCGCAGGGTTCACGTTCGTTTGCAGGAGCCAGAGCCACTGCCAGGCTCGGCGTGGGGCGAGATGCACTCACTGAAATCTCCTCACCAGGACTTGGAGGTGTAAAACAGTCCCTAATCTGCTCTTGGTGAGGGAACACGTGCAAGCAGAGCCAGACTGTCCATCTCTGCCTTGTTATTCATGTGCTGCAAGAAACAGCACTGCAGGCAGCTACCAAGCCACACACCCTTTGGTCTGACCCAGCACGCCTGTTCTCACCCCCTGCGTGCTGCTCAGCCCCGTGGCTGGGAACAGGAGACAAATTCCACACGTGCCTGCCTGCCTTGGCTGATGCAGGGCAGGCTCAGTGTTATTTCAGGACAAGATTTCCATGAATAACTCCCCTCATCTGCCAAACCCAAATTAAAATTTGCTGCCAACAGTCATAAGCCCTCCCCCCCATTCCTCCCTCTTTTTTTTTTTTTTTCTTTTTTGGACATTTTCCTGCATTAAGATAAACCAGTGATAAATCCAGATTGTGCATTAAACATTGGCCCACGCGGTCTGGGAAACAAAGAGCACGAAGGAACGCTGGGAGCGAAGCTGTTGCTAGCCCGTACGCATTTGGGCATGTGGGCTTTGAAAGGATT
This sequence comes from Podargus strigoides, assembly GCA_028020825.1. Lineage (NCBI taxonomy): Eukaryota > Metazoa > Chordata > Aves > Caprimulgiformes > Podargidae > Podargus > Podargus strigoides. The sequence goes on along the minus strand of CM051647.1, from coordinate 3,279,000 downwards.
TTCTCAGAACAATTCTTTCAGGTTTCCTAGTGAGTCTGTAACACGAGTTTTTGTGGAAAAGCACTACAGCCTGCAAGCATGTGAGCCCCAGATGCAGAGGTGGCCTGGAGTTGATGCCTTTCCATGTGCAGGGAAAAGGTCTGGTTAAAAGCCAGCAGCTCGGCGTGATGCTGTAGTATTCCTGCAGTCCACTCACTAAGTTTTTTAGGAGGCTCCCAGCCTGCTTTCCAAGGTAAAACATGCTTGCTTTCTCCAGCCATATCTGGCACTTCAGAGTGCTAGGGTGCCCAGGCAGAAAATTCCTTACAGAAGAAGTCTGCTGTTTTATCTGACAGAGATTTCTCGCTTTCCCTGGAAATCTAGAGGAGTCCTGGGTGCAGTGACACAAAACCTCTTTCTTCTGCCAATGAATGTGTTCTGCAGCCTTGGAAAAGTGAAAGGGGTGGCTCAATGGATGGCTTCCACTCAAGAATTAGGGTGGGCTCTCATCCAGCAGCCATCCCCACATGCTCACAAAGGCAAACAGGTCCCACTTACCCTCATGGCAGCAGTGACACAGCAGAGCAGGATAGCAGGAAACTTCCCAGCAGGCAGGTTCAGTGTAGCTCAGGCAATTCCCTCACTCACTGAAGCACTGGTAGGAGCTTTGTGTGTGAATGTGAGTGTCTGTAAACTAAAGGAGTGATGGAGAGGGCACCAGGGGGGCATGCAAGTGGGGTAAGAACCCTGCTGGAAGAGATCAGACCCAGGCACTCGTGTGTGTCACACACTCCAACCCCTGGCAGCTCAGCCTGGAAGGGAGGGCCAGTGAATCTCCATGGCATTCATTTCCCTTCACCTCCACCTGATCTATTCTAGGAAAGCCTGCCTAGAATTCGTCCACCCGAAGTGTCACACTTCACAGCTCCCTTCCCACGCAGAGCTCATCCAGCAGCTTGCTTCCTTACTCTGAATAAATGCTGCTTCCCTGCCTGCCTCCCCCAGCCAGGCTGCACTGCAGATGGGTCCTGCCCCAAAGGCACACAGGGTACCTGCCTTCCCCTGCACCCTAGGGAGGATGTGGCAAGCCTAACCCATACCGTAGCATCATAGAATTGTTCTGGCTGGAAAAGACCTTTAAGACCATCGAGTCCAACCATTAACCCAGCACTGCCCAGTCCCCACTGCCCCATGTCCCTCAGCACCACATCTCCACGGCTCTGAAATCCCTCCAGGGATGGGGACTTCTGGACAGTCTGTGTCAATGCTTAACAACTCTTTCAGGGAAGAAATTTTTCCTAATATCCAATCCAAGCAGCTCTGTCCTGCTTCCCACCAAGGGCAGGAAGAAGGGGTAGGGATAAAAGCTGCACCAGGGCCTGCACTCCTTGGTTTCTGCTTCCAGCCAAGGCAAGCAGAGGCAAACGCTCCCAGGTTGTAACACCAAAGGGTTCAGTGCTCAGGGCCAGCCTGGTGATCTGGTTCCAGGCAGATCCCAACCCACCTCTCAGGGCCAGCCTGGTGATCTGGTTCCAGGCAGATCCCAACCCACCTCTCAGGGCCAGCCTGGTGATCTGGTTCCAGGCAGATCCCAACCCACCTCTCAGAATCACTCTGGTGTCAAAGCCATGGGCAAATGCTGGTTTTGAGTACAGTAGAAGGTTTGTGGCTCCCTGGAGAAGAGACCCAACTCCTTTTTGGCACCTTGATGCAAAGAGGGCTGGCAGTGCCCAAACACCCTTGGTTGCTGTGAATTTTGACACAGTCCTTCCTAGAATAGAAACAACTAATTTTCCCAAGAGCTGCCTGTCAGCAGTACATCACAGCACGAGGACAAGAGACTCAGTGAACCACCACTCCCCTGAGACATCTCAGAGACAACCATAGCCATAAGCTAATAGCAAGTGCAGAATCACACCTGCTTTCAGGATTCAGGCCAGTGCTCGTGGACGAAGGAAATGTGCTGACCCAGAACATGGACCACCATCCTACTCTGGAAGGACACACTCAGGTAAGCCAAGGCTTGGTAACAGTGCTTTGATTGTGAAATATGCAGAACAAGTTTTTCAGGTAATCAAGCACTGCTCCTGTGGGGACTGATAACGTGAGATGTGAAAACCCAGAGAAAAGGAGAGAACTGGTCACCTGGGGAATGCACCCATGGAGAGCCCAGCAAGCCCAGACACAGAAGATGACGGACTGTGATATCACCACTACTAGAACAGACTCAGATGGTGAGATTGTGAATACTTCTGTCCCACTTCAGCTTCCCAGAAGAGTAACTGGCAATACATGGAAACTCCAACGAGCCCCACGTTCAAGCCTCACAAATGGAATCACCCAACACGCTGCCTCCTCCCAGGGCTTCATTTATGAAAAATTCAAAGAGAACCAAATTCAGCATTTCATCAGCTCAATGTCAGACTGATGGCAGGGCAGAAAATGGCTTGTTTTCCTATAAATCTGTTATTTTTATGTAATTTAATCCCTGTATTTTTAACCCTCTCTGGCCTGGGTAGTCTTTCAGTGGCCCCTGGCAGATACCTGTGTAACCAAGAACACTCTTTCCTTGGATAGTCTCCCTTCTCCCAGTTATTTTCAGACTTCCAGACCTGGCTGTGATTACACTGAGTAATTCTCTGTGGATTTTCCTTCCATGAATTTTTTTAGATTCTTTTTGAATTCATGTAAACTTCTACCACCCTAATAAGTCAAAGACTTTCACAAGTCAACTCCCCTCATATGTAAAATTTCCCAAAATATAAGTCCTCCTGTTGCCCCTCAGCTTTGGCTCCAAAGGACACCCTGCCACTCTTGCAATTCTTTAAAAAAACCCACACCATACTCTGGTAGCTGATCTGGCCCAGAGTTTTTGGCAGGTGCTCCTTGAGGCAGCCGTAATCACTCATTTAAATCTCATTTATTTTTATTTTAGAAAGCTCCCTAACACCAGAAAAGACTTCTTTCCTGCATCTCACTGGAACTGTGTGCATATTGCCATGGCAACCATGCCAGAGATTTCTGTGGTCTCAGACCCATTTTATTGGTTATTAGATATCTGTGCAATAAATATATATATAGCCTTGTTCTCCCATCTGTCTGTTCCATCTGCTTATTTCTAAGTGAAATACAACCATTTTGCTGAGCCACAGCTTTCTCTCCTTCCCCATGGAACTGGCTGAAGGAAACAGAGATGCATTTGCTGATGGTCATGGAAGTGGTGAAGGGAAGGAAGAGGAATGAAAGACACTGCTGTGGACATGAACCTGGCCATCACACAAAAGCCTATCAACTGTGATGACACCACCTGCAAGGTTAAACCAATTCTTCCTCGCAGTGCAAGTCCCTGCCTGTGATAGCTGCCCAATTATCTCCCAGGTGTGAAGGGGACTCCAGAGGACTCTGGCCAACACAAACCCCATTTGCTCCTGGTGGAACTGCTGTGGCCTGGCTGCAGCTCAACCCCAGCTGGCTGGTTTCCTGCCACAGGGTCACTGGGGAAGTCGAGTCAAACCTTATGTCACCGGTCAGAGAACAGGAAACTCATCACAGCTCAGCTGCATCCATCAAGAGTCCTTTCTACCTTCCCAAAAGAGGAGAAAACTATCACCTCATCCCAGTACACACTGTTCCATGGAATGGGAAAACACCAGTAATGAGACCTCTGTGCCAAACTGGCCATGTTCCTCCCTACAGTCATCCACCCTGCACTGGAACCCGCACTGAAAGCTGTCTGACATGCCCCCATGTGAGGAACTAATTCCTTCTGGCAATGTTTGCCTTGCCTGCCCACCCCCACAGCCGCCGCTGGGAGAGAGGATGTGTTTCCAGCCTCCCAGCTCCCTTGCATTATTTAAGCTGTCGGTTGTTAATTATAGCACTGCATTTCAACTTGATGCTTCCCAGGGGGCCAAACCACACTACCAGACTAAAAGCAGTTCCCAACTGAACACTTTGGGAGCCTCTGCTACAACTGAGCCTGTCTCCATCAGCCAGGGTGAGACATTCCCTGACTGCTCCCAGGAGACTGGAACTGCACTTTCTGCTGTAAGACCCATATCTGCACTTTCTTACCCAAACATTCCTGCTCACCAGATGGGAGCCACAGCTTTCTGGGAAGGGATTTCAAACTGGCCTTCAGCTTTCTCAGTGTAAACATCTCCTCACCTGCCTCCCCATCAGCTGATGGAAGGGGCAGTGAGGATGCACAGCCTGGTCTAGTTGGGGATGCCTCAGAGTTCAAAGCAAAGAGTAACCCCCACCACAGCCTCTCCCACTGCTCCACTCTGCTTCCACCTGACCTGCAGAGCAAGGCCAGCAGGATGACTTGGTCCCATCAGTTGAGCTCCCCATTTCTCACAGGTTGGAAAAACTCTGCTGCCTTTCTGTTGAAGCAAATCAAGTGTTTCAATCACACCAACCATGACCACCAAGCTTGGGGGACCCACACACCCCTCTCAATGAGGAAGGCATTGCTAAGCAAGCCATCAGGTCAAGGGAGAATAAGCAAATGAGAAACTGATGTGATGCTGATGCTTTCTAGCTGGTAGGAACATCCTCCAGCCAGGCTGCCCCTTTGCCTCGTGTGACCACGGAAACATCTGCTCCAAATGCAGAAACAAGTGCTGTGATCAAACCATCAACTTGCTCAGGGCAAGAGCATGGGAAAAAAAAATAAATGGGAGTAGACAGTAGCATGGGGAAAGGTGTGAGGATCCTAGACTGCCAGCTCCTGGCATAAGAGCACCCATTTCCCTTGACTGTGTTAAGGGAGATGTTGCTTTGTGGGGATCTAATGGCTCAAGTGTGCCAGAGGAAACTCAAAAGCTGATTGAAGAGTGTTTCAGAAAGAGCCTAATGCTGGCACCCCCTTCCAGTTGTAGGCATATGAGTCTGTGTCCTGGCTGAGCACCATGAAAAGCAGCACAGCCCAGCAACTGCAGCCAAGGGATGTCCAGCTATGTGCCCTCTGCCACTGGCAGCTGGTTGGAGGCTTTTCTGAACACCTACTGAACAATCACCACAAGAGAGTTCACAGCATGCTTAGCAGGGTGCAACTCCTAAAAACAAGAAAAAGGAATGAGGCAATAAATGAAAAAGAAGGAAAACAGAAAGGTGGAAATTGTATTGCATTGAGCCATAACAATAGTTGAGAACAGCCTTTAGACCAGGAGATTTGGGGCTGCTGTTCAGCTCCTATGTGCTTTGCTAAATTTGCATAAAGAACCTACAGTAATTATAATTTCATCTTGAATAGGTTTTGTTTTAATTATGACTGCTTTTTCTGCTCAGCATTAATTGGAGAAATCACAGAAGAATGGCAAAGCAGGAAGGCTGTTGGTGACTTTGGCCTTTCCTTCCTCCAGCCAGCTCACGTGCCCCATCACACCCCCTTTCTGGTTGACCCCCCCTGAAATTTTGTGCAGTGCAAAACAAACCACACAGTGATAAAATAATTACAGCCATGCAAAGAAACCAAGCACCTTCCTCCTGGGACAAGTATAGCCCTGAGCAAAGCTGCCTCAGAACACACTCCCAGCCACAGACCCACTTTGGCACTTGTGGGGGTCTGCAGCTCAAGCTACAGGTGGTTTCTCCCCTTAAAATCAGCTGCTCAGACAAACCCCTGTGGTTCTCAGAGGTTAAACCCACAGCAACCCCTCAGAGAAACCCCCTTCATGTCACAACCTCCTCAGAGAACCCCTTCTGCACCAAACCCTCCCTCACCACCACCATCACTGACAATAACTTAATTCTCATTGCTTGGTAGTCTAATAGCCAGCCTAAAGCCTTTGGGCTGTGAATTACACTTAAATTCTTGCTTGTCTTTTGGACAGCCATTTCTCAATGCCATTTCAGGGACTGGTAGCCTGCTCCTGCCACCTCAGCCTTCTCTGACCTAAACTGAATACACTTGACCTCTCAGTTCTGTAGAGGGAGTAGTTCAGGCCTCCCAGATGTCATCCACCCTCTCTAATTTGTCATCTTTAAGATAGGATGCTCAAAAGTGGACAGCCTCCAGCTGAGAACTCATCAGCAGTGAGCAAAGCACACTAATTATGTCCTGCATCTTGCATGTGAGAGTAAGTATGTATCATTGGAGAAGAAAGAGCAGACCAAGTGGACAGTGGTCTTTTTGGACTTGAAAGAGAAGATGTGCAAAATTGCACAGGAACCCTTATAATTAGTTGCTGCCTACTGACAGCAGCTGGCAAGACAGCCCTTTGCCCATCAGCATTCAGACAATTAATTAGCTCTGGATTCCACCTGAGATGGTGGAGCAGCTCTGTATTTATTCATATTTGGATAAGATCAAAGTGAATCACTTTCATGATTTATTATCTGCAGAGAAAAATCTCTACATCTTATTTCTTCAAAGAGTCCAGCCTCCATCTCACACTGCATAAGCAGAAGAAACAACTTGATTTTCCTGCTAGATCCCTGTCTGTAGGCTGTTTGCCACATGTGCAGGGGTACAGCTGTGCGGTGCATAGTCAGGATCCAAGATATTCCTGGAGCTGCAGTGAATTAATAGAAGGCTGCCATCAAGGCATTTATGTCTCCATTGGATTAGGCAGTTTTAACAAGAACAAAACAGTCCCAGACACTCAAGCACAAAGCAAGTCTTGCTTAAGGTTGAGGTTACACAAGCAGGAACTGGAACTGCAAATTGTGCACTGAACTTGCAATTACCTTGAGACAGGAAATATATTATAAACTGTCAGAAACAACAGCAGTCATGGTATCTCCTTATAATTATTTTGTTGGTTTGTTTGGCTTGGGTTTTTTTTGTGTTTTTTTTTTTTTTCAGCTCCAGAGAACCTCACAGGAAAAGGGAACAGCCTCATGGCACAAGCCTTCCACCCCAGGAGCTTGGAGGGGCTCCCCAAGAGGTGTTTGGAGGACAGGTGGAATACAACCCACTGGAGACCTGTGGGCTTGCTCAGACACAGATGGCCTCAGTCAGGGCAAACTTGGAGGCTGCTCTCCTGAACTGGTGCTGCAGGCCATGCAGGAGGCCATCCTCCAGCACAGGAGAACCATGAGGGCAAGAAGAGGATGTCTGGGTGGAGTTCAGAAGTGTTGGCATCCCCTTGCCCTGCCTGTGCCAGGCTCAGGATAGCTCCACTGACTGCTGCCAGAAGCACTGGTGTATGGATGTGGGCAGCAAGGGGCTGGGAACAGCAACCCCAGCACTACCATCTCCCCCTAACTCCTCACACTGGACATCACACGAGCCTGGCCAGGCATCCTTCACAGGGCAGCACAGTGTGGTACTGCCTGCAGCACTGAGAAGACCTCAGAACCTGGCCTCGTTCTGCTGCTTGGTGCTCAAGCCTGGCAGCCTGCAAGAAAAGCCTGAGAAAAGCCCTGCTTGAAATCCTGCGAAAAAAAACCCCTTTCCTCTCTCAGGGCCCTCTGTGCAACTAGAGAACAGTGAGCTTGTCACCCCCCAAACACACTGCCCTTCGCTCCCACCCCCACTGCTTTACCTTTCCTTTTCCAGGCAGCACCACATGCTCATCAAAAGCCAGACCTTCATTTTCTGCCTTCAAACCCACCCCATCCTGGGGGAGGAGGGCTGGGGGTCTTTAATGTTTCTCAGCAGGCTTGGCCCCACTGCCATGAGCGGCCGCCTCCAAGGGGTCTGCGTTGCAATTTGCCTCATTATTGGAGCTGGCGTGCAGCCTCCCCGGGACACATCCTGTGCCCAGGACAGCTACCTAATGGGACATCACAGGAGCAGAGTGGCCCTGCTGGTGTTCTCTGGGGAAAGGAGCTGGGCTTCAAAGCACCCCACTGGCTTCCTTTGTGCGGAGGAAATTTCCCCGTGTCATTAAAAGCAGCGGGTCTGTGAGCCTTGGTGCTGGGAAGCAGCACAGCATTGGCACTGCAGGGCAGGGCTGCCCTCCCGAGAGGGATGATGCTGTTCGACACCAGCGTGGCTCCTGTTGTGCTGTGGAGCTGTGCTCTGCTTGCAGGGGCAGCTAGGAGCCCATGATTTTACAGTGCATGGGGGACATGGCTGCTTGCTGAGGGCAAGCTCACGGGGTCTGTCATATCCATGCCTGCTGGCACCCTGCACTCGGGGGTCAGGGGCACTTGGGGGTGCCTCCAGAGTCCAAGGCAGATGCAGGGATGGAACAGCTCACCCTTTGGAGGGGTCTGTGCGTCACCACTGATGCCAGAGCACCGAGGGCAGTGATGCTCACAACATTGGCACTACGTGCAAAGTTCCTTGTCCTTGTGAGTGTCGCCCTCTGTGCCATCTCCCCTCTCCACGTGTGTATTCACTACAGTCACCGCAGTGCCTCGGCTCCCTTAGACCCCCAGCAAGGGGGTGCAGTCCCACCAAGGGGTGCTCTGGTGCAGGAGGAGACTTTCAGCAATTCCTGTGAGCAAGTAGAAATGAGTGGTTGTCATGGATACCAATATGCAGTCAAGGGTCCAATTCTGCACTGCTCTGCTCCTCCTGTCCTCCCTTGCCCTGTCACGTGGGATCTGTGGAGACCCCACTTCACGTCAAGGAGGTAAAGGCAGTTGAAAAATAAAGTCTACTATGAATGTGGCTTTGTTTCCCAACTCTCACTCATCCAGCTGTACCTCCCAGCTCCCATTTCACTGGGATGAGTCTGAATTCAAACAGGTCTGCATGAGGGCAAAACTGGGACAATGGGGTAAGTGCAGAGCCCCCAACCTCTCCACCAGCACAGATATTCCAAAAAGCACAAAGTCACCATGTACTTCAGGCTACCCAGGCTCTGATGGTGGGCAGGAAGATGAGTGAAGAGGTACATTTTAAAATAAATGACAATTACTGAGGGACCTTGGGAAGATGAAACTTTGGTTCCTGAGTTACTTCTGGAAAGCTTCTGTAACATGCACAGAATTGCCCTGATCTAACAGAAAAACTTTTTTGGATCCAGCAAGACTGAAATCTGACATAAAAAAAAAGAATATTTCCAAGAGGATTGCTTGTAAACATAAGCATCAATTAATTATCTCAGTCTGGTTAAGTAGCAGTGTGGGCAGATAATTACAAATGATTGTGTTGCTGCCACTTACTGCTTTATCACCCCAAATTGGAAATCCCTTTGGTTTTTCAGAAACCCAATGACCTTGGTCTTTCTCCTAGATCTCAGTTCAGGGAAGCTCCTTAACACATGCTTCCACAAACATCCCCAGATGCTGAAAATAACAAGGGTGCTTAACAGACTTCTGAATTAAAGCCAGAATGGGAGCAGCCTTTTCTTCATGTTCACATGGAACAGCAGCACCAGGCAGGCAGTAGGGCATTACGCTCTGACATATCATCATAGACTGGCTTGTGTTGGAAGGGACCTCAAAGATCATCTAGTTCCAACACCTCCCACCAGCCCAGGTTGCTCCAAGCCCCATCCAACCTGGCTTTGAACACTGCCAGGGATGGAGCAGCCACAACTTCCTTGGGCAACCTGTTCCAGTGCCTCCCCACCCTCAGGGTAAAGAACTTCCTTACATCTAGTCTAAATCTACCCTCTCTCAGCTTCCACCCATCACCCCTCATCCTATCATTACAGCCTCTTGTCAAAAGTCCCTCAAAAGCTTTCTTGTAGCCCCCCTCAGGTACTGGAAGGTCACTATGAGGTCTCCCTGGAGCCTTCTCTTTCCCAGGCTGAACAAGCCCAGCTCTCTCAGCCTGCCCCCATAGCAGAGCTGTTCCAGCTCTCTGACCATCTTGGTACCCTCCTCTGGACTCACTCCAACAGCTCCAGATCTCTCTTGTGTTGGGAGCTCCAGAGCTGGACACAGGATTCCAGGTGGGGTCTGACGAGGGCAGAGCAGAGGGGCAGAATCCCCTCCCTCACCCTGCTGGTCACACAGCTTTTGATGCATCCCAGGACACAGTTGGCTTTCTGGGCTGCAAGCGCACACTGTTGGCTCATGTTGATCTTATCATCCACCAACACACCCAAGTCCTCCCCAGGACTGTTCTCGATCCACTCCTTGCCCAGCCTGGATCTGTGCAGGAATGAACCAGGAACCCACAAAGCATAATGAACTGAAGGAGACTTTTGACCAACACCATGACAGAGTGTTCAGAGATACATGTATGCTAGGCCCACGCTTGTTTGCAGCTGTGCCATCAGCTGGACATCATCTGCTTATCTCCAGGCTACCAGCCCTGCTTGGCCCAAGCTCCTTCCATGGCCCAGTTCTTTGAACACCCCTGGCAGAGATTGACCTAGGTATAGGAATTTCACTGCCAGGCTTTTTCTTCTGCCCTTGACTGAGGGGTAAAACAGCCTGTGCTGAGAGCCAGCTCCCCCCACCCCTTCCCCACCAACTCACAGTAGAGCCCACGCAGCCAGGGACAGGGGACAACCATGACTCCCACCCACAGCCCTCGCCACAGCCCTGCTAATTACACTTGTCTCAAGATTAGTCAGAAGGAATCTGTTCCCTCCAAGCCAAGCTGCAGAGCTAAGTTGGGCAGCAGCTGCCGCTGCCTCCTCATCCCAGCCTGTGCCAAGCGAGCAGTCTCATTCCACGTTGCTGGGTCTCTCTGGCACATACACAACCTCAAGGCAGTGGGTGGGCATTAACTTTGCATGACTGTGGTTTGGGCTGCAGTCCTCTTGGCATACAGGTTCATTCAAAAGGAGTTTCACAGCCCCCTGTATAGGATTTTGCAGAGGGGAGAAGCTGAGAGTGATGGAGGAGGCTGAGCACATCCAGGCTCCACAGTGGAGGGGGAAACCCCCAGAGCCACTCAGTCCCCATGCCTCGGGCAGCCATGCCCAACCTTCCCCCAGGAACTTCACCTCCAGCCTGGCAGAGCACCTTTAAGGTGGTGGACCCAGAACTGACCTGCTGGTTCCCCACCATGTCCTTTCCTCTAGCTTTCCTCCATCTCTCCATGCTTCAGAAAGCCTGAAGGCCAGCACTCCCATTACTGACTTTACCTTTGCCTTGCTGATGCCAAAGCTGTGTTTAATCATCTGTAGTCCCACAGAGGAGTCTTGTGAGCTGGAGAAGACCTGTGAGCAGCAGAAGAACCACGGAGCTTTATAGCTAACCATTGGCCCTCCTTTCATCTCCTGCTTGCATCTCCCACCTGAAGACTCACCCCCCCCTCCCCTCAGATATCACACACACCTGCTCCCTGCTCTGTCCCTTCACTTTGCTCTACATCCTCCTTTCTTCTCCAAGGCACTTGCTGGCATTCCTGCCCATGGACTGGCCCCTGGCAGCCCAGCTGGTCTGCAGGCAATGGATGGATCACACCATTTCTTCCTTCAGTGGGCCCCAAGTGAACAGTTGCCAGTCCACACTTTCTCCTAAGTTTTCTTGGGATGGTTTGGTGCCCCTGAAGGTACCATACTGAACACAAGCCCTGGAGCTGGACCAATGTCCCTGCTCTGAGTATGCTCCTTCTATGCCAGGAAGCAGAGCCAGCCCTTTTTCTTGCTTGCATTTTGGATCCAGAGCTATTTTTAGCTATTTCTGCTAAAAATCATCCCCTGGCTGCCCAGGCTGTTCTGTGCGGGAGCGGTGCCTCCTGCATTGCGTTGCTGCCCTCTCCTGGACTCTCCAACAGCCGCTGGGCTCAGGAAAGTTTCAGCTACAGATGCTGATCTGTCCTTTGAGGCCACAAAGGTGGAAATCCTTCCCGAAGTCCTGTGTCCCTCGCATGGCAAGGCATGGCTCTGAACATGAAGAAATTTGAGGCTGAGCTTTCTCCTGCCCTGTCCTATATAACCTTGACTGCAACAAATGCTCTGGCTTAAGCTCTTCCAGAGGTTGCTTTTTCAGAGGTGCATAAAAAAAGTGGTATAGGAAGGAAACCGAGTCCATAGCACAAGACTGACTGGGAATGATGCCTTCCATGACTAAAGACAAACACTTGGTTTAACCTGTATGATAGGTCCCCTCCGTGTAACCCCCAAGTCCTACTGTGTCTGGAGCATCCAGTGTTGCAGAGAGATGCAAACAGAAGGCAATCTTTATTAGCAAAAGGGGGAGTTGTAGTTAGAGCTATTTGGGAAAAAAAATGAGGAGAAGAAGGGTATCCCTCTTCTCTGTTGCTGGATATTTCAACCAGGGTGAGGTGGTTGGGGACACAAACAAAATGGACAGGGGACACAAACAAAACTGGAGGGATGTCCCTCAATGTCATTGTACACCTGGAGGGAATCTCAAAAAGTGTCCTTTTTGTCCTTCAGAGCCAGCATAGGAGTTGTCTCATCAGTCACAGTAGCATGGTTTCAGGTCACAGTAATGGATGGTGTTCCATGCACGTACTCCTCATCACCCCCTTAAGATGTGCTGGTGATGACTGATACTGCTGGCAGGTCCAGCCTGGGGGCCCTGGCTGGTATCTTGAAGAAATCAATCACCTTCTTCCTCCTTGTGGTGCTTTCTGTCTTCTCAGGTGTCCAGTTCTCTCGACAGAACCAGTAACAAGAGATGCTACAGAGAGACAGAAGTCTACAGTGAAAAACAGGAACTTAGTGCCAGAAACAAGCACCAGAGCCCTGCAGCCACCCAACACCATCCCTCAGGGCCAGAATTCCCCAGGGTTACTCCCAATCACTCCCTATGTGACTGTAAGTTCTTGCCAAGGATTACCCCAGCTATTGGTGTCCTGCACCATTATTCTGACATGCCACCTCCTGGTGGTGTCACAGTGATGGGCTCAGGTTTTCCTTCATCTCCCATTTCAAGGAGGAATGTTTGAGCCAGGGGACTCAACACCAACAAACTGCCCCCAAAATGTCCCATGTTGAGAGAAGGAGCTCAGACTTACACGAAAAGGAGAAGGTTGAAGGCTGCTAATGCTGGCAAGATGATAAGAAACTGGAGTGGGTTCCTTAGGAGTTTGGAGAGAACTGAGGAGAGACAAATGGGTGGGACTGACTCAAATGGAGAAGTCTCACTCCTGAAGGCCCTGGAGATAATCCTTATGCTGATTCTCCCCAGCCCCAGAGACAGGCTGGGATGTTGTGACCTACATTACTCCTAGCGGTGAGGTTGTCAGAGCTCAAGGCAAGTTGGAGACACCATGATGACAGAAGAGACAAGAGCTACTTGTCTCCAAAGGGACCTCTGAAGGCTGTAGAAGTTGCCATGGCCAACATATTTGGGGCAGCTGCTGTGGGGTCCCACCGTAATGCCTGCCCTCAGTTCAGAGACCCCCAGTCCCCTCCCTGCCCTGCTTCAGAAGCAGATGATCTGTGTACCATCGTTTGTGCTTCCCATCTTGAAACAGTTCTTCATGGAGCTGGCACCTGCCACACTGGTGATCATGCCGTCCTCGCAGGGAGTGCACAATGCTGCCCCATACATCAGGCTGTAGGTCCCAATAGGGCATGGTAAGCACTGGCTGTACTTACGAGGGCTGAACATCCCTGGTGGGCATGCAACTGGTGAGAGGACATGTAGAAAGCTTTTCTAAGCAATGGCACTGGCTTCTTGATAAAGACATATTCAACAAAGAGTCAGGGAAACTGAGCCCTGATGCTTAAGGGCTCAGAATTACCCTGTCTGCTACATTCCCCAGGCTGGATGTGCATGGGGAGAGCAACAAGGACCCAGAAACACGGAGCTGTGCATGGGGAAGGGAAGAGACAAGCAGGGGGAAAGAAGAGAGAGGACCAAAGGGCTGTGGACTCTTGACTTACTGCAACAGTCGAGGCATGTTTGCAGCTGCTTGGTCTGCCCATAGCCCTCGTAGCACTCCTTGGTCTTTAAGGCGCTGGCAAAGTTGTTGCTGAAGTTGATGCTGGGGATATCAGCCCCAGTGACACGGAAGGACTTGTGCTTCTTGAAGAACCTTTTAAGGGCAAGCCGGACCTGGGGAGAGCAGAGAAAGAAGGCAGAGCTCAGTAGGGTAATGTTGGGGTCCAAAAGGGAAGCTGAGACCTTGTTGCACAGCCAACGTCCTCCCTGCGCTGTAGTGCAGGAGCTGTGGCCTGTGAGCCAAGGGGGACAGGCACCGCACACCAGCCAGAGTGGGAGCTCAAGTGGGCCCAAGGGAGACTGAACAAACCCTCACGGGTGCTCCTCTTCATGTCAGATACCTGGCCTGGAGAGAGCGTCCCAGCTCCACGCCCGCCCCGTGCCACGCTCCCTCCTTTGCCTTACCTGCCTGATGCTGTGCCGGACCGTTTTTTGGTAGCAGTCTGTGACCGTCTTCACGTCCTGGGGGTTGCAGTGTTCATCCCACTGTGGCCCAAAGAGGGACACTAGAGTACAGAGAGTCACCAGTGCAGCTCAGGCAGCCCCACATCCAGCAGGAGATGGGCAGAGCCCTGAACAAACCTGGCCACTCAACACCACTGTTGTCCAAGAGGCTCTAATTTCACTACACCCCTTCAGCTGCCTCCCTCTTCCCCCTGCAAGCACAGACTGCGGTGCCTGAGCTCCTCTCGCTCCACCCCACTGCCTCTGTTGTCCCCTCCTGTGGTGCTTCTACTTGGAGCTTTACCTTCTAGCTGCACTTGGATGATGACCTCCTCTGAGAGGTTGCTGAGTGAGGGGAAGCAGAAGGTGTCAGTGAGATGGAGTCTGCAGTGCTGCTCAATCTCCAGCTGCTTCAGCTTCTCCTGTAGATCCCACAGGAACCTTTCGGTCCGCTCATCCCCACAGATCTTGCTGTGGAAGAGCAGCACAATGTCCAGGCCTCCGAGCACATGGTAGCCTGTGGGAGAAAACCTTGAAAGGTCCCTGGTGCTTCCTCTTTGCCAAGAGAGAGCTCCCTCATCCAGAGAGCTGAGTATGGTCCCACCCCTCCTCTCAACCCATGGCCTCTCCACCCTTCCTGCCCTTGTTGGGTTGGCTGCTCTGTTTGTTAGCACGGCGCTGGACTCACCAAACACTCTGTAGTGAAATGTTTGGGACACAGAGGCCCTGTGCTTCTTGTAGGAGATGGTGCAGGAGTACTTCCCACTGTCTCTGGCTTGGAAGTGTTGGAAGAGGAGATGTCCCTCTTTGGTGATCAGGAACAACTTGGACTCTAGTGCAGGAGAGGAGACAGAGGAGTTGATGGTGATCATCAGGAGCTGGCTGTCCTGTGCTGAGCTGGCCCAGTTCCTATGTGGCTGTGTCATGCTCTCCTGAACTGCCCCAGATTTGGTCACCTTAAACCACTACAAGGACTCCAAAAGCTGCTTCTCCCCTTCCTCCTCTGATAAGTTATTGAGTGAGAGGGAGAAGATATTAAGAAACCCAGTGCCCTCTCCTCTGTCAGAAATGTTGCTATCTGCAAAAGAACCATCCAGATGCCTGAAAACTTTCTTAACAAAACCCCTCAGACCTTATTAGGACAGAAAAAGGGGTCAGTATTACCCCATACAGTATTACCCCATAACCTCATGTCCCTTTTGCCCTTCAGCACCCCCCAACACGTGTAATCTTGTGAGATCCCAGTCTTCATGTGCCCCTCACCTGCTCCACAGACCTACTCCCTCCACGAGTGGCTGTTTCTCCTCCTACTCATCTCTTGCCTCGTGGTAACAGAGCCCATCACATCTGCCCGCTCCTGACTGCAGCTGGGAGGAATGGAGGCTCTGTCCTTACCTTCCCTGTCCCGCATCCAGCCATAGGTGGGATCAGCCACCTCCATCTCCACAGGGCTGCAGGGGAGTGAATACAGGCTGCTCTCCATGTGGATGAAGACAAGCTCTAGGCCAGAGAAAGGGAGACAGAAGGTGGGGATACATTTGAGGAATTTGTGTGGCATGTGGATGGGCCCAGCCCCACTGGGGACCACCCTACAGAGAGACCTCTTGTGTGTTTAGAGGAGAGAAAATGCCAGGAGCTGTAGGAATGAGTGGCAAGAAGTGAGGCTGTGGTGAGCAGAGCTGGTGGAGATCAGAGAGTCAGTCTGGGCCATCTCTGCTCATGTTGGCTGTGACTGGGAAGCCACAGAGGGCAGTGAGGAGAAGCTCCTGTCACCAACACATGGACACAGGTTGGATGGGGACAGTACTTCACCCAGGAAAGAGAAGCGTGTGGGTCAGGAAGGTCCAGCAGGAGAGCTTGGTAAATCTCACCTTCTTCGTGTTCCTGGCTGGATTTGGCTGCCAGGTTCCATGGCCTGGACGCTGCCTGTCCTAGGAGGGAAGCAGAGGGGCAGTGCTCAGGCTCAGCTTGGGGGGTGCTCACTTCACTCTGGGCTTCTCTTCAAGGCTCCCGTCAGCCCTCCAAGGAGTCAGAGCAGAATATATTCACCTCCACACTGGTCTTTTACCTAAGCAGCTACAAAGCACCAAAGTCAGGATCCCCACAGTCCCCAGCATCCTGAGTCCCTCAGAGTCTGGACAGACGCGTGAAGCACAGAGCATCCTGCACCCGCTGTGTTGTGGAACATCTCGTTACCATGGCAACGCGGAATGTGCTGCTTCTCCCTGTCGCCTTAACATGGCTCACAAACGGGGCAGTGTGGTGTCTGCTGCCCACCCTTGTCACAGTCACTGGGCCTGAGCTTTGTGGGAAACATGGCCCTTCTTCTGGGGACCGTGTGGGCAGGATGCCCTAGGGGAAATATAGCCGGGGATATCCTGGTAGAAGAGCCATGGTAGGAGGGGTGATCAGAGGGAAGGAGGAGGAGATGGACGATGGAAATGTTATACAAGTCTTTTTTTGGTGAAAATCCTCGCAGACCAAGAGGCAGGGAACACCCAGAAAGCCTAGACTGAGAGCGAGTTTGCCCCATAGCTCAAGAGGGAGACTTCAGGGTGTCCAGCTCTGGGGGGTACCTAGAACTGGCGGGGGAGGGTATCTGAAAAGGTGAGAACATGTTAAAGAAAATAGGAAATTGCAGTTTTGAGGAGAAAGTACAGTCTCAGAGTGAGAAATGACAGAAGTTGCTGGGCAAAGGAGAGCAAGATGAGCCACTTACCAGGGGGGACTTTCTTTCAAGTCCTTCTATCAGGTTAGGTGCATCCTAAACAAGAGCTCAGCCCACAGCTTCCAGCAGGAGTTTTGGATTCAAGCCTGGGACACTTGAGGCAATCTCTTGGTTCAGACTGGAATCTCTTAAAAAGTGTGTGTTTTCTTAATGTTCCTGTTTGTCCTGGAAATGAGCTTTAGGTTCCTCTGATTGTCCATTGAGAACTAAAAGTGAGCAGTTAAAATATACAGAGAGACAGAAACTTGGGAAGAGTAAAGCTAAAAACTCCTTCTCACTTGTACCAGGGTTTCTGGAGGCGAGGAGCAGGGGGAGGGAGAAGTGCTTTTAGGGTAAATATGTTCAAATCATCCTACTGGGTTGTGAAAAAAATGTATACATGAGAAAACAGCACAAGTTAAAAAAAAAAACAACACACAAGAGAAATCAGAAAACACCCACCACTTCATTTAAGATACAACAGGAATACAGAGCACACAACAACTTAGAGACAGTAGAAAGCACCAGCAATTATTCTTGGGGAAAAGCACGACAAGCAGAGGCAGCCCGCCCTCCCTGTCCTCCCAGAATGATGAAATAATGAGGAAATCAGTGAAAAAACGTCCCCCCACCCTGGTGGCCAGGAGGGGTGGGGGCCAGACTCAGTGAGGGCAGCCTCAGCCCTCTGTCCTGGCAAGAGCAAAGGGAAGGGCAGGGCTGAGCAAGCATCTCCAGAGGTTGGTTATTTTCAGGCTGTGCCTATGGAGAATAATGGTGAATAATGGAGAATAATTCACCCTGGTGAATAATGGGGTGAGTGAATTCTTAGTGTTTCTTTAAAAAGAAAAAGGCCCACCCCTACACTCTAGATCTCAAGTTTTGTGGGTTTTTTTTCTGACAGTTTTAGCATAAATAAACCAAGTCTGACATTGACTGGGATAAAAACACAGACTTGTATGAGCAGCAGGACGCATGGAGGAAAGGTTTCCTTTCGATTTATGGTATGGGGCTGTGCAGGCTGAGGACCTCCCTGATCACCTCTTCTTCCTAAATGTGTAGGGGCTTGGTAGTATCTTTGGGATCTCCACGCTGTCAAATTTGTGTCAAACTCATGTTCAAAACTTACTACAAAGAGGGCAGCCAGCCAGGTCAGACTCTGAATCATAGAGTCATAGAGTAGCCTTGGTTGGAAGAGACCTCTAAGCTCACTCAGTCCAACCATTAACCCAGCACTGCCCAGTGCCCAGTGCCCCATGTCCCTCAGCACTACATCTCCACGGCTCTGAAATCCCTCCAGGGATGGGGACTCCATGGATCTCATTTCCTGAGGGAAGCAGGCTAAAAATATATAAGATCTGAGGCAGATGTGACATTTCTGAGAGTTCCTATTTTTGCATTCATTTTAACTCGTCAGCTCATTAAGGGATTTGTTTGTGAGTTCTCAGAAAATGTGTTTAGCAGTCACTGATCGTCTGCAGCAGCAGAGGAGGAGGAGGACACCCTTCTTACATAGCAAAGGGCTGGGATCCCTGCTTGAAATGCAAAATTCGGGCTCCTGTATGAGGCTGAACTTGAGTCATCCATAGGAGAATGCCAAGAATACAGATTCATGTTCTTACCAGCTTATAGCATTTGTTATTCATTTGCTTATCTTGGAGAAAGCACAACCACTGCTTCAGTAGGTACAGAGAAAGATCATTCCCTGTATTGTTCTCACTAGGAATTAACCTTCCTCCCTCCGAAAGAGAGGTGTGAGTTACACTCAGATGCAAACTCCATTTATAAATAAGAATTGATAGAGGATTGTCCCAGTAGTTTCTGCCTCCCTATGTGGCTGGAAGGGAGGGACGCTGGATTTGTGAGTGTTTTGCATCAAGGAGGTTTCCTTCTCCCTTGGTTTATATGAACTGCAGCAGTGCCCTGGGATGGAGGAGCATCCTATTGTACTTTACAAACCCAGACCCACTTGCTGCCTCTGGCATTGTTCCTGCTGTCCCTCCCTGTCCCCTCCTGGCAGGATCTCAGTCTCTATGTCCTCACATTGGTCCCCTAAAATTAACTTTGTTTGACTGGGGAGACATGGATTGCCAGAAATTCAGCTAAATCTGGCTAAGGCTGAGGTACATCTAACTCCAGGTTCACAAGGAGACAGAGGTGCCCAAGTTTGATCTCTGGTGGAGATTAAACTTGTCAAACAAAACACTTCCCAGCTTCAGCACTGAATGAGAAGGTGCCCTGGTGACTCCCCAAGGGCATCCAGGCAACTACTGCAGGACCACAAGAGGAACAAGTGTTTTATGACCATGGCTGGCTCCTAACCCCTCTGTGCTCTTTAGCACCAAGGGAATATGCAGCCCTTGAGGGCCCACAAAAGCCAGAGCTGAATCTCCTGAGATCATGATGCCTCTTAAAGAGATCCTTTGGGCTCCCACCATCCTGGAGCAACACCTAGACTGGATCCAAGGAGCACCACCTACAAATGTCACCATAGCTGCTAGGTCTCTTGGTATCAGACAGGGAGTGATGATTTGGTGACTGTTCTGCTCCGGGAAACACTCTCTGCTAAAGACAGCAACACTGCTTCTCATAAGCAATCAACAAGTTGTGTTAGCAGTGCGGGGTCACATCTATCTCCCAGTGAAAGCCTCAGGACAGGCAGCAGCGTGAGGCTTCCCAGAGGAGAACGGCAAATCTCATCGGCTGTGACAAACCCATTGCAGAGAAAAGGATCCCACACTTCAGATCCTATCAGGAGCCAGTTGATCATGGCTCATTAGGAAGGAATTATGCCTTGATCTCTCTTCCTGTGATAAATAACATCTGTGGTGATGAATAACGTAGGACCAAAGCAACAAGGCTTGGCATTTATCTCTTGGCTTGTTTTCTTCTGTGAAGGGTCAAGGTTGTTAATAGAGGCAGGAGCTGCACTGATAACACCTCAGAATTAACTGTGGTGGTGCCAGGCTGTTCTCTGAGACCTACAGATGGGCTTTCAGTGCTCAGAGTG
Organism: Podargus strigoides; assembly: GCA_028020825.1. Classification (NCBI taxonomy): domain Eukaryota; kingdom Metazoa; phylum Chordata; class Aves; order Caprimulgiformes; family Podargidae; genus Podargus; species Podargus strigoides. The sequence goes on along the minus strand of CM051647.1, from coordinate 3,259,141 downwards.
CAGCTCTCCCGTGAGCCATCTCCTATATGTGAGCAATGCAGAGGGAGGAGCAGCACAAGCATAGGGGCAGGGGGACCTTCTGGGAAGCAGAAAGGACAGTGTGAAAAAGCAGGCTGGGGAATGGAGGAGTGCACAGCTTCTCTGTGTATGGCGAGGATAATATTTGGGAGAGGAGTCTGAGGTTGTGGGAGCAGATGGTCGAGGGGGGCAGCAGGCTCAGCCCAAAGGCACCTGGAAAGGCTCAGTGTCTTCTCATGTGAGGGATGGTGATGCCTCTCTGGCAGGTGACATAGGGACATAGAGGAGAGGGGGAAATAGCGGTGGCCTCTGCTCGAGGGAGGTGAAATAGCAGGAGGAGGACAGCAGAGGGTAGCAAATGCCTGGATTCCTCTCCCGGCCTTGCAGGGCTGGTGTGAGCCACAGGCAGGGCTGGGTGAGGCAGCCTGGTGCGGATTCACAGCGCACATCTGGGCAGATTTTGTTTAAAAATAAAACAAGGAACAAGGCGTTTTGATAAGATGGTTATGCTCTTGCTGCAAAGGCTTGTTTTGAAAGACATTTCCTTTAGAAATTTCCTGCTGAGATATCCCCAGTGACCCCATCACTGCCAGGAAGAAGGCGAGGCAGAATGCGATGCTTTGATTATAATCAGAGTGGAAGCTTTTGACCAAATGAAAAGAAACTCCTCCGTGTGAGGATTTTATTTCCCAGGAACAGCAGCAATGTTGCATCTTGGTTACTGTTGGGGCAGATTCTTCCTGACTTTTCAGTTCTGAGCTTTGCCCAGCTTTGCTGTGGTGGTGGTGTGCCTGTGGATGGGAAGGATGGAGATCCCCCATCCCCTTCCCTGGGTTATCCCCCAGAGGCCACATCTGGTCTCCCTTGTGCAGAGGGGAAGCAGATTTCCTTCAAGCTTACAGACACAGACAGACAAGTACAAATCCACAGTGCAGGAGCACTTTGCACTCATGTTGGAAGACCTAAAGCCATCCCCTGTGCCTAAATCCTGCTCACAGTCCTGCCACTGCAGACCAGCACAACTGGTCCTGCTGGGACTTCACCTCCGGCATGGCGTGGTCTCCTGCTGCCCTGTGCATGCTGTGGCTTCCCAGTTCAATGCAGGGGACTGGGCAAGGGGATGGTTGTAAAGGCTCTTAAGTGTCATTAGCACCCCAGGGCTAATTACCAGGCAATCTGCCTCCCTCCCTTGCCTGTACATGCAGGCGATGCCTTATTCTCCATGTCAAACTCAATGCTTTGCTGTGCCCTTTAAGCAGCTGGGAGATGGCCCCAGCTACTGGCTCGTGTCATCACATCAAATAGGATCATTCATCTTCATGAGAGAGCTGGCTGAGCAGGGACGTGTGTGCCAGGCCTTTCCCAGGCTCTGCCTTGGGGGGGAGTTACAATTTTTAGGTGGTGGACAAGGACACAGAGCACTGAGTGCTATCTGGTCCTGGTCTGGTGGCACCTGGGATATCCCAGGGCAGAGTTAAGGCTGTTCCTTGCTCTTCACAGAAAATTTTTTAAATCCTCACTGCGTTATTTTTATGACAACTGTAGATGACTCCACCAAGCATGAAGGAGTGGAGAGTTCTCACTGAGGCACATTTAGTTTGGTGAAATCAGTTTTCAGGCTCGTGTCATCTGCCAAAGGAGGCTCTTGCAGAGATACAAGAGCAGTATCTCCAGTGTTCATAGGTGGCACTTAACGAGATCCCTATGGCTTATTGCTATGACAAGTCTTTGACACAGCAAATGGGTTACAGACAGTAGAGGAGCATTTGGGAGGAACCCTCTTACATGCTGCTTGCATGACTGCAACCTTAAATTCTGGTCCATGGCCATGGGGTCTGGAGTGTCAGGCACATAGAGCAGGAGAAAAGTCACAAACCAGAGAGCAGCTGGGAGATGCATTTTGGGGCTTATAGGGTTCATATCCCCCATTTAGGCTCGAGACTCACCACCCTGCCCTCCTTGCACAGGAGTCCACAAGCCAAACACACTCCCCTGGCTGTGGGATGTGGTGCTTTCTGCCCAACTTGAAAGGTGGTGGCTTGAAAGATCACTTGATGCAGGGAGATGACAGCATACAGGTGATTTTCAGAGTTGATTTATCTGGCTCTTCACTGATTTACACACCACTTTTTACACCCTTCTTGCAAATAACAGGACCAAGTGTTAACAGTTAGATGGAGACGGAGAGAGGATTGGGACCGGGTACTCAGGAGCATTTTCTCTGCAGTTTTTGCTCTGAATTCAACTTAATATTGCAGAGCTTTCAGTTCTGTTTTAAAGAAAGATACATCTCTTTTTCCCCTTGGTTTTGTGTTTCTGAGTCATTCCATGTATAGCAAATTGCTGGCAAAGTTGCAGTTAGGGCCAAATGGTCACTTCAAATTTAAGTCTCTTTTCCAGGAGCTTTATATCTTTTTAAAGTAAACAATTGCTCTTCTAGGACGAAAATTTCTCCTCACTTGGGCTCATTCTGATGTAAAAAAATTCTGGAACATGGAGAGAAAATTGATGTGCATCCCTGGACATAGCTGACAGCACCTTTTCCTTTCCAGCTGATTTCTCTGTGCTAACAGCTGAAGAAGCCGTAGTTCCTCCAATGTGAATTGTAATTAGGGGTAACTTAGCTTCTCTCTGAAAGTGAGCACAAACAAAAGCATAGTGGTTGGCAAACAGGGTGGGATGTTGGATCTGTGATCTGGGTTGTTTGCTCAGAGCTGGCAAGCATGGATTTCCACCTCTGTTCTGCTTGAGATGATGCGGACAAGGCCAGACAAGTCACTTCTCTTGCATCTCAGCTCCTCCCCCTGTAAGGTGGGGATAAGGATCCTATCTTCTGCCAAAGTCATGTGCCAGATACTGGCCTTGACACGGTGTAGCAGTCCCTGGGGAGCATGGAGAGAGGAAGACTTCAGCTCCAGGAGACCAGACAGATGCAGATGGCTGAGAGATTGGTGTGATCAGTTCTCTGAACAGACAGTGTCCTCCTGCATTACCACCCACCAGGCAGCACCCAAAACACTGGGTCCAGCTACAGCAGGGAGGTGATGCAGCCATCCCAGCTGCAGGAGAGCACTTGGAAGGTGCACAGAACACAGTGCAGCCCAGGGACATCAACTCAGAAGTGGGCAGGAGTCATGCCAAAGTAGCAGCAGGCTTTTATAGCACATGGATATGGAACAGTCTCTGCTTTCATAGGAGGGAGCTGCTGGGTAGATCTGAGAGCAGTCTGACCTCTGTCCATCTCAGCAGTGTTGCAGTAAAGCTTTCTTCCTTCTGCTGCTTTTTCTGGAGGAAAGCTGGCAGCAAAAGCAAAAGGGCACCTTCTCCTCTACTGCTCACTGCACACACATCAGTCAAGAGCTGAGGCTCTTATTTCCCTCTCCCTGGATGGTGAGGCTTTTCCTCTACAAAGATTTTTCACATCTGGCAGTACCCAACCTTTGCCAGCCTTCATGCTGCCTGCCCCACAACAGATCATCTAATTCAGGGAAAGCCTTTGGATTTATTTTCTGGCTCCTGACAGGCATCTTGCCAAGCTTCTCTGGGAACCTCTGGCTCTCCCTTTCCTTTTCTGCTTTTTTTTAAATCCATTCCCCTGATAGCACAGTGCAAAGGCTGGTGGTGCCAAGGCAAAGGCGGTGCCAAGCTGCTTCACTTGTCCTCTAGCCATAGGTGCTTGCAGTCATTGGCAGTGCTGTAATTGTGCCCCAGGGACACGACGTGGGGCAGCTGTTGTGCTGTGAAGCTTGGTGAGGGATGCAGAGGCTGTGCATCCAATTTCCCTTCCTGCAGAGGTCAAACAGCCCTGGGGAAACAAATCCCACTTGTCTGGCAGGGTCATCTCATGGCTGTTGGCACGAGGGTGTAGGAACTTGTAGCTCTGATTGAGGGGAGGCATCATGGAACTGCTGGGGAAATGGATCAAATAATTTCCTTACTGACACCTGCAGTTACATGAGAAAATGTAGTGAAATGCAGAGGTGGGGAGGCAGGAGAGCTCTGCCTCAGCTGGTGCACGATTGCTCCCTGGAGGGAACTCACTCAGATCTCGTTCGGTGTAACTCTGAGCATCCCAAATGATGGAGTTTGTACCTCGTCCCCACTCAGGAGGCTAATTTCACAGGCTAATACCTTTCCTTACTGCTCAGTCTGGCTCATCCCATTTGTGTTTTCACACAATCAGCTCAGCCACGCTGCCTTTGAACTCTCTTCCACCATAAATATTTCCTGTCCTTCCTTGGCACCAGCATCCCTCGATGTTTGGGGATTGCAATGATCTCCCTGAAGCCAGCTGGATCTGCCTGGCTGCAGCTCGCCGTGGCTCCTGCTCAGAGATTTTCCCTGCTCTCAATTTTAAGCTCCCTCCACTGTGCCAGTAACTGAGACTAAAACTCTTGTGGTCCTTCAGCAGAACTGGTGTCCATTCATTTCCCCCTGGGATGGAGGTGTTAAGTCACCTAACAATCGTTCCTCCTCGGTGTAATGGTTGAGTAAAACACCATGACCATAGTAGAAACCACAGCACATGACAGCAATGGGCTAATTTCAAGGCTGGATGGAAAACAGTCAACCAGTTTGGATGTTCAAAGTGTGTTAATGCTCCAAACTGGGATGAGAAGGCAGAATTTTTCTCACACTGTGAAGAAAAAAAAACCCAATGAAATTAAATCAAATCAGGCCAAACAGTTCAATGATTCATGATGTCTGATTTTACCTTGGACCATTTGCATCTAAATATTTACTTAATTTTACCATTATAAGCCATTAGTGCTGAAACATCTTTTGAACCAGAAAACTAGCTTTTCACCTCAAAGCAGCTGAAACCAAATACTTGGCTGATTTTAAAGCTTTGCCAAATGTCTCCCTGAGGTGAGAAATACATGGAGGAGCCATCTGCTCCTCTGGAAAGCTTCAATTTCAAGGGAGGAACATCACTCACTGGAAGAACAGGAAATAATAGATTTCCTGTGGAGCCACTGGTGTGAAATGAATCACGTCCATTCTGGCAGAGAGGGCTGGGGACACAAACTGCTGCTGCTGGGCCACCTGAGAAGGATTTCACTGCAGCTCTGGTGTTGGAAGGGGTACAGCCTTCTGCATCACAGGAAGAATAATAGCTACAGGTACAGAGATAAAGGAGGGAGACGTGGGGAGCAGCTGCAGCAGGTCTGTGAACCCTGTGTGAGTGCCACGGCATTTCTCTGGGATTTATTGGCTCTGAGCTTGCAGTAGAAGTGCTGCTAATTTGCCTTGCTATTTCATTATTGACTGAAGGGATGTTTATTACTGATCTCCAGGAAAGCATAAAGTGCAAGGCGAGCACCACTGCTGTTCAGAAGAGCCAGATGGGATTGTTCAGTGAGTCAAAGCAAAGGGGAGAAGAGAAACAAGCCAAGATACCCAGTCTGGAGTGTTTTGGTTTCCAGCCTCTCCCTACTCATCTCAGTGACTATGATGTCCATGTCAAGGGACATCTAGGTGATGGTGGCAGTCTGGACCTTTATTTTCGTGCTCTGCTGTGATGTGTGGGACCAGGTAAGCTCACAGCAGATGCCAGGCTTGTTGCTCCTGTTGAAAAGTTTGCAGCAACTTCTCTCTGGCAGAATTTTTGGCAAGTTCTCAGATGACCAACTCCAAGGCTGCTCAACCCACAGAGGTACTCCTAGGTGTGACACCTTACAAGGGAGCATCAGTTCTTTTAATTGACTTTGTGATGAATGCAGAGCAGGGGATGTCAGCTTGTCCCCTGATACAAGCCCATGGTGTGCTGCATGAAGCCATCGCTGCTGGCTTCCCTCTGATGATAGCAAAAAGGGATGAATCCAGCACCATTCCAGTCAGTGAGTCCCTGGAGGGCATCAGGGCCAAGCCCCTGGGGCTCTCTGGAAGGCAGCAGATCTCTGTACAGGTCACTGCCTCACATGGTAACCTCTTCAAACTCATGCCTTATTTCTAATGCCAGTGTGTGTCTGCCTGCCTTCCAGCCATTTGATGCCTCACTATGTCTTTTCTCTACTGGATGAAAAAGCTTTTCAGAACCTAGTATTTTCACCTTTGAAGATGCTCATCCACTCTATGCAAGTCACTTCTTTATCTTCTGTGACAACCAAATTGTCTCTATGACAATGCCTGGAACCAAAGCACTTCTGTTCACAACACCACTTACAGACCCATTGCTCTCCCATACTTGACGAGCTCTCACAGGGCTGATTGCATGACAACAGATTCATGATGTGCTGGGTCTCATCTGTAGCTTATTCCACAGCCCTGGTTTTATGGTCTTCTTCATCTGCCTCCTCCCTGGGGTCTAGGAGGTACATCAGCCCAGGCAGAGTTGGCAGGACCTGGAGCAGATGGGGTTTGCAGATACCCTGGGCAGTTTGTAAAACACTTGTCTGCTGATAAAGTAAAAGCCAGGCAAAAGACAATATTTTGTGAACTTGAAGCAGCTCTTGTTCTCAGTAGTTGTTACTGTTTTAAGTGGGTGACAACAGGAGTGACTGTGACATAGAAAGTAGTGCCAGGCCATCATTACACAGTGACCAGTACTGCTGTCACTGGCTGCTGCAGTCTCTGTCCTCTGTCCAGCAGAATGGGTTTGAAAGACTCCTATTTTTGCCCCTGAAAAGGAAAAACCCCAGTGGGTGGCTGCTGGTAGTCTGGATGGGATGGGATCTATCTGACCCTTGCTGGCAGCCACAGACAACCTGGTGTCCCCAAATCCCTCCACTGCCAGAATAAATCCACTTAATGGAGCAGTCTCCTTCCCCTGAGATTTTACCTTCACCCCAACAGCCACCTAAAATAGGTGAGAGGAGACTGTTCCAGCACAGAAGTGCTATGGACCTGTTGTAAAGGGATCCTTGGGACATGGGGACACTACAATTGCCTTTGGTGTTGATAACTTTGAGGGTCAGGGACATGGTATCTCCCTGAATTACCCTTGTTTTGCTACAAGAAGTGTTAAATGCAAAAAGCTGTGCTCACTATGATCATCCATGGGCTCCCATGCACAGAGCAGAGCCAGCCCTCAGGGTCGAGGAGCACAAATGAATCCAAGTCATGCACTGGAGAAGAGCCCAACACCAGCCATCTACCAGTGCACTCCACTCTGTGTGACATTTGTGCACTTGGCATTAACTTCTCCTCCACCACGGAGGAGTTTCAAGGTGCAGCACAGTCAGATGTTTGAAATCTCATTCGTTTTTGTTTGTGGAGCTCTCATTTAATTGCTGCAGCTCGTGAGCACCTGTCAGTCCCATCGCCGGGGGCTAACGGGTGGCAGCTCGGTTGTACACAGAGTATTTTTAGCTTGTAGACACCCAGAGGATGGCAAAACTGGCAGCTTCCAGAGGGATGGGGGAGCAAACTCCCACGGAGATATTTTCCCTCTGGAGAACAGTGGCAGAAAAAAAAATATCTTCCTCTTGGAGGATTTGTTTGCTAAATTAAAATTTTCAATAACCTTGAGCTGAAAGTTTGCATTGAAAATCGCATCCCCAAGCTGCAATCACTGGTGATGGAGCAGGAGGGCTCCTGGCTCTCTGCTGGGCCCCTGTTCTGATAACCAGCTACTCTCCAAGGCCAGGAGTCAGTATGGAAACAAACCCTCTAAAATCCTCCTTCTCAAACCTGTTGTTGGTGAGAAGATGAGCTACAGTGCAACACCACCCCCTCTGTAAGAGATGGTCCAAGCCACCATCCTGGTTTAGCCCAGGGAAGCAGTTGTTGCTTGCCAAGGGTGGCTGGGGCAGCAGAATTCCTCCTGCATCACCGGGAGGTCGTGGGTGAGCAGATGCTGGAAGGGTGAAGGATTGCTGTGTGGGATGGTGGGACATCATTATGCAGCTTTGCCAAGACCCATACTCAGACCCATCGTCAGCCCTGGTTTCTTTTCAAGCTGCTGCTCACATCTCTTGCCTCCCTGGAGCTGAAGTTTTCAGAAGCTTGAGAAAAAAAAAGCTGAAAGCTTTTTGCAAACTTTGTGTTTTGATTTTTTTTACTGCAGAATCAATAGATACAGAGAAAGAGAGTCCCTGTTATTGAAGAAAGCATCACCTAATCTCAAGTCATTTTCAATACATTTTTTGTAACCTCTTCCTGTAAATAATGGAATCATTTTCGGTTTGGGAGGTAGGGAAAGGCTTATCCTCAGGCAACCTGCTTGGACTGTTCGAAACCTGACTGCCTCCTGGGGGATATTAGTGGTGGTGCATTCACACTGCTGTTGCAGAAAGCCCTGAATCCATGAGAACACCACTTTTCTAACATTGTAACAGGAGCAAGGTCTGCCTTAAAACCTCTTTTGGTGGTTGGGATGGATGGATGGGACCAGCATCTGCTCATTGCAAGCCTCTGAGCCACCTCGAATGGGGACATGGGATCTTTGACTCTCTTATGGGTGGCAGTTTCTGTTCTCAAGCCCAAGCTGTGGCATGAGGAATGGGGTGGGAGTCCAGGTTCAAAAGTGACAGAAAATTATTGCCACCTGCAGATGCCTTCTAACAGGCATGAAATGAGTTTGTTGGAGCTCAGTCCCCTTTAGCTAAGCTCCTGGGCAGTACGCAGAGAGCCACTGCAGCACTCAGCCTTGCACAGATGAGGGTGGTGGCCAGCAGGGACCACCTGGGGGTACCAGGGTGTGCCCGGTGTGCCAGGTGCTGTATGCTCAGACCTGCTCCACGGCAGCTGGCAATGGTTCAACAAACCATCAGTGAGAGAAAAATACACCCACAAACACCAAAGGAGAGAAACTGAGGACTGAGGGACATAGAGAGCCTACAAACCATCATCTCACATGGGAGTGATTGATCCTTGTGCCTATACATATATGGAGATTCCCCAGTTGTGGTGGTTTTTGTGTCCCTGAGCCCTCCTTGGGGAGTGGAGCTGGTGGTTGGGGGCAGTTCTCCATCTCTCTCTCTCCCCTTCCTCCTCTCCATGGCTGCACAGGGTCATGTCCAACTCCTGTTCACTGCAGCACTTCTAACACATCCTGCTTTGCAGGTCCTGTGTGTTAGCATTGGAGGCTTGAGAGCATCAAGCTGCCAGCAGTGACTCTTTGTGCTGGTGGGTGTTTGGCCACTCATCCTAATTGTTTCCTGTTGGCAAACAAGCAGTGAAATCTAGATGAAGGTTCGTGATCCCAGCATTACTTAGGAGGACTTGATTGCATCAGCGGGTTTGTTACTGAAGAGGTGCTTTGACTGTGGTTTTCTTGATGGAAAGTGATGAACTGAAATGTTCCTGTTAGGTGCATGCTCCCTTGCTGCATACGGCTGCAGAGACCTCTGCAACCAAACATAAAGAAGGGGAGAGGTCCCTGATGTGGGTTTGCTTTGGTGGCCTTGCACTGAGGAAGTTAGAGAGGTCATTCTTCATGTGCATCACAACAATCCCCTTGTTTCATAACAAATTCTGCCCTCATTTGATAACTGCTCCCTTCAGTTGTCGTAAGTCTTCTTGTTTTGTGCCAGGAAGGCAAATGCATGGGGCAGGACAGCTCTGTAGCTGCTGTGAATCAGCCTTGTACCATTGGCATCACCTGGGAAACACTGATTTATTGCATCCGACCTGGTGGCTTTACAGGAGTGCGGGGAGGAAAGCACACACAAACACACAAAAATAGAATTAAAGGTGAGTGCAGCAGCTTTAACGAGAAACTGCTGCTGAACTGTTGCTGCAGAACAGCCTCCAGACTTTATTGCCAAGGCAGGTAAATAAAACACATCCTTATGCCATAAAGAACCCAATCCCCATCATCCACCCGTTGTAAGCAGCTCTGGATCCACAGGAGGGTGTTTACATCTAAATGACTGCTGGAGATCGAAGATTTCGGTGAACCTTTGCAGCTTTTTCTCTTGCTAAATCAGAAGGAAAACGTTCATTTTGAGTGGAGTCCCAGCAGCAGGACTGCCCATGAACTGGAGCAGAGTCAGTCCAGTGCTCTGGGTGCCAGCATGATAGAGGCACCCAGAGTCACTTCCCACCAACAGAAGCTCTTATTTCAAATCCCTGTTAACTCGCTTGGTTTGCAAGGGGTTTGTCACTGGTGGATGCTCCTGTGAAGACTTCTCCACCAGTTCCTCTGCAGCTGTGCACGAGAGCAGGTGGAGAGCAGACAGCACGTGGACGTGCAGTGATGCTGCAGCCCCTGTGCACAGTGCTGGCAGAGCTGGGGACAGGGAACCCATGGTGTGAAAATAATGTAAGAGAAGTCAGGCAGGGCATAGAGGCTATGCATGGCTGGAGACTGATAGGGCCAGAGCAGGAGAGGTGGAGGGAGACTTCTCTGTGCCAGGCTGACTTGGTTGACCCACTGTTTTTCTGCCTCAGTTCCCAGTGTCAGGCTGGGGCACCTCCTGAAGTCACCTGTGTGGAGTGGCCCTGCAGAGCCTGAGGATGAGGATGGTGCTGCCAAGCTCTCCACATTCAGAGCCTGCCCAGAGAGTTTCAGGATTAGATCAGGTGCGTTTGCTCACTTCATCCACAGTGTCTGCTCACTGCCTTGGGGTATCCAAAAATTGTTCACTCTTAGCTCAGGCACAACCCATTAGGCAGCCAGGGTTGGTCATTAGTTGCTCACTACTGCCCATTAGCATGGTGTCTGCCTCCAGGGATCTCACCCTGCTTGGGCAGCACGCAGTTTTAGGCTGGCAGAGCAATGCTGGGCAGGATTCCTGGGCTCCCTGGGTCACCAGTAGCCCAGCCCCATGCATGGCTCCAGGGCTCAGCGGGGAGCAGCTTTCAGGCCTTCAGCCTCACAGCCAACCACCCCCCTCTCATGCCTGGCCCATGATTCATGAGCACATCCTTGCTCTCCTCCTCCTCCTCGCTGCTTTGTTACCACCACCAAACTATTTCCATGCATATTTGATTGATGTCAAATGCAGGCTCAGGATCTCTCTGTCCCTGCTCCTCACCATTTCCAGCAAGAAAATAAAGATTGATCCTGTCTGTCTGAGTTATTACCCTGATGCCTGAAGGCCTATTAACTCCGGGAGGGGGATGCTGCTGTCATCTGTGAGTCTCTACATTGCCGTCAGAGATGCTCCTGCATCACCTTCCTCCAATGAACACAGGCAGCTCAAGCTTGGCCCTGGGATTGAGTGGATGGCTGAGATGTGAGCTCAGGTCCCCATGTTGCAGTCATCCTTCTGCCCAGCATAAGAGAGCTTGCAGTAGAGGTCCTTCTCACCACCTAGCACATCAGCAGTGGCCAAAAGCAAGTGCTAGGGAGAGGAGAAGCACACAAAGGTGTGTTCCTAGCCCCCAGCTATTTGTGGCATAGGGAGTTTGTTAGACAGAGGTGGTTGTACTGGTGGTTATATGCAGCTGGATCTCCTCCACACGAGCTCCTGGGGACACTAAGTACCTTCCTGACCTCCCCAGCATTGACAGACTGCACAAGCCATGACACAGCTTTTATGAGATAAGAGTGGGCTAACCTCTACGCAAGCCTTGGCTTTGGGCCCTGGGGCACCAGTGTTCCTAGTTGGGAAAACTCTGGTTTTCCATCCGAGGCACCGAGCCAAACCCCGGTCCCACGTGGCTGCTCTCTGCGCCCATCCCTTGGCAGCTGCTGAGCTGGGAGTGTTTGCCAGAGCAGACAGTGACAGGCTCCTGTCAGTTTGCCTGTAAGGCAGTAAAATCAGGTAGGAGCTGGGCTAGGCAGGGATTAGCCAAGATTAGCTGTGTTAACAAAATACTTAATTCAGACCTGCAGCAAATTCCCTCTGGCTGCGACTGCTGGGAGGCAGCCAGCACAGAGCAGCAGCACTGGCTGACTGAGCCCAGCCAGGGCTCACTCTGGTTTTTGGACCCAGCTGGAAGTTTTGAGAGGCTTTTGAGCAAAGACAGCTCTCCAATGCTGCTTCCCACCACTAATGTTTTGGGTAAAGGAGAGCCGAGCCCACAGATTAAGCCTTAAGCAGGGTGGACTAACTGTTCCCTGTGCAGAGGAACAGTGGACTGGAAAGCCCCAGGGGGACAGATAAGAAGGTGACAGCCAGGGTTGGCAGGTGATGTAACCTCAAAAGGGCAAATTCGTGCTGAACAGGGAAAGGCAGGATGTTTTCAGAAGCATTCAGTTGATTTTGGGCCGGTGTATCAGAGACTGGAGCCCTTCTCAGAGGCAAATCCCATGGCTTTGAAATCAATCCCTGCTGAAATTCCCAGAATATTGGGAAATAAGCCAAGGCAGCTTCGTTTGCAGTCAAACACCTGCACATGTGACTCTTTCAACGTAACTTGCAGGAAGATATTTTTGAGCAATTGTTCAGAAACAGCCCTGCAGGCTCAGCCCACATCTTCTCAGGTGCTGGGCTCTGATGCCTCATCCCATGGACCAAGGGATGGCTCTGGACCATTACACAAAGGTTCCATTCCCCAAGCCCTGTCCTGGAGGCAAGGAGATCCCTGTCTCCTTCCAAATGCAGCTTCCATATGGATTTTAAATACATTTTTTCCTGATGTCCCACCTGTCCCAAGTATGGGCAAAGGGGAGCAGCAACCCCTGTTGGCAGCACAAAGGGAGCACTGTCTGCAAGGAACAGCTTCCTCTAGCCATGGGAAAATGGTGATTAAAATGGGATAGTATGGGACACTTGAACCTGAGAAGCATCCTGGGTCTTACAGAGCATCAGCACGGCTGTATAAGCACATACTATGAACTACTGGGTATTTACTGCTGTGAGATACCTTGGTAGACCTTTGGGAGTTTCTCATATCTCTGATTACACTTGTGGAATCAATTCTAGTTGAATCTAATTTGTTAGCAGCTAGTGGGCTCTTTATAGCCTCAGTGAAAAATTGATAATAGAGAAAAAAAGAGGTAGGAGCAGTTATTGTAATTAACACATAAAGCAGATCCAGTGAAGCACACTGATAACAGACAAGTAGGTAAAGGTAAATGAAATCTCTGCAGCTCACTGCTGCTGCTTATCTGCTGAAAAGGGCACTGTGTCCAACACATTTTTGGGGGTTGCAGCAGATGAAGGTTTTTTTACTGGGTTGATTGTGAACAAAGAACTAAAGGGCAACAAAAATTCTCATGGAGGAGTGTAACTCAGAAAAAAAATCATGCTTGTGTCAAAGACATTTGCATCCCAGTGAGGAAAGGGGGAGCAGCCTTGGGAAGTGTTCCTCTGGCCATGCTGCCATGGCTGGTGTTCCTGCACCTCCTCCTTTCTGCATTAATGTCTGTTTTAGTGTGTTTTAAAGATAAACTTTGTCTGTGAGGAATGGGGAATAGGGAATTGAAAATTAGCAGGGGTCATAAGTTAATAAGTTCAGTAATTACTAGAGGATGCTAAAGGGAGCAATAAAATGTCCTCAGGATCACACTACATCTGCTAAGCCTGTCTTTCTGCTCCAGCTCCTATTTATCACCCATCTAAGAGGTGTTTTAATGCTCTGTCACACTCACCTGTGTCTCCGTGCAGGCCAAGAAATTCTCCACCCATATCACATAAATTCCCAAATGGATTTTCACAGGTTTTGCTTTCAAGCAATGGCACAGCTTGGTTTGAAGATCCCTGTGTCTTGTTGTACATAACCTGCTGTTACAGACCCTGCAGCATCTTTGCTGGCGTTCCCCTGCCTGAAGGGAGGGGAGAAGTCAACAAAAAGCAGCGTGGCAATAAACACCACGCTGTCCCTGTGCAAACAACAGGATGGCTGGCTGCAGTGGCAATTTTTCTAAGCTGTCAGCAAAATTGCCACAGATTCCCCTGCTGAACCCCTCACTGGGAGAGCAACAATGTCATTTCCCTCTCCCTCGCCCTGCTCCCAGCCCTGCATCCCAGAGCATCCCCAGGGTCCCTGGGGGATAAGGATGGCTCTGCCTGTGCCTGCCTGTTTGACATAGCAGCGTTCAGCAGACCCAGGTTTGGCAGAGAGGTGCAAGCTCACACTGGGAGGTTTGACCACGGCACTCATGGCCAGCCCGAGACAGGAGGGAGCATTGCTGGGCTCTTCCCACAGCTTGGAGATCTGTTGTGGCAGCTTCAGCCCAGAAGTACCAAGAAACCTGCCTGCCAAAGCCCTGCTTTTCTCACGGGTGGAGATGCTCTGATATAACCTCGACACCTGTGCTGGTGACAACTCTGCCACGTGGCTGGGGTGGCAAGGCTCCAGCTGTGTTCTCCACCCCATCCCATGCAGGACCACACTGGGCTTCCTCAGCAGCATCCTCCTTGGAGAGCCACCAGTAAGAGCAAACCAAGTTGCTCAATGCTGATGTTGCTGTGGGATATGGAGGCTCTTACACTGCGTTAGGGTGGACGTGGGTGCAAACATCTGCATCCCCCACCCCCCCCCCAGCACTTGGGGTGCTGAATTAACGTGATGCCTTTAATTTCAGAGGTGTGCAAGCACGGCTGCCCCAGGAGCTTGCTGCAGAGCAACAGTGCGTTCATGGAGATTGTCTTTGCATGTTAATGAAACTAGAAAACCTGATTATTCCACACAGAGCTAACGGGTTACGCAGGGAGGCAGCAGGAGCTGGATAAAATCATGGCTGGTTACAATCCTAGGGGGAATTCCCATCGGATGCCACCTCCAGCTCTCCACAAATCTCCTTTTTGGCACCTTTTTTTGGCTCCTTTTCCTCTGCAGCTCCTGTCATCTGTAACCGCCTCTCGGCTTTGCTGCTGCCCCTTCTAAGTTTAGATCCCATCTCCAGGCTTCCCTCTCCTCACTTGGCTGTTTACCCTGTTCCCGAGCAGTGCACTGGGAGGGAAGGTGCTCCACACAGCGTACAGCTGGCTCAGACAGCAATAAATACGTCAGGCGTTCACCTCCGACCAATTAATGATGAAATTACAGTGTGGGGAAAGCCTCCAGGGCCAGGAATCCACTTTCCCTCTGCTCTTGTCTCCCCAAAACATGAGAGAGAAGCTACCTGAGCTCACTGAGACGTGCCAATCCATCCAGTGCTTTAAAAACTGAGCAGGTTTGCAGGAGCCCAGCTGTTTGTGTTTTGCTGCTGGGGTTCAGCAGCCTGCCTGGCCCCTTGTTTTTCATGTTGAGCCAGCCACCAGTGTCATGGCTCTCAGAGGCAGCCGGTCCCCAGGAGTGGGGGGTCCCAGCAGGCATTGGAGGCTCTGCCCTGGGGATAGAAGGGTCACAGTGCTGTTGGTTTTCTGTGGGTGCATCTCCCTGGAGCTGTGAGAGAGCCTGGCAGCATGGGCACTTCGACCCAGGCTGTGCAGCTTGCACCAGGAAGGTGTTTTCTCCTATTTATCCTGGATCCTCAAGCAGGTGCCTGTGCTGGTACACATCATCCGTGCTGTTTCAACAGGAGCTTTGGCTTCAGATGCCACCCAGTGCTGGCTGGGAGCTGCAGGGTCCTTCCCATGGCACACCAGGAGCTGCTGCAGAGCATCGCGGGTCCCAGCAGAGGAGAGTGGCTCCACCAGCTCAAGGAACCCTCTTTGCAACAAGAAGTGCAGAGATGTGGCTTACAAATGCCCCAGAGAAGACCACGGGGTGCCTTGAGTCTGCCCCCAGCTTCTCCTCCATGGGTATGAGGCTTTGCTAGCAATTTCCCTTCAGGTGCAATGAGCAGGTGAATTGGAAAACAGATTTTGTACTAATTGCATTGGCAGGTGAAAGCAATTTAATAGAAAAAAAAAGGGAGGTGGGTCACACCCACACCACCTTCCAGCAGTCAATGTTTTCTGGAGAAACCCCACAATGAAAAAAAGCCCCTTGCACTCATCAAGGACCCATGCAAGTGAAGCTCACGTTGCCTCTCCTTTTTGTTTTTGAGTAAATGGGGAGGAAATCTCTCCAGCACTGAGCCACCAAGTGTTCAGTCATTAGTTTTCAGTCTGAGGGCAACCAAGCTTCTCAGCGCTGCTCCGTGCCGTGCTGGGCATGCCAAGGGCAGTGCCAGCAGTGCCACGTGTGTGATTTCCACCTATGGCTTTCTTTCTGCAGGAGGAGGATTGGAGGGATAGGGAGGATTGGGGGATGAGGGTGCTTAAATCAAAGAACCCTTCAAAGGGAAACCAGAAACTCCGCAGGTTAAATCCACTCTCGGGCAGTGAATGAGGTGAGGAAAGAGAGAAAGAGGATGCAGATGTGGTAGGGAGGGTCTGGGACTTCAAAGCATCCTCAGGAGCTGCGGGGGAAAGGCAGGTCTGGCTCAGCCACAGGCAGAAGACACTCGAGTCTCTGGATTTCTCTCTTCCCATTTCATTTTTTCGGGTTATTTTCTGCTGCTGCTGTGGAGAGATGCCAAGTCAGAAAGCTGCCTCTGCTAGCACACTGCTGCTACCCAAAACGGATGCCTTGCCAACACTTCCCCTCTTGGGATCCCTGCTTTGGCTCAGGGGAGGTGAAACCAGCTCAGACCTCCCAATATACCCAGAAGTGACTGTGCAGGAGGAACTGGGATGGGGAGGGACGTGTCAGGGCATCCTCAGCTCTTGCCCTGCCACAGCCATGAGCGCAGTGGAAGACACAACCTGTGCACAGAGGTGATGAATGCACAACCCCCTCCCAGACTACATCTGTTCCAGGACATGGTAAAAATAAATCTTAACTGAAAACCTACAAAACTAAGAAGAGTTTCGAGGTTTTAAAATGTTCCTTGGAAAGGCTTTCATGATTTTGGTTCCAGGCCAAAACATCTTATGTTTTCAGCAACTGAAAGCTGAAAGCTTTGCCAATAAAATAATGCTTGGGGTTTTGATCTTCCAGTGGGAAAGAAAAACAAGAAAGAAATAGGTACTTTATTACAGAAGAAAACAGTGATAAATCCCTGAATGCTTCTCAAGAAAAAAAATACATTTTTGACTGAGAGCATTTGATGAACCCTGACTAAATTTTTCCTTTTACTGTAGGAAAGAGATGATAGAGAAAAGAGAGAAACACTGTAATCTGGCCAGGGCATCAAAGGATATTGTATTTATTTATATTGTACATGAATATTATTGAACTGCTGAAAAAAATCCCACTCCTTTGGATAAAGCAAGCGGTGCAGATGCTTTTTAAAGTGCATCTCTTTGGAAACAAGAATGGCTGTTGACTGGAGCAGGGAGAGCATGGAGCAGCGGGTATTAGGGACAGATACAGAGAACATCAGCCAAACTCCAAAGTCCACATTAATAAAAGCTCATACATAAATACAGATGACAGGTATTGATTTTCCCTGGCAAGCTCCGTGCTTTCCCCTGGCTAATGAAATGCAGCCCCTTCTTTAGAGAGAGGTCAGTAGCATGATGTAGCCACAAAGGTTTAACGTGTGGGAATGAATAATGTTCCTCCAAGAGGAAAAAAGCAGCTGGTTTGCCCGGATCTGTACCCACTGGAAAATGTCTGTTTGAGGCTGGAAATATGAATTCAGACACAAGTATTTTGTGTTATGAGCAGTGCTGGCACACACCAGGGTGTGTAGGGCTTCTGGTGGAATTTGTCAGATTCCCCTAAAATCCAGAATGTCTTTTTTCTCCTTCAAGCTCGAATTATTCTGCTGTGATATTCTGAAATAACATGACGTGGATCACAGAACAGCCTTGGTTCGAAAAGACCTCTAAGATCATCAAGTCCAACCATTATGCCTCCCAGGATACTGATTTGGGTGGAAATTTGCTTCCAAAGCCTTTATTTAGTTAGGTTTGAGGTTTTTTTGACAGCTGCTCTCATCCACCGAGGAATATCTGACCCCAAAACAAAGTCACTGCTGGGGAAGGGGGAGAAAGCAATGCTTTACTTGAGCTTCCACCTCTCTCTTAAATCCCAGCTATGTTCTTGACTTAGAATCATAGAATAGAACCATAGAATAATTAGGGTTGGAAGGGACCTCCAGGGTCATCAAGCCCAACCTTTATCCCACCCTATTCCTAACCATTAGACCACTAGACCATGACTTGTGCAAGTGTGCAGCTCCAGAGCGTGGCTTGGGTGGCCAAGTTCACCGGATCAATGTGTGGCAGCCCTGGACTATCCTCCTGCAACAAAAACCAGGAACCCAGCATCTTTAAAGGATGCTAGTCATGCACTGAGCATCATGGTGGAAAAAACAATGCTGACTCTCTGCACCACTCACACCCCATGAGTGCTGCCTGCACCCATCCTGCACTGCCCTGGATGCCTTCGGTGCCAGCGCAGTCCTGTGCTGCCGGGGAGGGACTGCTGAGATGACAAACCCTGCTGCAGCCACCCTCTGTCCCATTAGGATTCCTCTCACGCCGTGCAATCGCCCTCTCAGAACGCAGTGAGAGCCCAGCCAGGGTTTTCTCTGCAGTTGCTTTGCAGGCAGTGGCACGGGGTGAGCTGTGGCTGCAGCGGCGCAGAGCTGCTCGCTCAGGCTCAGCTGTGGGGAGGTTGCAAATAATGTAAGAGTGATGCAGAAACTGCCTCCCCTATTTGTACTGGTGCCACTGAATGTGCTTCTCCTGCTTGTGGTTTGCTAGGGTACATCCCAGCCTTAACTCTGCTGTGTGCCCTGGGAAGAGCCTTGTTCAGTCTCTCCCTCAGTGCATCTTTGCCTTGGCCCAACAGCTCCTGTGGATTTTAGCCCACCTGCTAGGCAGGCTCTCCAGTTATCTGAAAATGGTACCTCTAAAGCATTTTTCCCCTGCTTCCCAAGCATATTTTACTTTCTCAAACACTTTGGTTCCTGCACAGCATCACAGGGGCAGGGTTAAGGGGACTTGGAGGACAGCACTGCTTTGGCAGGCTGGTAACTGTGTCCAAACAAGTGCCAAACATCCCCTGAGCAACCTGCCCTTGTTAGCACAGTGCTATGGGTGGCTGAACTTGCTTAAACTCCCCCAAAACCCCCAGAGGGTGATTTGCTTGAGGCTAGATTCCCCAGCCAGGCGTCCTGACACCCAGCCACTTCCCACTCCCCCTCTGCTCCCTGTGCTGTGCCACTGCAGAGAGCCACTACTGCTGCTAGTTTATCACACTGTCAAGCTGAGAGGCACTAATTACCCTCCAGTGAGGGGGAGAAGGGCACAGAGCCCCTGGGGAAGCGTGACCGTGCTGCTTGCTGCCTGCTTAGCACGGGGCTGTGATCTCCCAGGCAAGAGGAGCTATGGTTGGTTGGGGGGTGCAAAGTTTCTGTCTCAGTTTTCAGACACCGGAGGCAGGGAGCTGGAGGAGCCTGAGGGATGGGTGTTAGCGAGTGGCTGTGAAGCACAGGGAGCACAGGGCCGGACATCAGGAGTGGGGATGCAGTGTAAAACCAGGTCTCACAGCCCCTGAGCCAGGAATAGACCATTTCCTACCCTATTTCCTACCCACACACCAGGTGTCACCAGGGTGGGACCCATAGAATCACCATGGTTGGAAAGGACCTCCAGGATCACCAAGTCCAACCTTTATCCCATCATCTCCCTAACCACACGATGAAATTACAGATGCTGGCCAGCGTGGCTGCAGGGCCACTCACACATTTACACGTGGTCACCTCTAGCCATGCCCAGGGTGCTGGTGGGACAAGGGCAAGACCCTGATGGACACTGGCAGCACCCTTCATCACGGATGCTCTGGATACATGGTCAGAAACATCTGCCTATAGGTGCTCTCAGGAGTGGAGCAGCTAATTACACCGCCTAGCCAATGCAACAGGCTTAATTTGCCCCAGGAAGAATCAGATGAGGCATGAGGGAGCTGTTCCTGCTGGGGGTAGGAGCACGTGTGTCCCCTCCATGGCTTCAGAGCCACACTGTGCATCACCACCTAGAGAGCTCCAGGGCTGCGGCGGGATGTGCCTGGGAACAGCCGTGTGTGTGTCACCAAGAGGGACCTCTCTGCACGGAGCACAGCGTGGCTGCTGGGTAATTAGCTACCGTGTGTATCTGTTAGGTGAGTGATTAGTCTCCTATTAATGCAATTAGCACTGTGGCATTAGCCTAAGTGTGGAATTGGCAGCGAAGGCAGCTGCAGCTCGGCGCTGCACGGCGCCTGTTTGGGGGCTTTTCCGAGCGTGGTGAGAAGGGAGGGCTGGTGGTCACCTCCCCCAGCACAGGATGGGCTGGTGTTTGTACAGACCCCTGGATGTGCACCCACACGTGCTCCTCGCCTGCTTCAGCTGCAAAGAAAAGCAATTTTCCACCCTCTGTCCGTGCTTCAAACCCCCAGAGCGGTTTAGGGGAGCTGATAAGAGGGGTCCCAGCCCCTTCCCAGAGCTGTGGGGCTGGGGGGAGCTGGGGTCCATCCTTTTAGGGGGTTAGAGGAC
Organism: Podargus strigoides; assembly: GCA_028020825.1. Lineage (NCBI taxonomy): Eukaryota > Metazoa > Chordata > Aves > Caprimulgiformes > Podargidae > Podargus > Podargus strigoides. Next base: position 3,238,929 of record CM051647.1, on the reverse strand, counting down.
CAGATCTGACCTTGGTGGGATGCAGGTCCTGACTCAAAGCCTGTTACTCACCAGTGGACGTCAGGGATGACAGTCCATCTGGTAGCAGCGATGGGGGGGTGAGGGTGGGCAGGGGGAGGAATCACACGTCTGCACACCCCCAGCCATTCCCTGGCCCCCAGCCCATCTTGGCAGGTTATCAGCCCACATCAAGGCTTGGTTTGTGGTGAGACAGTCTGACAAAGTACCCTGTCTGCCAGCTGCACCGCGGTGCCGGCGGCCAACGCCGCTGACCTTTCGGGATTGTCAGGGACGTGGAAGGAGAAGGGCTCTGTGGAATGGGGACAGGCTACAGAGGGTCCATCTCCATCCCACCCCACCACAGGTGTCACCTTCCCGACCACCAACCCCTTGCTGGAGAAACCAACAAGCCATCCAGCCCTTCTGTGGTTAATAGCTGAGCAGATGAAGGTGCAACAAAGCGAAGGTCCCAGCCGAGCCCTCGCTCCAGCGAGGATGTTTGGCTTTGGGAAAGCTTCTGACAATCTTGATTAACAGCCTCTTCATCTGTTCACGCCGGTGATAAGCCATGGGAGCTCTGGGCCGTTTCAGCTCTGTAATCAAGAGAGTTTGAAAGAACCAATTTTCTCCTCTTGCAACTCGGTTAATTCTCATTTAATTGCTACCCATTTTGCATAGATTTCCATCGATTGCCGTGGCATTGGCTCTGCACTTCTTCCTCTCCAGTGATGCTTGACTTGTGTCTTGTTTTGCCAGGCTGGGATTTGTGATGCTTTGGGTTGTGTTGGGGCCTTCAAATCTCTCCACGCGATTTAGGCTGAGATGCAGCTTTTATAGAAGAAGATCTCTGGGGACTGGGCTGGGCTTTGTTCCTTGCTATGATACAGTGTGTTGGGGCACAAAACCAGTAAAGAGAAAATCATGGGAATTACACAGTGATGGGAAATTTTAGGGGCAGGAAACACACCTTTCTGTTGGTTAATAAAAAACAACCAGGATTTAGTATTTAAGCAAAAAAAAAACTTTCTTCCACGAGTCAAAAGAGATGGATGAAGTATTTGTAGGCTGAGCTGAATGAAAATATGTGGGTTTGGCCCAACTTCAGGGTGGTTTTGTGTGTGAGGGCTAATAGCAAGGAGGGAAGGCATTAAATGCCTTCCTGCCACCAAAACACAGCAGCTAATTAAAGCTTCCATAACGAGCTGGGGCTGAGCACCCAGGTGGACTCAGTGCAAGCACCCAGTGCTGGATGGAAGGAGCAGAGCAGCTCCAGGAAGTGCTGGGGTGTGACTGGATCTGGTTTGTAAGGCGTGTGCCAGGTCTCAGCTGGGTTGGGGAGGGGGAGATGGACCTGAAGCACAGAAATCTGCCTGGTGATAGGCCATCCCCAGGGATGCTGAGGGTCAATGGGAATAAGCATATGGTGGCATCTCCTAGCTGTCACAGCAAGAGATGGGCAGTCCCAGCAGCACTTGTGCAGCAGGGGGGAGGTAGGAGCTAATTCAAGGCTGCACCTGCCTAGGACACGTCAATGTGGGTTGGGGACTGCCCTGAAATTGTGGTTGTGGGCTGCTCTTGACCAGGCTGGGCAGTGTCCAGACCTTGGTGACAAGCTGTGGTGGCCCAGCTCATCTCCCTTATGAGCTTGCTTGGTATCAGAGTGTGATTTTTCTATTGCTGGTAATGAGATGAGTTTCCCATAGCACCACCTGGCACAAAGGCAGCAGCCAGGAGGATCCCTGCATGGAAAGCTCTCTGAATGAGCCGTTCCCCATTGTGCAAAAAAGGGCTATTTTATCTGCTTAGTCAATCAGTGGTCTCCAAGCACATCTTCACCATATTAATGCATTAAAATATATCTGCCATTAGCCACCCAAAACATTTTAATCAGAATCATGAGCATTTCTATTACTGTGGCTTTGGGTTAGTAATGCAGCACTGGTCAAACTTTAATAAGGATGTAATAATTCTAGCCTGTAATCCAAGGCTTTTCCTGAATATCCCATTTTATTTTCCATTTGAACCAGCAGGCACAGTCACACTGCTTTTTCCTGGCCTGTACTGAGATCCTACTGCTGTACTTGCAGTGTATTTCATTTAAACATGCTTCTCAGGCTGAGGTTTCCCTTGCTTGTGTTCCTCCAGGTCTCTGGCTCCTGCTGTGCCAACAACCCCTCTGCCATCAGGAACGCTGCAAGTGCTTAAACCAGGGCTCTCCTTCTTGTCCCATATTTCATGTATCCACAGGCTTCTCCAGAGCCATCAGCTCCTTGGGACTCTCCAGCCACCCTGCTCAAGTGATGCTCCTGTAAGAAAGACCTCATCCAGCCTCCGAAGCCTCACCTGGCACCCCTGGAGCTGCAAGCACAGGACAGGAGACCCTCCTAGTTGCAGCACAGCTGGATCACCTGCTCTCCCAAAGGCTGGTTTCGTCCCAAGCAAAGCTGAAGTCCTTCTGGGAGCAAAGAGATGCTAATAGGCTCTGGCAGCTCGAGATGAGCCTTTGGGACTGAGCCACAAGCCCTGACACCTTGTGATCAGAGCTCAGCCACACTCAGCAGACAAACCCCAAAGACTTTGTGCTGGCTGAGCTGTGATGGCCATGTCACCGACACCATGTGCTGGAAGGAGCAGGTGAGGACCAGTCACTTGTGATTTACCTCAGTGCAGAAATTGAGGGGCAGCAAATGGAGCAGCCTGGGACTACGAGAGGAGCTGAGCCTCTGGATCTCAAGCACTTGCCACTGGCACTGCTGGGGGACCCACTGGGCATTGCTCCCCGTGGGCACAGCACGCAGTGAGGGAAGTTGTGACCCTTCTTCTGCTGCACCCAAAATTAGGGTCTCCTGCTGTGAGAGCCAGGAAGGGCAGCTCGACATATCAGCAAGCTGGAAATGGATGCTGCTGGTGGAGCAGAAAGCACTCGTGGGTCAGGATGGGGCACCTCCTGCTGGGGCTGTTTCCTCCGGGGCAGAAGGAGGCTGTGGGCTGCTGAGGAGGATCCCGAGCTCCCCATCACACTGATGTCTCCTGAAGCAGGTCTCAGACCTGGGTGACTTAGGCTGGACGATGCTCTGCAGCAGGGGTGTCTGGCAGGATGGTGCTCAGCAGGCAGAACCTAGCATCTCCCTGTGCAACACAGGGAAAATCCGTGCCTCAGTTTCCCCTGTTAGCAGGGGGCTCAGCAGCAGGTTTGAGCAGCCTAAAATCAATAGTTTCCCATGGAAACTTTTGCCTGACAGGGAAGAGGGGAGGGCAGGGGCACATCCCCATGGGAGCATCACTGCGGGCTGCAGCCAGGAGGATGGACTCACGTGTGGGTGAACACTGTGGATAGACCCAGAACCATGAGCATGAGTGACTCTTGGTCATGGGACCCACCCTTCACTGCTCCTTGCAGATGCCCATCTCCAGCACACTGTGTGATGCACACACCTTTGCTGCCTTTGGCACAGCCCTGGGGCTCCTCGAGGAGCGGCCAGAAAAGCTTCTTCCACAGGGCTGAACAGTCTCTCTGATGGGATCCATGGGAGCTGCACTTGTGTCTCTGATCTTCAGATTTCCTCCAAACTGGAAAAATACAGCCCTTTGAAAATTTCATGAGGGTGGCAGAGAGCTGCCTGTCTCTCGCCGCCACACAGCTTTGAAAGCCATTTAACTGTGACTGCAGTGACAAATGTCAGCAGGTCTCACGCTGGGGGAGAGCAGCAAGTGAGAGGGCACTGGAATTAAAGGATGAAATCTTTATTCGAGGGTTTGGCAGCGCTGGGAGGACAACACATCACGGGTGAGAGGCAGCTTGGGGCGGATGGTGCTGAAAGCCACAGATGAGCCCGTTGGGCTATAAATGGCCACAAGATTTCCTCTCCCTCCCCATCTCCCACCCCTTCCAGGATCGTTGCCAACCTGGGAACTTATAGAGAGGGTTAAACATCCAGGAATGGCCCAAAGCCATTGGACAGCCAGACAGAAATGTGATGGCTGAGCCAGGATGGAGGAAGGGGGATGGTAGTCCAGCTTGGATTTAAATACAAGCTGTAAACCCTCCAGCTGATGGACAGTGCATCATGCCCATGGTGGTGGAGCAGGAACTGGGAGATCCTGGCTCTGGCAGTGGGGATGTTTGCCCAGGGCAGCCTGGCTGGAAGGTGGGATGAAAGCTCAAATCCTCCACAGAGCATCAGGATCATCAGCTTCCCTCTCCCTCCATTCCAGCTCTGGATGGCAGGTTTTCTCCTTTGCCAGCTCTTGGTTTGCTGGGGATGTAGTGCAGGGCAGTCAGGATCCCTGAGCTCTGACCTGGGTGGTAGGGCTGAGGCTGGGGAGCAACTCCAGGGCTGGAGGAAACTTCCACGGTAGGTTTCATGTGTTAATTAAATAAAGAAGCTAAATTAAATTCCATCTGTGTGTGCTGGAGAGGCTCCTGTGAGTCTGCCTCACTCCCAGCCTGGGATGCCCCACAGCAGCACGAGGTCCCATCCTTGGGGCCCCACTTTCCCTCTCCCAGACCCGAGAGGTGCCAGGGTAACATCAAGGGTTAATGCAGGATTATCTCAAGAAGCTACAACCTCGTCAAGAGCACAGGATTGGCAGGTCATTAATCTCAGAATTACTTGATAACTTTAAATACAATCATGTAATCAGCAGGAGCCTGTAATTATTATTTATGTGCATGGTGCTTACCAAATTACAGCGCTCTCCAAGCCTCTGTGTGATGAACAAATTAATTCTGCAACGGAAGGGCTTGACCAGAAAGAGATGTTTGTGTCTGAATTTCACTTGTAAACATTGATGTATGAAATGAAATTCGAGTTTAATTGGCCCTCCCTCCTGCTGTGAAGCACATCACATTTTTATTCTCTCTTCGCTCAGCTGGCAGGAGGGAACATCACCAAGAACTTGGGGGAGTTTCTCTAGCCATGATGGTACTTGTGTGGGAGACCCACACGGGGTGCTCCTCACCCCCCTTAGATGAGATGGTGTTGATACCTTCATGGCAAACCCATATCCCACCTCCATGCTATGGGCATGGGTAGAAAATGGGACAAAAAAGCCCCCAGGTGCCTCTGTGGCCAGTGGGATGCTGAGCCCACAGCAGTGTGAGGATGCTCCGATGGACAATGGGGAGGGACAATACTGGGGTTGTGTTTTCCAAAAGATAAACATGCCCCAGAACTCCTTGTGAGAGGAAACGAAGTAATTTTAATCAAACAAGGCTGAGAATACACACACTTCTCCAGCTACGGAAAGCAAAGTCATGCCAGTCAGAGCAGACCACGAGGAGAAGGAAAGAACAGTGATGTGAACATAGATGCTTCTGTTTGAGTTTCTTTCTTTGGTTTTTCAATTTCCAGCTTCTTTTCCACTGAAAATGACCCCACTTTGTCAAAATCCGAATTGAACACGTAACGCATCACTTTTTGGTAACATCACTTGTATGTACGATGAAAAAAGCTCCCTGGGGCATTTCCCCTTCTCTGCAGCCAGCAGATCTTTGTCAGCTCCTGCCAAAGCACCCGAGAAAATCAAACTGACCCACGGTGGGGACACACGAGTCTGCTCCTCGTAGGGCATCAGCAGAAAGCATCTGTAAAGCTGGGAGCTGCCAGTTTTCCCACTGCATAACTCTGAGGGTCTTATTCTCACCCATGTATTGGATAAGGGGCAGTTTCTGGGGCTGTTGGGGATGGACAAGCTCTTACAAGGACCCCATGTGCAGGTCCTCGTGGTCACTCCATCTCAGTGGGAGCTGTCACTGCTCCCAGCACACTGTTGGAGGCAACGGGGTATTTCTGGGTTTGGCTGCACAGTAGACATGCAGGTAGAAAATCACAATGGGAGAGGAATGGGAGGAATTTACTTCAGACTGCTGAACTTCTCAAATATTTAAAGAAAGAACTTGGAGGTTTTTGCCTCTGCTTCCCTTTAAAGAAAAAAAAAAGATTTTATTCCTTTCTGATGGTGTATCCTGAGGAAATCGCAGAGTACTACAATTTCAAAGAGCTTAAATCTCCCCAGGGCAGGAAACACTTAAGTCTGTTCTTTATAGTGGGAAAACTGAGGCACAGAATTGTGAGAGGGACTCACACCAGACCCTGTGGCAAAATCCCTGGGATGCAGAGAGCAGACTCAGCCCCCAGCCACTCCGGCATCGTCCCCTTGCCCGGGTGCTCCCAGCCCTCATACAGGGCACAGAAAACACAGCTCCGAGGTCAGGGCAAAACCCTGCGCCTTGCACGGACCTCTCTGCTCAGCTGCTTTTGGTGACCACATCAAACAGGACATCAGGGGTGGAGCAGGAACTTGGCAGCTGCACGGGAGACGACAGGAGGTCCCCAGCACGGGGAGGGAGGCTGCTGCTCCTCCAAGGCACTTAACCCCAGCGCGGGGGTGGTTTGGCCCCATCCCCTGCGAAGGAGCAAGGAGCAGCTTTGGCACCGAGCCTGCCTGCACGGGTAGAAGTAGGGCAGGGAGGAGGGGAGCAAAGCCACAGCATGTCCCCGCTGTAGCTGCCTTTGGGGAGCTCCCTCACCTTTCCACCCCCTGAGCAGGAGCACAGGGTCACCCTGAGGTCCAGGGGCTTTGCAAAGACCTGTAGACTTATTTGGGCTGGGCTGGACCACAGGGTTAACTAAACCTCATGCCTTCCCTTCAGACCAAGCCCCCCTCTGTGGGGCTGTTCCCAGCCCCTGGGACCCATCACCATCCCCTGCGTGGTTCCCTCCCCGCTCCCACTCCATTGCTCTGCCTCACATCCTCGGTGTCATGATGAGAAATGACCTGGTCAGACCAAGCAGCAGTTACAGAATGTCCCAGGGACCTAGCAAGGGGCAGGGGAAGGACTCAAATAACCTCTGTGGTACAAAACCACAGCCACATAAACATCTGCAATCAGTCTAGGGCTCTCCATCCATCCCCTGCCCCCACCCCAAAAGTATTGCCACCCCCCCCTTCCCCACAGCATCTCAGCATGCACTCACTGGAAGGCCAGCCCAGTTTCCCAAGGGATTATCCCCATAAACTGTCCCCACAGTGTCCTGTCACCTCAAAGCAGTGACAAACTCGAGAGAGGCAGCAATGGGACGTGGGGCATTGTGCCCAGGATGGAGGCAGGCAAGGAGGCTGCTGCAACCTCTCCGGGCTCCTCCGGCTCCTCCTGCCACCCCAGCAGGTCACACCGCTACCAGGGAGATGACAAAGCAGCATCTCAACTGTCCTGTCCTACAGATCTGCCCCAGCCAAGTGGGACAGGACCCTTCTGGAGAGTTTCCCACGGCTACAGCGAGTTCGTGCGCCCTCTGCAAGACTGCTGGGTGCAGGCAGGACCTGGCTCCTTGTGCTGTGCCATGGCAGGGGTCCCCCACGCTGGGGGTCCCCCACCCCGTGTGGCAGCTGGCTCCCGGCTCAGACAGCCGTGGACTGCTTGATGCTGTGGAAGCTGACGCGGGTCGGGGAGGTGGGGATGGACATGGCGCGAGCCACGCGGGCGCGGATGGAGTGCTTGTCCTGCCATCGGTGCCACCGCTTCCGCACGGCTGACCGGACCTGGGGGGGAAAAGGCAGAGAGGGGCACACGTAGTGACCATGCAGATGGCTGAAGTTGTTCAGAGCATCAGCCATCCTCATCCTCAGCTGGGATCAGAGATGAAGGACCATGAATTGCCATGGTGTGATACGCTCCTGGGTCACCAGCGAGCCCTGGACCAGTCCCTTTTCCTCCTGCATCAATTATATATGATCTGGTAACAAAGCAAACCTGTCTGGGGCAAACTCTCCTGAGCCAGCAAAGGTGCAAGAGCATTTGGGAAGAGGCAGAGGAAGGAGCTTCCCAGATGACTGACCCCAGGACTGGCCTCTGCTCTCACCTCCTTTGCTTTCTGCTGTCTGTGTTTCAGGTCAGAGCCCAGCAGGTGCCCACATCCATGTGCCAGGTAGCCACGTGTGTGTGGGGATCACCCTGGGGAAAGATTTCCCAGGGATGGAGGGACCTTTGGCTCTTCTGCTACATCAAATCACATGAGTGCTCCCCCAGAGCATCTGTTCTTGGGGGTGGATTTTCCTCTTCCAAAGGAGGGGACCAACAGTAGCCATTCCCATCTGGGCACCACCAGTGGCTGCAGATGTGCCTGGAGCTGGAGGTAAAGCACTACCTCAGATCAGCAAATGCCTTCAGCTGGGGAATTGGGTGCCAGCACCCTCCAAGCCCTGTGCAGGGGCAGACCCTTGGGCTGAGCTGGTGTCTGTTTGCAAGGAAGTCTGCAGACCCCCCCAGGTACCCTCCAGCCCCAGTGCTCACCTCACTGTTCAGGAAGCAGTAGAAGACAGAGACGAAGAAACCCTGGAAGGAGACAAGCAGCAGAGTCACCACAGAGCTACGGCCAGCCCAGGCTCAGGAGCTTTGGAGCAACCCTGGGTTTGGGGCTGTCTGCTTTTGGGAGGGGGCAGAAGCAGGATAAATCATCAGCCAGGACGGGCTCCTCCGCATCCCTTGGTGGGGGAACTGAGATGGAAGCTAGTGCTGAGGACCATACCTGGAAGGACTCCAGAAAGGAATTGAAGTAGATGAAGACGATCCTGGAGACCTCATCCTCCCCCGGGTTGACAAAGAACAACATGTAGGTGATTCCCAGCAAGGGCAGCAGCACCAGCGTGGCCTTGACTGCTTTCCTGGGGAGAAAACATGGACCTGAGCTGCTGCAGTGCAGCCCTGGGGATGAGGACTCTCCCCATCCCACTCCCAGCACCAGCATGGCTGGGACTGGTCTGGCTGGGTCTGAGCAAACCAGTGGCTGGGGGAGGATGGAGCAGAGTTGTGCTGTTTCCCAATGAGATCCCCAAGTGACTGGGCTGGTTTGAGCCCTGGGCACACCTTCTGTTTCTCCATCCAGAAAAGGGCAGTGGATATTGGAAGCCTGACCTTGAGCTGGCATGAAATGATTGCTTGGCTGATCTAAGGCTCGATTAAAAAGGAATTAAGGAGGATAAAATAATTATACCCATTAACATGGGTTTATGAAAAACTTATCTCAGCTAATTAATTTGATATATTTTCTTGATGAGATTATAAGTGCAGTTTGTGAAAAGTAATAATGCTGATATAAGAGGGCTTGGCGTCTCATTCGTTTGGATTCGGGGACGAGAACAATACCAAGTCAACACTTTTTGCTTAAAAATCCTCTTAATGGGCACATTCCAACATTAGCTGAAAACAGGAAAAGTCATCCCTGGCAGGGCTGGGCTGGGCTGGGCAGGGCTGGGACCTGGGACCTGTGCTGCATCACTGACCTGGAGGAGAGCCACAGCCACTGACACAGACTGGCAGATGGCACAGAGGAGCTCCAAATAGGTGAGGACATGAGCATCTTCAGGCTGGCAAACCATGGGACAGCACAGGCACTGGTGTAGCTTCCCTAAGGGACCAGCCATAGCAGTGGGGGATCCATCAGTGTTTCACCAAAAGCCACTGTCTAAGGTGAGCAGGAGCCCTCCAGGGCTGTCCCTTGCCTGGTTTACACAGGACTGCCCAGTTTATGACCTACCAAACTCTCCAAGTTTTCCTGTCCCACAAAATGTTTCTGGGAAATGAAAGTGTTCTTCTGATCAAAGGTAAAAAAAACCTTCCCCCAAATCAGGAAAATACTGAAAAATGAACAGTCTCTTGAAATTGCTGACTGAGGCCAACCAGTCTATTTCAATAACCTTCATCTTTGCTCACCCCAGGCTGAATCGTTCATCCCAGCTCAATGCTCCGTGACGAGGAAAGCTGGCATTTCCCAATGACAGCATCTGAATTTTTCCATTCTCAGCTGAAAAAGTCACCCTCCACCCCCAACCTGCTTCTCTTGACTCAGCTCAGAGTGAGTTTCCCCAATTCCTGCTTAGAAAGTGACCCAGAGAGAAGCACTGATAAAGACCAAGGTGTCTTCTCCTGTTCCAGGTACTTCAGGGAGCTGCTCTGACCACACACCTCCCAAAATATTTTGTCTGCAAAATATTCTGCAGGAGGAAAGGGTGAGATCTTCCTGCTGCGTGCTGCTGAGAGCATCACCTTCTCCTTGCAGCTTCAGAGGTGTTTGGGGTGCCATCGATTCACTGCTCCTCCCTTGTCCTTTGCTGTGCTGCCAAGTGGCGATTTAATTCTCACCTCTGTGCCAGGATTTGCAGCTCTGAGGCTGGTGAGCTGATCAGGTCCCATCACAACAGGCTTTTGTAAAGAGACTCAGCTCACAATGGCTCCCTTCAAAGGCAGGTCCAGCCACCCATCCATGTTCTCCATCACAAAGCTCTCGCTGGCCAGAATTTTTCGACAACCCCAGATGTCTCCAACAGCCACATGTCTCCAAAAAGCATTTGAGATGCTCTTAGATGTCTCTCCGTGCTCCCATCCCCTTGATACTTGGCTGATGGGGCTGTTCCTATACCCCCAATCATGCTAATGTAGTCTCTAGGTCTGCATTCTGCGGGGTCACTCACACTCTTACCTGTACTGGATTGTCTCCGACGTGGTTGAAGCTCGGAGCTTCGTCATGAGGATGCGGACGATGTTGAATAGAAAGATGAAGTTGATCTGGAAGGAAGAGGGCACCTGGTTAGTGTCTGCTCCCCTGTTTCCTCCCATTTCCTCAGCAGAGGCAATGGGCTGTGCCAGGGGAAATGGAAATGTTTCCCTCTTGAACCTGATCTATTGCCTGCCGTGCACTGGAACAGGACATCTGCACTTCTTGTTTTTAAAGCACTACAGCAATAAGATTTAGAAGTTTGTTCAAGGGAGTGGGGCAGCAGGGCACACCAGGAGACTGGTGAAGAAGGGCAAGCATTAGAGAAAAGGCTGAAGAGGAAGAAGCTGGAGGGGGAGGAGGAGGAATATAAGTTGGCTGAAGGGATTTTGGGAGAGCGGCTGCCATCACAGCAAGGAGTCACTTGGCCACTCTCCCAGCTGCTGAACTGCTAATGAGAGCATGGGAAGGCTGCACTGGGAGCTGAGCACAACTGACACAAATTAGAAGTGGCCTCAATGCTTCCTGACGGGCTGGGAAATGAGAAGCGGGCTCAATTATTCAGCAAGGCTGGTTGGTGCTGGTGATCAGTACTCCCTCAGGTTTTCTCAGTATTGGGCAAGGAGGGAGGAAAAGCTGTGGGTCCTTGTGCAGAGTTTCCCCTCTACAAACACAGGTTGGACCCTGGTGCTGCTGCTTGTGACTTGCCACCTCTGCCCCACTTTGTCCCTTCCCAAAAGGGGCAAAGCCCCAGGAAATGATGGTCCATACGACCCCTGGTTCAAGCATCACTGCTCGGCCAAGGGCCATCAGCAAAGTGATGTGGATCAGGGAATGGGGTTGAGGTCCCCCAGCTGCTCCAAATGCTTGGCAAAGCACCCACCTGCACCCAAATATTGCCAGGGCAGGGATGGAGGGACGAGTGCCACGTGAGGGGGTCTGCCAATGGGGGTATCCCTACTGAAGTGAGGTCTGAGGCTCCCTTTCTAGCCTACCCCAAGCCAGCAGGTTCCATGCACGCCATTCCTTACCGTGGGTTAGGTGCCCAAATTTGCTGAAGGTGCAATTTGGGTGCAGGGAGCTGAGCAGCATTGAGTGGGGCATCACAGCCAGCTGCAGCGGGGCGATGCTGAAGGAGGGGCTGAGACCCTGCTCAGGAACAGCCTCATCCCACGTGCAGATGGGAAGGACCCTATATTTAGCAAGTAAGGTTGCTTTGCTCTTACCAGAAGCACCAGGATCATGGGGCCTTGGTAAATGTAGTCAGTATAAACTCCTGCTCGCTTCCCAAACCAGCACCTGCAAGGCAAGGACAAACAGTGTCAGGGACATGTGGTGCTGGGGACCTGGATTTACTCCTGTCCTTGCACAATCTCTGTAAGTCACTGTCCATAGGGTGAAAGCATTACAGCCTGAACTGCTGTAGCCACTGTGGAACAGTTTCCCTGTGCACCCAGTGTACAGAGGTGCAAGGGGGCTTCTGGGGGTGTTTATGGGCCCTGTATGGATGTGGCAGCTGGTTATTATAGGACAAAGAGAGACAACCTTACATGCACATGTCCACGTTGCCTTTGTCCCCAGCAAACCCCCCGTGAGCCCACAGAGCTGTGTCCCTGTCCTGGGAGCACCTCGCTGGGTTTTGTTAAACCAGGGCTGTGTCTGTGTGTGCAGCACAGGGCTGCTGGGGTCAGGGGGGCAAAACTAGGGTGGAAAAACAAGACAAGCTGCCATCCATCTAAAGGAGCTCCTTTGAACCTCCCAGCCCACGTGCTGGACTCTCAGGTGCCTGTTAAGTCCTCCATTAGCAAGTCTCTGTGAAAACGGCTCAGATGGTGGTAGCCTGTATCTCTGCTGGTAGATTAAATCCCAGCTCCATTTAGCAAACACATTGTAGGAACTCTGGCTTAATCTCGCCTTTTCCCCCTTAAAAAAAACCCCTCATTTGCCTTTTGAAGGGAAAAATGCAGCAGCAGGCAGCTGCAGGCAGGGCTCGTGCAGCAGAAAGCCTAAAGATGGGATAAAAGAAAGAATGGAAGAATATTATCTTTTTTTTCCCTCCCATCCTTTCCTTGTACCCTGCCTCCTGTCAGCCCTTCCAGCCTCTGGCACAACTCTGGGGAACTGGGATAGAGAGGAGAAAGGGGAATGAGAGCAATTAGGCTCACTTCTCGTTGTCGTAGTACAGCTTCCCGATGGCCCAGGCGACGATGATGGGGAAGGGGATACCTGCAGGTGAGCACACAGGTGAGTCTCAGGGGTGCAACCTTGCCACAAAATTATGTTGTTAACAGGGATTTTTCTCACACAGGGCAAACCACTGGGTGAGATGATACAGCCATGCAAATCACATCCTCCTGCTCCTGGCAGCCTTTTTGCAGCTGAGTGCAAGAAGGGCTGGAGCAGAGGATGGAGGTGGGTGTCACCCATCACTAAAACCCTGATGGGTGAAGGGGAAATCACAGAATCACAGAATCACAGAATGTTAGGGATTGGAAGGGACCTTAAAAGATCATCTAGTCCAACCCCCCTGCCAGAGCAGGAATACCTAGGTCAGGTCACACAGGAACATGTCCAGGCAGGTTTTGAATGTCTCCAGAGAAGGAGACTCCACAACCTCTCTGGGCAGCCTGTTCCAGTGTTCTGTCACCCTCACTGTGAAGAAATTCTTCCTCACATTTATGTGGAACCTCCTATGTTCCAGCTTACACCCATTGCCCCTTGTCCTGTCATTGGATGTCACTGAGAAGAGCCTGGCTCCATCCTCATGACACTCACCCTTGACATATTTATAAACATTAATGAGGTCACCCCTCAGTCTCCTCTTCTCCAAGCTAAAGAGACCCAGCTCCCTCAGCCTTTCCTCATAAGGGAGATGTTCCACTCCCTTCATCATCTTTGTGGCTCTGTGCTGGACTCTCTCGAGCAGTTCCCTGTCCTTCTTGAACTGGGGGGCCCAGAACTGGACACAATACTCCAGATGTGGCCTCACCAAGGCAGAATAGAGGGGAAGGAGAACCTCTCTCGACCTACTAACCACTCCCTTTCTAATACACCCCAGGATGCCATTGGCCTTCTTGGCCACAAGGGCACATTGCTGGCTCATGGTCACCCTGCTGTCCACCAGGACCCCCAGGTCCCTTTCCCCTACACTGCTCTCCAGCAGGTCAGCTCCCAACCTGTACTGGTACATGGGGTTGTTCTTCCCCAGATGCAAAACTCTACACTTGCCCTTGTTAAATCCTGGCACTTACACCAGCCAATGCAGATGAACATCCACTTGCGGAGCTTGTCTGTGGAGTAGGTGAGCACGATGGCCGTGTGCAGGTAGCAGCCCTCACCAAACATCCAGAAAAAGTTGGTGACGTGGAAGTAATTGTAGGCAGCAGTGACCAAGCGGCACCAGACCTGCCAAGGGGGTTAGGAGGAGACAGGAAAGGTGAAGAGCAGAGCTCTGTGGCAACACAGAACCCAACAGAGCAATTTGAACCCACGTTTCTCATAAGCCTGAGTTGTCCATCAACCACCAGGCAGCCCTATTTGGGCCCTCAAGCTGCTTTTGTGGCCTCATATCTAGGATCCTCAAGCTCCCCACACACCCCAGCTGCTCAGGGCTGGGCTCAGACCAGCTGCCTGGCAGAGCTGCACCTACCACATTGCTCTCGTGCACCTCTGGGTTCATCGTGAGCTGCACCACGAACCACGTGGCATTGCGTAGGATGAAGGCTGTGATCAGGTTCCAGTGGATGATGTTCCTCAAGCACCGGATGCTCCTGGAGAAGATGGAACAAGGGACCATCAGAGCGTGGTGGGTGTCTGGGTGCTGGCCACATGTGGGCTAGGGGGGACAGGGCTGTTTGTGGAGCTGGAATGTCTTTGTTGGGACCCCAAGGGTGAGCTGCTGGGGCCACACCCTGGGTGAGGTGGCCAGGACCAAGGCCAGGAGGTAGAAAGCACCACGGAAGACCCTCTGCCTCCATAACCCACTAGTTTAAAAAAGCAGCAGGAGGAAAATAACCCCAAGATAGGCATGATCCCTCCAGACTGGAGAGCAACAGCCATGAAGAAGGATGTGGCACAACACAGAGGCTCTGTCCCCAGCCCAAGGGCCATGGGAGCACAGAGGAGATCACTCACCGCAGGCGCATGAAGAGCACAAAGGCCACGAGGAGGGCTCCCAGCGAGACACAGTGCCCCAGGTAGTTGATGATGACAGCGATGTGATAGTGCAGCTTGCTCTTCTTCTGGTGGGGGGAGACGGGAAGGGGGTCAGCAGCAGTTCTGGGTACCACCACAAACCCACCTGCTTCACCACATCACCTCCAAGAGCTGCACTGCAAAATTTGGGTCCTTTTTCAGAGAGCAACTGGAGCCCACCTGGTGCAGGGCAGTGGAGATGGGGCTGGGAGGGGACACAGCTGGTTGGATGGGGCTGGGAGGGGACACAGCTGGTTGGATGGGGCTAACGTGGACAGGAGAGGCACCAATCTGGCCCTGCAAAGGGCTCAGGCATTTCAGATCCTAACCATGCCCCTACACCCCCCTGCTCAGCGCTGGGACATCCCCAGCTCCTCCCCTGGGGAAATCCTGCTGCAATGCAGCCAAGCTCGCTGGCAACCTGACATCTGATGTCTCAGTTCATTCCCTGTTGCCCTGGGGGCAGCTGAGAGGCTGGGATGAATTTGGGCAGAGGGAGCAGGGAGGTGTGAGTGGTAATTAAATTAATTGATTGCTCCTGCTGCTAGGCACTCATCCAACCTGTGAATTAGCAATTAACTGAGTGAGAAAACCATTCCTGGCAAGAGATATTAGCATCTTAAATACCAGAGGTGGTTATCAACTGCAAATGAACAGTCCATGTCTCTTCTCCTCTGCTCCAAGGAGTGGTTTGACCTACTCAGGGGCTTGTAGTTCTTGGTCCCCATTTTTTCATCCCTTTCAGCTTCCTAAACATCTCCCTTATTTCATTGCCAGCAGGGAGGGATGGCGTTTGCACTGAGTGTTGTGTCAGGAGAGAGCTGGAGGAGGGTGATGGGGCTGGAGGGCACACTGATCTGCACCCAGTAGCCCTGGGGCCAGGAGACCTCTTGGATTTTTAACAGGGAAGGAAACAGGCATGGATTTATTTTTGGCAGGGAGTGAAAAAGTACATTAAGGGGGTCATATATGCTGCATGCAACCTTACATCTGGGGTGGTGCTGCACGCCCAGCCCACGGCTCCATTGGGCTATTCCTGACCTGGATGCTGTTGCCCTTCAAAACTCCATTGTGTGTCCCTCACCCTCCTTCCAGGAGCCCAGCTGAGGGGCTACCAAGGTCCTACCTCTTCACTGAGGATCTCCTGGCACTGGGAATAGTTGACCCGCGCTGCCCAGCTCCCGTTAGCAAGGCACTCCCTGTAGCCATTATCTGAAAGAGAAGGTGCCCATCAGTGAGGCCTGAGGTTGGGCACAAAGATGTGACCTGATGATCATCACTAATGCAGGGGTCACTGGCATCAACCCAGTGGCATCTTCTGCTTTGAAGCCAGCTCAGATGCTGCCTTGGTCACAATTGCAGGACCAAAATCCCCAGAACATTCCAGACCCGCTCAAGGGCTTTGGGTCTGCACCAGCTCTGCCCCTTGGTACTGGGGGACCCCGATGCATCCCTCCCACTGGGATACAGTGGGAGCAGCATGAGTTTGACTCTCCTTTTCCCCTCCTCTGCGCCGTTTGCTCGAGCGATCACATGTCATCCTGCTGCAACAGCAGCGTGAAGTCTTCACTGCTCCCTCTGCATTAGGAGCTTTCTTCACCTCCCAGCAAGGACAACGAGTGGCAAGGCTAATTGGGAAGGAACAGCCACCACAGCCCTGGAGCAGCCCCTGATTAGCGCCAGCACTGGGGTGATGCCAGCACTGGGGTGATGCCGGGCTTCTGCGATTAACAGGAGAGACCGTGAGCCTCGTCAGGGCCATGGGATGGGACAGGGATGGGGATGGCTCTCAGGTAGGCACAACTGTGGGTTAATGCAAAGAGACTCCTGCAATGGCATGAGAGGCACCACAAAGCAGGAGCCGTATGTGTGTGGTCTTCCACTGCAGAAAAAGGTGTGGGATGGAAAAAGTGGTGTTCTCTGTGGGAAGCAAGATGTTTCTCTCATCAAAGCAGTGCTTGAGTGGTCAGAAGCTCAACTGTGTGCTAGGAATGGTGCTGGGCACTTTTTAAGTGCGTTTGCTTTGTCCCTTGCTCCCAGCACATCATCATCAGTGACAATGCAGTGCCAGGAGGGGATGAGCCATAAGGTCCCCCAGCCCTTGCTCAGCTGGGGGTTGCAGACCTCTGTGCCACCTCCAACAACAGGGCAGGCTCACTCCTCTTCCCCTGTCCCAAAGATGGGGACAGCAGCCCTCTTCCCCTTCACAGGGGCACGTCCAGGAGGACCTGCTTGCAAAGCCACTGCTATGAAACCATCTTCCCTAAAATTCAGGATATCAGGGCTATTTTCCTTTTTGATGGACAGACTCCCCTGTCCCTCATCCACCATGTCCCCCCCAGCTCTGCTGCTCTTACTCGTGGTGTTGTACCGCACGCCGTAGAAATACTCGGGGCAGGGGCGAGCCACCAGCTGTCCCACCGCGCTCCGGGGCCAACATGTGCCGATGAGGTCAACGGAGGCATTGCACTGGGGACCTGTGGGGAAGAAGGGTAGAGTTAGTGGAGGTCTCTGAGCCACCATGAGCCACCACCAGGCTGTTGAAAGGACGAGGTTTACCCAGAGAGCTGGGGCTGCAAGTCCTGGCTGAGCTGATGGGTGGCTGCAAGCTCTGCCCCCAGCAGAGCCTCATGGCAGACACCAAATGGGGTCTGTGCCAAGGCTCCCCAAGGGCTGATTGATCCATCCTGGCCATGACTATTGCCCTGGTCCTGTCTGAGCACCTGGGTTAAGTCCAGTTCTGGCACACGCCCGGTATTCCGACCCAGCTTCCCAAAGTCAGCTTGGGGTTCCCTGGCTCTGGTCCTCAGCCCTGCTCCCTTCTTCAACCATGACTTTGGCATCCAGCCCTGCAACAACCAGCAGCAAGCCAGATTTTCCCTTTCCATGAGACGATTCCAGCTCGGTGCTGATGGGGTGCTCCTCCCCCTCCAACCCCCTCACACCTCCTGGCTCCAAGATCTCCTTCCTACCCATTCCCGTTGGTCTCTTCCAGCCTTTCCCGGGAAGAAAACTCCAAGTCTGCTGCTGCTATTTCAGCTTTCAAGCAGGACTTGTGTGCTTTTCCCAGCTACATAAGTGTGCTAACGTAGGCATTAGGTATACCAGATTGCACACTGGTTTATGTGTAATTTGTGTATATTTAGAGCAACATGTACTGTAGCTAAATATGTCCTCGCTGCATCTCAAAGTGAGGTAGGAGGCACCACCTCACTGTAATATCCATGCAATGCAACCTTGGACATGCAGCAGACCCTGGAAGGGGCAGAGCAGTGTAAACCACTCCTGGGTACCAGAGATGTTTGTACTGCTGGCACAGACACTGCCATTTCCTAAGGCAAAACCCCCTCTTTCACAGCTCTCTGGGTGCAAGAACACAGCGTTTCCCCTCCACATGGACTTGATGGTTGTTATTTAATGTCTTATTTAATGAATTCCTATGGATAGAGCAGGCTAAAGAGCGACCAAACAAAAAAAAAAGCAATATATTTTGTTATCAGTATTATCATAGAATCATAGAACAGTCTTGGT
Source organism: Podargus strigoides (assembly GCA_028020825.1). Taxonomy (NCBI): domain Eukaryota; kingdom Metazoa; phylum Chordata; class Aves; order Caprimulgiformes; family Podargidae; genus Podargus; species Podargus strigoides. Next base: position 3,220,708 of record CM051647.1, on the reverse strand, counting down.
TGGAAAAGACCTCTAAGAACATCAAGTCTGTTTTCAAGGGAGAACACTTGTTTTCATTGATTATCTGAAAAATTGGCTCCTTAATTTCTTGGGACATTCTCAGAGCAAATTTTCAGAGCCAAGGAAAGGAAGGTTTTCTTCAAACATCTTTGCAAGGGAAAACAACTTCCATGCATGTGAGCTGGGGAAGCACCGGAGCGTGGTGAGCGTGGTTACCCTCTGCCTTCCATAGCTTGTAGTGACAAATTAATTTCAATGATGAACTTTGCTTTTAGCTTTCTAATGTGTATTGTTGCTGTGGCAACCTTCATTTTAAATTAACTGTTTTAAGCCTTTATTTCTTAGGAAATGAGGTGCATTTAATCACGTGCAGTGTCTGTGCTCATCTGCATCCATTAGCATTTGTTGAGCTCCTTAGTTCTTTTGACCCAAATTTGACAGAAAGATAAAGGGTCGTAGAAAATGAAGTCCTTGTTTAAAGTTTTATGATAATATGCATGCAGGTAGAGAAAAGGGAACTGGTAAGTGCTTCAACTAAGGACAAAGTTAAATTGCAAGTGCCCTCCCTGCTAGCCACCTGGGAATCCACCCAGGTGAGAAGCCACATGAACACGTGGGATGGGAAAAGCTCCACTTGGAATAACCCAGAGTAGGAAAACGGGGCTTGCACAGTGCTGATGCCCAGAGCAGCTCCTGCAATTGTTGAAACCCCTCCCTGTGACTGGTGGGTCAGAGCACAAACTCCCATTTTCTCCTCATCTCCTCGTGCCTCGGTTTCTCTCCTGCATCCCAGGGGCTGTGCTGGGGTACAGATGCAGACTGCTCGGGGAACAAGTGGGAAGACTCAGCAATTAAAGGTCAGCAAAGCCAGAGAGTGGCAGCAATGGTGCTCTCTCTCAGTGAAACAAAACCACAGCAATACCATTAATAAGCAAAACCAAGATAAATTCACCGAAATGATGTGGTCACACAAAGGTGGCATCATTCTGTTATACATTTGCTCAAGTCTGGATTTAATATCTCCACATTTCTCCAAGGCACTCGATCTGATGCTGCCTGGCACTCCTGTTCAAGTGCTATGGCCACCCACTTGATGCCCACTGCAGCAGGGATGCAGGGTGAAGGTGGAGCAGCATCACCAGGACCTCAGCCCCCCTCCTCATCCTGTGGGCTGGGGTTGTGGGGTGACATTTGGGCTTGGGGGCTGCAGTTGGGTGAGCAGAGGTCAGGCTGTGGGAGAATCCTGGGACTTCACCCTGTGCACAGAAGGCTTCACTCCAGCACCGCAGCATTCTGAGGTCTGTCCCACCAGTTTCCAATCTGGTGGGTGGCTGTGATATTTTTTTTGGGCTCAGGCTGAGAAACACTTGATGAAGAAAAGCTGCAGAAAGCAGATGCTGCTCTGTCTGCTCTCCCCAGCGTGTAGGGAAGAAAAAAATTCTCCTGCTGGGGAGGGGTTAAGTAAAACAGCGAAGGTGAAGAGGGCTGTGACACCCCGTTTGCCCAGCACGCCTGCCTGCTCCAGCTGCTCCCCAGCAGCACACAGCTCCCAGCACTCAGAGCACTGCTTAGCATGGGAATTCTGTCCATCAGTGCGAAATGCTTTCATATCTGTGCTGCAGCCCGTCTGTATCTGCAGGGGGATTATGCTCCCAGGTTCTGCAGATGGCTGCTCCAGCTTTCTCAGCACCGATGGCTGCACAGACATAGCTTTGGTCTTTGCAGTTTTACAGCAAGAAAGGTCAATGAATTTCCTACCTGCACCCAATCCCCTCGATTTGGCTCTCTCCCACGCCAAAACAGAGCATTTGGGGTAGGAAGGAGCTGGTCCTGCTGTGAGATGGGGAACGTGGCACAAGGGGAAGTCATTCAAATCCTTTCTCACCCCCTTTCCATCAGGCTGTGCTGTCTGGAAGCAATAGAAAACACTTCCTTTCTTCTGAAGGAAAAAAAAAGTGCCTGTCCAGGGACTTACACTGAGACAACTCCATCACAGTAACTACCTCAGGATAACTATAGCAATAGCCCTCCTGTTTATATAATTCCCCAGCCTGCTTCCACCACTCTCAGAGGCCCCTGAGATGGCTCCAAGCTGAAGCCATGCAGCCAGGTGAAGCCTGGCAGGAAAAAGCTCTCCAGTCCCAGCTAACCTGCCAAAGATTTTGAGCAAATTTAAAAAGGATGGAGCATGTTTATCCTGGGCCAGCATCACCAGACGTGTGGCCACGGTGCTCTTGAGCTGGTGCCAGGAGGACTGAAGCGTTGTTGTACTGTCAAACCATCGCTAGGAGGGTATGGAGAGGAGTGAAGCAAAGGTTGTGCTGAGATAACTGTGCCAGTAAACACGTTCTCATCTCACACCAGGCAAAGCTTTGCACCAGTGCAGCATCCCAGCTTGCTGCTGTGGCCCCAGCAGCACCACGGCTGCTAGAAGGGTGAAGAAGTCTCCCTCCCCTTGTGCAATGCAAAGAGACCAGGAGAGATGATGGAAATCTAAATCACAGGCTCATTCCCATGGCTGGGAGTGATGAGGTTATTTATCTAAGGTGTCCCAGGAGGCTGAGCAACAGCTGAAAGGTGTTAGTTCCTATCTCTACCTGTCCTGAGCTCTTACTCAACCACAATTAACTCTGTCCATCCCAGATGCCCTCAGTGTTGCTGCTGCTGCCTCTCAAGCAGGCTGAAGCCTCTGGCTCCTTCAGGGTGCATTTGGTAACCTGGGCTTCATCTCCACTTCTAATCAAAATGTACTAATCAAAATAATCAGCATGCAGAAAGTTGCTTGTCCCTCCCGAGCAGCTCTGCCACACTGGTGGGGCAGAAGGAGCCATTTCACACCTTATTGCCCCAAAGGAAGGGCCACTGGGGGGATGCTCTTATTTGAAGGCTCTGATGTGCCAAGGAGGGGTTGCTCCACCCCAGCTGTGGTGCCACTCAGGTGCCAAATGCTGGTGTAACACCCTCAGGCATTGAGGGAAATGGCACTGGGGGACAATTTATGTTAACACAGCGTTGAAATTGGGGTGGTGGAGCTGCTTGCCTTCCCTCTGAGCTAGGGTTGGGTACTCAATATGACTAGGACCAACTGTGGTTGTCTCAAAATAGCCAGATCCTTGCTCACACCCTACCTCCAGCACTGCTTGCAGTGGCATCAGGTCTTCCTATTTATCTTTGTAAGAGTCCAGTCCTTAAAAAATCCCCAGCAATCCTCCCAAGCATTCAAGTTCCATGATCCACCATGTAAAATAATTACCAGGCTAATTAAGCATTATGATAGCAAAGTGTCTTTGCAATGAATTTTTGGCTTGTTGCTATTCACCATCATTGACTGTCCCCTTGGGTCTTGACTGCTGTTCTGGAGAAGAATAAATATGAGGCATCAAACCTAGGTTCTGCCATTGGTATTTGATGCATCTGCTCAATGTCATCTATATACAGCTTCTGTGGAGCATATATATTTATTGGGTTGGGTTTGGGGCATATCTTGTTCTCCTGATATGATCTGTAGAGTGGTTGGAGTTGTGTTATTACCAAGGGTGATTGGTTCCCTGGTATTGGCTGGGCTTTGCTGGTGAGTGAGCAAAGACACATAATCCCTCCCTGGCAGAGTTTTCCTAGGGAAGTTTGGCTACAACTGAACAGAGGAGCTGGCAATGATTTTGCTGCATCCAGTCCAAAGTACAGTTTAACTGCTGTAGCTGCTGCTCACGCTGGGATGTGCCAGGACACTCTTTTCTACCACAAACCCTCATCACCTTCTTTTCTCCCCCACTAGAATAAAATCTATGAATATAATCAAGTTTCTGTTGACATCCCTGTTTCCTAGATGATGGAGCAGAATGGCTTTATTGATTCTAGTATACCCTTAAAGCACCATGATTTTCCATACAGATGAATTCACATTTTTGGTTCCCAAACCTGCCCCAGTATCACTGCTCTCCCTCAGTGCTAAGTCCCTGCCAGGACTCACTGCTGCCTCTTTAGCTCCTGCTCAGCTCCTTTATTAGTATTTCTGCCTTGGTGGGAGAGATGCCCATGAGGCTGAAAGGAAAAGAGGCGCTGATGTTGTTAATTTGACCTTTATGAATTTAAATTCCAGTCTCTCCCCTGGGGAGTCGCTGAGTGAGTGAAACAGCAGAGGCAGGAGAAGGGAGTGCTGGAGCAGTGTCAGGGGTTTGGGGAGCTGAGCTGGGGTGGGTGGAAAAGTCTCTTGGTCAAACCTGCTGCAAAACGTGTTTCAAACCTGACAAAGTGCCCGTGAAGGAGATGCTCTCATTGCTTGCTGCTCTCCCCAGCCACAGACTTTTGCTATATCTGGACCAACTCGATTCACTTTATTTAAATGCAAAGCTACACTCCCTTCCCCTCCTTGAAAAAGCCTTCAGTTAAAAAAAAAAACCCAAACATTTCAGTTCTGCCTAGTTTTGGTGCCATTTTCCTTTGCTTTAGGTGCACTTGCTGTGGCAGGAAACATCTCTTTCCTGGGAAGGAGTCAGCTGTGCTCCCCTCTCTCACACACAGGACTGAGGATAACAATTTATTGTTTAACAGCTTAAAGGAGAGAATCGTGCAGCCAGGACCAGCCAGGGTTTTTAGCAATTGGGTGCCAGCTCCTTGGGTTGATCCTTGAATGCTACGAGCAGCCAAAGAACGCCTTGAGCGCTCCGAGCTCGCTCCGCTCGAGTGCTTTCTGCTGGGCTGCTCTGGAAAAGCCTCACCTATGAATGAGGAAGAGGCTTTCCCATCTGCTCAGGTTCCCCCTGCTTTCCCCAGGGAGGTGGCTCTGCAGCTGCAGGGGGATGTGTTGCGCCGATGGGTGAAGTGACCTTGTCCTTCGTGGCAGGGGGAGGTGAGGAGCAGCTGCACACAGCCCCCGAGGAGCTGAAATCCTCAGGAGGGGGCTGAGGCAATCTGCAGGGTTGGAGCCCTTGGGACAGGCACCTATCCACCCTGGGCGAGGGATGCTGGTCCTCGCTGCACTTCTTTTCCAGCCTCATCTGGGAATTTCTTGGCTTCCAGATGTCTGGGGGTGCAGCTGACCCAGCTTTCCTAATGCCCCACGTCGACCTCGAGCCCAGCCTGACACGATTTCTGCCTGGAGGAGAAAACATGCCCTGCTACAGAGGAAAGCAGCCTTTCTGATGGAGTGGCCAGTTGTGTGTGGGTGCCCTTATGTCCCAGCACTGGCCAGAATCAGGGGCTCATTGAGAGGCATACCTAAAATCCCAGGTTGGACCTGTGCAGGGAGCCTGAATGCCAAGGGACATTGCCCTGTGCTGGGGACAGTGTGCTTAGAAGGAGATGGATAAATTAATGCTGCTAAGAGGGCAGGACAAGGGAGCTCTGTGGGGCTCAGCTGCTCTGCTTCCAGGGATGAAGGTTTGCTTGCCATGAGCCTAGTGAGCATCACCCTGTGTTTGTTTCCACCACACTGCTGTGAGCAGAGACCTTTCCAGCTCAGTGCATGTGCCTCAGAGAATGCTGGCACCCTGGTGATATCACTGTCCACTCATGCATCCTCATTAAAAAGTGTGAGATTAAATAATGAAGGGACTGGTGACCTGAGAGAGGAGGAGAGCCCATGCTGGGCTGTTTTTCGGAGGAGGGATGCTGCACATGGCCACAAAGCAGGGCCCCTGGGTGCATCCAGTGGATGCCCTGCTGAGCCACGTGCTGGAGGACCACTGGGCTCGTGTTATTGGCATGTGCCATTTCCCAAGGGTTATGCAGACATTAACAAATTAAGTCTCATGGCCTCGCTGCAATTCTCATTAGCGTCATCTTAACAACTTTCCATGTTAAATAGCCTCAAAGCAAACTTTACAGTTTTCTAAATATCCCTCCCTAGGCATGGCTGTCTGAATCAGGCAGGGCTTAAGTGGACCCCAAGGATGAGGGCTGGCACTGAGCTCCACTTGCCAAGCAGCAGACATGAGACAATTAGTTTCATCTCTGCCTCTTGTTCTAAGCCCCCTCCTCAAGCTGGAAGTGGCTCTCACATGCACCAGCCCCATCCCAAAGTCATGAGTTACTCAGGGATGACAGGTTGGATGTGTAGAGATGCTGGAGGTTTTGCAAACCTGCAGCCTGGCGTGCTGTGCTCCCCTGTCCCAGGGTGATGGGCACTGAGGTGCATTAAACCCTGCTTGGATTCACGCTAATAAATCCCTACTGAGCAAAGCCCAGTCCTTGCAGAAAGCAGCACCCACTGCTTGAGGGTGACTGCAGGACATACCCATCAGCAAAACCATGGCAGAAATTCTGCCCCCTCTCCGCCCTGGGCTCAGGAGGTTCCAGCAGTGGGTGGCAAAGGCCATGAGCTGGGCAGGAGGAGGCTCTGGGTCCTGCCTGCTGCCCTGGGTTGTGCCATCAGCCGGTCTGTGCATCGCAAGAGAGCCCTGTGGTGCTCGTGTGGGTCAGAGCCCCCAGAGCTGGGGACATGTTGCACCAGGGGAGGTGAGTAAGAAGACAACAAATGCCATTTACCACAGCCTGACATGGCCAAGGACAGCCACCTTATCGAGCAGAGTGATGAAACCTTCAGGGCACAAAGCATGTGAGTGATAACCAGGTTTCTTGTCTGCACCGTGCCCAGGCCAGAGGCTCACAGGCATTTCCATTCCTCTGGCAGCCTTGCTCTCCCTCGGATTTCTGCCTCCATTTCTTGGGCTGGGGACGCTCTGGGGATGCTCCTTGCAGGACTGTGGTGGCCTGGGCTTGGCCAGGCACTGAATCAGCCAGTGCCAAGCTGTAATTCTTTAAGAAGGGGTTTTTAATGAGAGCTGGGGGGCAGGCAGCCATCCGTCAGTGCCAGGACTCCATGGCCATCCATCACCCTGATGGAGAGACCTGCTCTGAGCAGCAGGGACTGGGCCAAGCTGGGGAATTGCTTGGTGCCTGCTCTGGTCTTCAGTCAATCATGGAAAAATGAACTCTGCAGCATCCCTGAGCCAGGAAGGGCTTTTCTCCTTGTCCCTCTGAGCTCCTCTCTTCTCCCTCAGCCACTTTTCCTTCCCCAAAGCCTGTCACTGAAACAGACCTGTCACTGCTGAGGTGACATCCAAGTCACATCTTGAATATAGGCTAACAGCCAGTTTTGGCACAAACACATCTTGGGCCAGACCTGGTTGGGTGCAAACCCACGGGTTTAGAGTAGGAGTGAGCTGCCCATGACCCTCCTGGTCTCACCCAGCTTGGCTGAGCCAGCCCTGGCCATGGCCACGTCCCCAGAAGCTCCTTGTTGCTGGTGGCCACCCAAAGTGCTCCGTGACACATACCTAGGAATGCTGGGGGACAGAGGGTGGCCGAGCCCCAAGCACACAGTGGCCACACTACACCTGTGACGTGGTCACTGCAGAAAGGCACCACCTCCAGTTGTGACCTCTGAGCAGGGGGATGGCAGAGGGGGTGGACATAGGGGACAAAGGTCCTGGTGTCCCTGGGCATAGCAGAGAACGGGCAGCACAGGAGCAGGGCAGATGTCCCTGTGCCCACCTCCCCCTCAAGCCCAGCCCAACAGACATTTATTTTCTCTGTTTTCTCTATTTTTAGCTCTCCTGAGCTTTGCATCTTCAACCTGCCTCAACTGTCACCCTGCAAAGAGGTGGCTGCAGTAGCCAGCACGTGGCTGCAACTCAGCCTCAGCACTTCCCACCTCCCCCCAAAAAGGAGCTGGGCAGCTGCAGATCAGCCCAGAGACACCCCCCTACCCCCTGTCCAGACATCCCTGCTGCTGGGGTCCCCTGGGGATGGCTGGGGTGGGCAGGGGACACAGGACACTCACCGGTGTGGTTGGTGACGGGCAGCAGGCTCTCACAGTACTGCTCTTGGATGGAGGCTGCAACAGGGCTATCCCAGAGGAGAAATGCCTGCATGGGGAGAGAGCACACCACAGGCAGGGTTATACGTGCAAAGTGCCACTTCTCCAGCCCCCAGTCCCTCCATGTCTCCATGGATGCCACCCCCAAAGCTGCACGATGGACACGTACCCATTTGCAGGATGGGTTTCCCAGCCCTGAGCTTATCCAGCCTGGGGCTGTGGGACTGACGCTCTCTTCTCTATCTCCCACCCACCAATCCTCTCCTGCCCCAAATATCCCCCTCAGCAAACCATCCTGCAGCCCTGCACAGCCCCTGCCCTGTCATGGAGCTTCTGCTATTTAGCAATTTAATCAGCGCTCTTGGTTTTAGCATCTTGGCATCCTGAGAGCAGACAGGGGAAACATGATAAGCCTGACACCGCGCTCAGATTTTTCACTACCTTATTAAAACCACAGCCATGTAAGCTGTCAGTGGGAAGATGTTAATACATATCCTTAAGGAGATCTGATCCACAGTCAACTGGGTCTGGCTAAAGCCTTTTTTTTCTGGAGAAAGGCTTGTCTGACACTCCCATTGCATTGGAGGCATTGACCAGGATCTATCCCATCCTTTCTCCAGGCTCTGCAGCTCTGGAGCTATTTTGGAAAAGCTACTACTGAATTCTTGTGTCTCTGCAGGATTTTGGGGGAAACTAAAACCGAGGAAGGCAATTGCCAGTGGAAGATAGCGGAGGGACGGTGCTGATAGACCCAAGGCTCACCAGGGAGGGAGATGGGGGAAGGAGGGGACCTGCTGGTTTGCAGAACACACAGATTGCTACCAGAGCAGCTGCCCACTTTCTCCTCTGTCTCAGAGATGGGTGACATGGTGACATGGGCTGATCCCCACTTTTCTCACCCCAAGCCTCCAAGGACTGAGGAAAGCTCCCTGCTAACTGATTGAACAGCAGAGCTGTGCCCCAACACACAAGCACTTACAGATCTCTTGGGAAACTCAAACCTGAGCCTGGGGCAGGACAGGCTGCAGCCTCCTCTACTTGCAAGCAAGCTCCCAGCTCCCTGGGACCGTGGCTCAGACACCACCCTGTGCTGAGCCAATACAATGAACAGCAACCTCTGCCTTCCACACCATCCAGGCTGGTCCCTAGTGCCCCATCTCCCTTTCCAAGTGCCATTTACCCTCAGAACTGCTCTGGGTAGGGAGAAGACAGCCCTCCTCCTGCCCTTTAGCTGTATGAACACTGGGTGCTCTCGCTGGCACCCCCAGCAATCCCCTGTGGGATTTATTCAGACACGGAGACAAGCTCAGCACCCACTTGCTCTTTTCCAAACAACTATTTAGTGCCTTGGGAAGCTGATTTTGACAGCAAAAGAGATGTCAGGCAGACATATAAATGGAGCTGAGAACAGCTTCCTTGTTATGACTGCTCCAGATGGCACAGGGGATGCGGCAGCAAACCCCTGCGGGTGCTGCAGGGAGCTCCTGATGTGCTGGTCCTGCAGGAGCTGGGCACCTCCTGGGGCTCTGCTGAAAGCTGGGACTGCCCAAACTCCAGATGTGGGGTGAGTGAGGTGTAGCAGGGTCAGCTGCCCCCCGTGGTGATGCCTGCAGCTGGTGCCCACCAGACCTGGTGGCTCTTTCCATGGGTAGCTGGGACAAAAGGATTCCTCCCCAAAGGGACTGGGATGGTTTGCCCACCTGAGCAGGCTCTCAAGTGTTAATTGGATGTGTTTCTCCTAATCACAGCCTGCTCCAGCCTGGCAGTGCCTGTTCTTCCAAACACAGGGAGAGGTCTTGGCACTGAGCAGCAGCATGGACCACACTACAGCTAGAGGGGGGCATGGATGGAGTGCAGTCTGTGGCTCTTTGCAGGCTTGGTAAATGAGCTGAAACAGCTACAGAAGGGAGACAAAAAGGAAAGAAAAGGTTCCCCAAAACACACCAAGCTTTAACAGCTTTTTGACCAGGCTCTGAGTCTTGTCTCACTGCGATGTGGGCCGATGCTCTCGCCAGAGGCAGAGGTTTTCCCCCACTCCCACCAGCCCCAGCTCACAGGGGATAAGCTGGGGAAGGTGGCACCTGCAGGCGGATTTGCACAAGCCAAAAGCATCCTGATCTGGTACCCTGACAGTCAGGCTCTCATCTGTTTTGCCCTTGGCAGGTTCCTTTAACCCCTCCCCAGGCTTTGCATAGAGACCAGGTCAAAGCTCCGTCCTTGAAGAGCTTCTCCTGCCCGAGTGCTGCTGCCATAAGATGGCACATGGCTCCCAGCAGGTCCCAGCCTGGCTGGGCTGGAGCCAAGCACACCTCAACAGCCTCGAAACGGTGGTGATTTGTGCTCGGGCCAGAGAGGGGCCACGTCCCTCTGCCCTCCTGGCCCTGCTCTGACACAGGCTGTGGCAAATCACGCTCCGCAGTGACAAACACCTCCGTGACCTCTCTCAGGCTGCCAAGATCCTGGAGAGCTTCAGCTGAGCGGGGAAGAAAAGCAATCTGCTGTTCTAGAAGCAGCCACTCTGCACTGGGGAGTCCCTCCTGTGGGGACAATGGTTCTGCTGGGAGCTGCACGGGCCCCACGAGGCCCCACGCTGGCAGCAGCTTCTTCTCCTTTGGGAGCCACCAATGGCTCCACTGCTGGCTCAGCATCTGCCCAGTTCCCTTCCAGGCTCTGTTAACGTCTCTGTTTTACACCAGGGGGGCATCCCAGCAGACACCAACGGTGCTGGGTGAACCCCAGACCACACGGAGCAGCGAGCTCCTTCCTTTTATCCCCACGTTTCCTGCAGTGGGGTCAGCCAGACCCCACCAATCCTCACTGCACAGCTCAGACATCAAAACCTGACGCTGCTCCAGTCTTTCCTGCATCCCACACGCAGCAAACACCAGTGGTGGTGTCCCACCACCCACCAAGTCAAGGCTGTCCCAGAAGGGAAACTGAGGCACGGAGGTTGCTCTGGCTGTGCTGCTCCCATCTGAACCCACCAGCTGTGTCCTGATGCAATGCCACTGGGTTTGTCTGGAGCCATTCCCTGTGCCTGTGGGGGACACAGGGTGGCTGATCCCTGGGCCAGGAGATGCAGCACAGTGGGCTGAGACAGTGCCAGGCTGGGGGTCTCACTGGTGGTATGGGTGTGAGCAGCAAAATCACACCCACGCGTGGTGTCAGTCTCTGTGACCTGCCACTGACCTGACAGCAAAATCCAATTAACAACAATTAGGCATTAATGTCCCCCTGCAGTGCTTTCCCTCTCCAAAGCAATCCACGGATATTAATTAATATATTCACATCCGAGTCAAACATCACTCTGCAACCCAGAGACAGGCTTGTCCCCTTTTGGTATCTTATTGCCTCAAACAAGATTGGATCCGCGTGGCAGGAAGGGCTGACAGCTCTGAGCAGTGAGATAGATGGCTCATAGCCTAATTAGCAACCCAAGATGAGGCTTGGGTTTTCCAGTGCCAACGGGGCTGTAATTGGAGAGCGGAGTGATTAGCAGGATGAAGCAGTGGGAGCCAGTGGCTTTGGAGAGGTCAGCAGGACCTATGGGTGGTGATGGCCACTGAGACCCCCCCAGAAGGGGTGGTCAACACCAGCCACCCTGGAGTTGTCCTTGCTGTAGGGACCTTTCTCTCCCCTTGGTTCTGTCGCTGCCCCCTGCAACACTCGGTGTGGAAGACGAAAGGACCTCCTGGGACACACGGGCAGGGGAAGGGCTGAGCACAGCCTCTGCCCTGGCCCTTCACTGGGGTTCCCCAGGGTCTCAGGCTGGGATCGAGCCTGCTCTCAGCCCCAAGCCTGTAGAAAAAGGTGCCAGACTTTGGGTGCTAAATACAGTGAATGTTAAAAGAGCTGGATGCCAACCTCGGATGGCAGAGCACCATCAGTGGTGCAGGGAGGGAGGGCACGGAGCAGCAGGTCTTGCCAACGCTGCAGCCCTAGGCTGGGGGTGGCTTTGTAAAGCTGGGCTCTAAGAGCTGCCCCCTCCAATGTGCTCTGAGGTGCCCAGGGTGCCTCCAGCCCCTGCTGCCCAGCCCTCCCTTCACTCAGCTGTGGGGGATCCCTCTGCCCTTGTCTCCTCTGACTTCCAGGCACCATCTTCTGCAGCTGCTGAGCTTCTTACCACCTCCACCTTGCGGGCTTTCACTTAGACAAGTCCTACCCCCAGTCCAAGCCACAAACGAAACCCCCAGGGAACATCTGTCCCGTGAAGGGCCCCCTCTACACCCCCCTGCCTTAGCCCTGACAGTGACTGGCTTTGCCAGCTCAAGGTTTCTCCGAGACCCCCACTGTACCACCAGGCACCCCGTCCTCCTCCTCTTTTGTTCCAAGCCACAGCAGAAGCCTTGTGAGCACCAAGGCATCAAGGCAAAGCGCAGGCAGCAGCGTGAGGCTCAGAGCAGGAACCACGGGGGGACTCTCTGTGGCTGATGTTACCCGGGGGGGGAAGAGCAGGCAGTGAGAACGCCTCCATCTGGCATTAAAATCTGTGAATTGATGAATTTAGCCATATTAGAGAGCCAGCCCCCCTTGTGTGTAGAGGCTTTGGTGTGAGTGTTTATTCTGTTCTGAATTCTGAGCGTGCTGAATGCAGATCCTAACAAAAGAATATCAATCAGGGCTAAGTGAATGCCTTGTAAAACCTGATTTATGAGCAATTAAAGGTTTTCCTGGATTAAGCTCTGGTCTGTCTCACTTGCCATAAATAAATAAATAAATAGATAGAGAAATAAATGGGTTTTTGGGGACAGGTGGAAAAAAGGAATAATGGCATTTGGATATTGGAAGCTAAAGGTATAAACACACCAGGGAAGGGGACACTGTGTGAATCGAAGTGGCTCCTCTGGCATGTGGATTTGGCAGAGCAAAGGCTGCTAAAGAGGAGCTGGAGTGATGGACAGGAGCAGAGGGGAGGGCTGTTTTCTAAGGTGGTTGTTTTAAACTCTCCTGCAGATTGTACACGTGGGACCCGTGTGCACTCACAGATATTTTCATTTGGGGGTTGGAGGTTTGTTTCACCCAGCTCCCTCCCAAGCCCCACATCTCAGCTTCCCCAAGCCCCCTCCTTCACCCACCCCCTTTTTAGGGTCATCCACCATTTAATTCACCTCTAATTTTCCTCCAGTTTATCTGCATTCACAGCTAGGGAAAGCTTGGCCATGCCAAAGCTGCTCCTATCATTGCCTTTCTGGGGTGAATGGCACAGGATTCCAGGGTGCAAAGGAAGCTATGATCTGTAAAATGCCAGCACCCTTTGCCTTCCACCATCTGAATAGAGGCGACTGCTTCTGGGTGGGTGACTCACTGATGAAGCAGGACACTCTGCAGAGAAGGAGGGTCTCTTCTATTAGCTCAAAATACACTTAGAGAAAAAAGGAAAAACAACAGATGGGTCTCTGGGTCCATCATACCATCTCTAGCAAGAGCCACCCGCTCATGAGGGACGGCTCTCAAGTGTTGGACAACGGCTCCTGGGCTCTGTGTGGTGAGGGAACCCCATGGTGATGATATGTACTTTCCTTTGGGTCCAAATACTGTCCCCCAAGATAAAACCACAGATGCAACCTCTAAATGCTGCAAGCTGGGACCTCAGCTTGAGCTTGTCACTCATGACAAACTTCTGGGCCAGCCCTGTGCAGGATTTCTGGTGTGTGGAGCCGCGTGGAGCCGCGTGGAGCTGCATTTCAGGGCAGGGCAGAGCTGGCTGTGCAGGCTATTCCCATCCTATTTCTATATATTCATCCTATGGCCATAGAGCAGCTATTCTGGGAACAGGCTGTGCCACTTTCATTCACTTCTTCACCGGAGATGTGAAACCACGGGGATGATTTCACACACACTGAATCAACCCCAGCTTTTAAGGAAAGGCAGGACTGGAAGAGATCCCCAGGGTCAGCGTTTCCAGCTACTGCAGCTCTGTGTCTTATGCAAGGATTGGAGCAGCAAAGGGGTAGGAGGCTGGTTTGGGACTTATTCCTGCTGGAGCTGATCAAGGGAAAGGGGAAAATATCCCAGCACCAAACTCTATTTTTTCATAAAATGCTTTCACAAACAGTTTTATGAGCCCCAGAAATGTCATCAGTTCCCGACAAAGCTGCAGGTGAACTGTTTGTTTTTAACCACTTGCATAATTTATTTAAATGACTTGCAGGGTGCCAGAGAGCATTTTCCAGCAAGTTTGGCTGCCTGTCTCCTGCTCTGGTTGTCCAGCCCCCCCAAGGGACATCTACCCAGCAAGGCAAGGTGGACAAATCGATGCTAAACTGGAGCTGCTGGCCAGATGCATGGGGAACCCCTTTGCTGTGCCAGCCTGGGGATCCACAGGCTGCACAATTTGCCCAAGCAGGAGAGATTTGCCCCTACTGAGCTCTCTGCTGGACCTGGACTGCTGCAGGTCCCTGTGCTCCCAGGCTGGATGCTGCTGTGGGTACACCTGGCTGCAGGGATGTGCTCACTTAAGGCTGGAGTTTCATGGTCCTTCACCCCATGCTGTCCTCAGGAGAGGGGTCTGAATTATGAATGAGTGTATTTCTAAGAAAAAAATAAATAGTTTGACTGCAAAGGGGTGTTTTATAGATTGGGTGTTTCTTTTTGGAGCTGGCTGGGAGATAGTTTTCCTGGTCCCAGCCCCAGCACAGGGGTGGTTTTGCTCTCAAACTCTATAAGCTTTCTGAGGATTTGGCCTCCCATCTTCACAAGGAGACCATCCTTGGGGAGCACACAGGGGTGGCTAGGGAAGCCCCCGAGCCTGAGAAGGTTTTGCAGAGGATGGGAGCTGTGTCTCAGCACCTTTGGGCTTTTTCTCTGACCACTTTTTGCTCACACTGTAGCTATTGGGAGCTGTCATACTCATTTGGTGTCCCCATCTCAGACCCTGCCCCTATTGCACCGGGTCTGCAGCTTTGCCAACTGTGTCCCTATGTATTGGGCAAGGAGGACCTGGCTGAGGGGAAGTGATCCTGCCCTGTCTCACCTTCATTTCTTACATTGCAACCAAAAAAAGCTGAAGCAGGGAACATAACTGCAAAAGAGTTCCTATACAACAGGACAAGAGGTGTGCAGGTGTAGGAGAAAGCAGCTGCTCGGAAGAGGAGCTTTTAAAAGCAACACCAACTTGGCAAGGAGGTCACCTGGTGCACATCAGCTCGTCACTTAGGTGGGAACTTTCCTATTCCAAAGGTGCAGCTAAATAAATCCTCCTCCCAGCAACGCACAGTGAGGAACCAGCTCATGGGGAGGGCTGACCCTCTGCTTTTTCTGCCACTTTAACTCTGCAGTCACAGCCGGGCCACTGAGACAGCATTTTGCAGAGAGCCAAGCAAACTGTATCTTTTAACCCCTTTTGACACAGAGGTTTAATCAAAAACCTCTCGTTTTGTTTAATGCCTACACAGGGCTGTGCAAACACCATTCAAGATTTCACTGGAAACCTTTTGGTCTTGTTTCCCCAGGGTTTGGGATTTAAACATGCTTTTGGCTGGGAACACCTCCTTTCTTGATGAGCCCTTGGGGAGGAGGAATATTGCTTCTGACAAAGCATTTGCATTTTGTGCAGAGCTGCAAAATTAGCAGTGGCTACAGTTCACAGCAAGCGATTTCGAGAGGAAAGTCCTGTGCTTTGCGGCAGGGGTGGGGGAAAGGAGAGGTTTCTTTAGGCAATCAATTAAGGGAGGTACAGCTAGACATTGCATTTGTGTTGTCTCCATCCATCACACCTCCAGAGCGGCCACCCCCTTCCAACAGCCTAAGGGAAACTGGTGGCAGCTGGTTTCACTGGGAGGACCTGGCTGGAAGTCCCCCCGCTTTTAATGATCCTTTCACTGGCTCCAGCGCCTTTCCCGCTAGTTTTGGGGCATCGTGGGCTCCTGCCAGCCCCCGTGTCGCGACTGGAGGAATTCTCCCGAGGACCCATTGTGTTGCGGTTTCTCTTTTTACTTTTCCCTTCCTTCAAAGAAAGGGAAAAGTCACTGCGGAGAAACCGAGCGATGGGGAGGGGAAAGCTGAAGAGGACTTAAAAGCATCTTACCTGCAGGAGGAGGAGGGCAGGACGCAGGCTGGGCAGCATCCTTACCTCCCTGTGTCCCCCGCTGGCCGGGGCATGGCTGGCAGCGTCCCGCTCCTGCTGCCGCCGGGATAAATCCGAGGGGCTCCGGGCACCGGAGCGGGTCCGGGGGCTGCGGGAGGCGGGCACGGACCTCTCCCGTTCCCCGACCCGCTCCTGCCTTTATAACCTCCCTCGGAGCCGCTCCTCTGCCTTCCCACCTCCCCGCCGATGGGCTACATCCCTCCTCACCAGCCTCCCACTCCCCCCTTTCCCTCCTCCTCCTCTTCCTCCTCCCCTTTTCCTTCCTCCACCTCCCTAGTGCCTTCTATTTTTTTTTTCTTTCCCTTTCTCCATCCCCACCTCAGCATCTTTAGCATCACAAACTTCCCCCTGGACCACGCTCTCCCCTCTCCCGTTTTGCAGCTGCGGGCTCCGTGTGTGCAGGCAAAGGGCTCCCGGCTGCAATTTGCGGGAGGGTTTCTGTGTTCGAGGATTTGGCTCCAGGGCTCTGGAGGGCAGAGGGATGGAAAGGAAGGGGAGGTTTCCCCTCCTGCTGCGGTGCCGCTGCCAGCATGTGCAGCCCCTTTGCAAAGCGGCTGGGGGATGCGGAGGGAGGGGATACCCCCCCCCCCCTTCCCATAGGGATGGGGTGGAAGGGGCTGCACACCTTCCTGGTGAGGGAGATGCTCCTGAGATAAGGAGGGGACGTGGAGCAGGTGGATGTAGGTCCTTCCGTGCAATGTGGCTGTGATGGGGGCACTCGAGCAAAACGGGGGGAAACTGAGTCACGGAGGAGGTGGGGGTGCTGCTGGGAGGGTGTTTTTTCTTGGTGGTGGAAGGGGAAGAGGCACTGGGGTAGGAGCAGAGGAGGGGAGCACTGTTTTGGGGGACATGTGCCCCAGGGAGGGTGGGGAGTGGAAATGCAAAGGGAGCCTGGATGATGTTCCTGGGGTCTTGGCTAATGACATTTCCCTCCCCCCAGCCTAATCATCAGACCTTAATGGGTCTCTGTCCTGCCTGTCTGTCTCACTGCCTGTGATCCCCTGGCAGCCTCCACCCTGGGCTCCTGGGGAGGGGTCCCCCACATCCCCTGTCTCTTGGGGATGCTGTGGCCAGGCCTGGGTCCATCTCTGAGCTGGATGAACCTCTCTCTGTGTAAAACCTGCTCCTCTGTGCCAGGACAGTTTTAGGGCGTCCCTTCTGCACCCACCTGGGGCTTGGGGGGGTGGCTGTTGCACCCACTCCAGGGAGTGTGCCAGGCTCCACCTGCCTGCAGTGACCTGGCAGCAGAAGCCAGGCAGAAGTTCTGATTTCTTGTTTCCTTGAGGAAATAAGGAGAGCCAAGGTGTGTTGCTGGGAAGGGAACATTGCCATTGGGGTCACCATCCTGGGGGGGACCAAAGATGTTTCCCCTACCTGATGCTGGTGCATCATCTACCAGCAGCCTCTCATGGGGTGCTGGACCATGCTCCCCTCTTCAACCCAACCACAGCCTCTGGGAACGGCTGCAGACCATGGCGTGTTGCAGACGGATCAATAGGAGGGCAGTGTCCCTTGATGGATTCACAGCCGAAGCCTCCATCCATCTTCACCGAGTTGCTTTCTGTCTCTGAAGCATGGGAGGGGGCAGGAGGTGATCAAGGTCCTTCCTGCATCTGCTGGACCGAGGCACAAGCGGCCCAGCCAGGGTTGCACCCCAGCACGTGGGTGCAACCAATGACCCATCCCAGGCCCCAAAGGGTAAATGCTCCCAGCCTGGTAATTAAAGGGAATAAACAACACAGACATAAATCTTCTGGCATTAGCTGGATTTAATCAACTGTGTCATTGCTTTGGCAAAGGAGTCTGAAAATATGTAAAGCTCTTGTAAATTCAGGAAACTCTTTGTTTCTTAGGTCTCCTAACATCCCTACCCTTGACAGGATGAGAGAGACTCTGGAGCCACCTTTCACTTCAATAAGCCCAACTGAAAATGCAAAATTTTCTGAAAAAGGCTTGAAAAATTTTCCACACCCTTGAGCAGCCTGGACTCAGCCCATCCATCAGTCACAGTGTCCATCGCGGGTCTAGGACACAGCTCCACGCTCTGGTTTTGGGAGACTGCTCAGGGCTTTGTGCACCCCAGGACATAGGAGACACCTTGCAGTGGGGAGCACTGGAGACCCCATCTCCATGCCAAAACCCTAGGGGTTGTCCTTGGCCATCTCAGCCTGTCCATGGCCACCAAGTGGGATATGTGCAACTGCTGCTCTCTTCTCAGGTGCCCCAAGTGTGAGGTGATGGGAGGGAAGCAAAAGTGAATATCAACTATTTTTAGTCAAAGGATTGGTTGCCAGGGACATGAAGAAAATTCCTTCCCCATAGATCAGGGAAACGGCTGCAGTGCTGTTTGAAAGGCCTAATTGAGGGGATTTATAGTAAAATGCAACTTGTCAGATGTGGCACAGGAAAAAATAAAACAGTCCCTGAGACGAGGAAATCAGTCCATTTGTCATGGTTAATCTCAAACTCCTTGGTGAGGCGCAGAGACAAACGTGGGAGATGGGTATTAGGGCTGGGGAGAGTGAAGAGCAATATTGGATGTAGAGGAAGGAGGGAGAGGAGTCATTTAGCCTGACTTTAGCTGCTTTGGGTATGTTATTATTTTATGTAACTGCATGCAGTTTGACACTCCTGTTTCTGAGCAGCTCCACCATGGCTGCTCTGTGGGGCTGTTTGTGTGACTTCCACCACTGCAGTGCTCCTACATTGTCCCCTGCAGCCATCCCCTCCCCTCCTCGGGGAAAAAAAATGCAACTCCATGTGTCCACAGCACAATGGGGACGAGACTGAGGTCGGTCCCTGCACCAGGGGAATGTGAGATGTGTCCCTGCTTCCCACATGGGGCGTTGGTGGCAATGTGGCCCATGGGGCTTTGCTTCCAAGTGGGACATGTTCAGGGAAAAAAAATCCTCAGTGTCATGGACATATGGCTTATGGAAGAGTGGAGTTTGGTTTCTCAGCTGAAAGCACAGCCAAGATCAGCAACACGTGCCTCAGTTTCCCTCCTGTTGTGTTGGGACTGTTTCTTTCCTGCATAAATCGAGGGGAGCTGAGGATGCTTTTCAGCGTGGTGCTTGGTGGAGGAAGGGCTGTCAGCACGTGGAGCTGCGTTAGCAACTGCAGGCTGAGGGGAAAAAACAACACATCAAGTTTCTGCCAGGGTTTGCCCTGGTTTTAAAATCTAGTTTCAAGCTTTTTGTCCCGTGTCTGACCCTTTCCCCTCCTCTTCCCCTGCTGTGAGGGGAAGAGCATCCTCTCAAGTCCTGCCTGACAGCAGAAAGTGGTTGCTGGGACCAGATTTCCCTCATTCCATGTCACCACGTCATAGAATGGTGCCCCAAATTTGGGTAGCTCTGTTGCATATGCCTGCTCCATCAGCCTGCCTCATCCCTGCGAGCCTTACAGCTGCTCCAAAAGGAGGAGCAGGAAAGCTTAAACCACAGTCCTTCCTTGGAGGGAAGCCAAAGGCTTGTTACTCAATCATTGACCTCCTTTAATGGTCATCTTTACCTGAGAGCTGGGCTGGCAGAAAAGTTCCTTGATGCTGAAGACCTTGTGAAAGGCTTGGGTGGCCTTTGGACGCCTCAGACCCACGTTCATCCCCTCCAACTCTGCTGGAGATGCAGAAGTTATCCATGCAGTCACGCAGGAAGAGACACCAGCGTCCTCCTGGGAGGAGGAAAACCCAACTCTGACAGGCATTGGGCTGGGTTTGGCTCTGACTCACTGCTCTGTGCAGCGACTGATTCCTTCAGCGCACGGGTAATTCCCTCCTGCCTCCCCCCTCCCCCAGACTGTGTGCATCAATAGGAGGCACCATGTTAACAAACACACCGAAACTGCAAATTAAAACAAGCAAACTCAAGGAAGCTGAGAAACCCACAAAGATCTGGGATCTAACCGAATGTCTCATTGATTTCTGAGTTTCTTAAAACAGCTTGTCATATTTTTCAAATTTCTTTGGGGAGGAAGTGTCAGTTTGGAATAGAACAGAAACACAATAGCTGTTATTTTACAGCTGATTAAACCTCAAGGCAGAATGATAAACTAATCATAATATTAGTCATAATTATTATTTTCGTCAATCAAAATGCTTTTAGCTAAGTCAATCAAAATTTGCCAATCAGCAGACTGGCAGTTTTTGAGCAAACAAAACGCTGCAGTTTGTGATTGGGAAAAACTCCATAGTTTTACTCTGGAGACTGATCCTGTCAATCCAGAAGTGCTCTGCTCTCCTGCACCGTGGGGTGCAGCACCTGCCAGCATGGAGCCATCCTCTTCCTGGCTGTGTCTGCATCAGACAAGGTGCTGCTGCATCGCACATGATGCTGGTGCACGGATGTGGGTTGCACGGGTGGTGGCTGGTGCTGACACAGGGATGTACCCGTGCCTCTGGGGACCTGCCAGTGGTACAGCCACATCCACAGGGTTTCACATATTGCAGTTGATACACTTTTCCTTTAGGCATGACTGTGACATCATGGGCATGGAGATGTCATGGCCCATGGACATGTCCTGCAGAGATCACGGCAAGGATTGTGACTTCCTCAGAAACTGCTTGTGGCAGAAATGCCTCCCCGCTCATCAGGTCTGTAAATGTCAGTCAAGGCAGGAGTGATTCTGGATGTCTTTCAGATCTGGTTATTTATTCCCTGTGCATTTGATGAAATATTAATCTGCTCATCTCCAGAAGACAATCAAATAAAACCCGGAAGGAATGACACACGGGGCCTCGAAGCAGAGAGCAAAAAAGCAGCAAAATTAAAATAAAATGAAAATCCCAAACATAATGTAAAAGTCATCTCTGTGATGGCACAAAGTGACCTGGTGCCTTCAGGGCAGATGGGCTTGGGAGGCTGAGCACGACCAGGCTGGGAAGGGTACGAGGAGGATGCGGATGAGGCAGTTGCTTGGGCAGGTCTGAAGCTTTCCTGTAAGGGCTGTTGGTGGGATTGCTTTGAAGGTTTCCCCTTCGTTCTCTCAATGCCTTAATTAGAGGGTGGGTTCGTGCCAAGACACCAGCCAGCTTGGGCCATTGCTCTGGGGCTGGGGGGAAGCCAGACGGTGGATGTGTCGGAGGTGGTGCCGGCTGTTCCTCGTAGCAACCGCGCCGTGCGGCGTGCGGGCGCCTGGCAGGCTGGCGGGGAAGGAGCTGTGATGCTGGGATGCCTCCTTTCAAAGCTCATACAAGGCCCTGTCTCCATCAGCCTTCGGGGTAATGCAACCTGAGAATGGACTCGGCCGTTGGTTGAGGTGTCCTCACGACTCCGTCCTCCAAAGCCACGCTCCTCCGTCTTTCCAAGCCCGAGCACACGGCTCTTGGAAACCATTCGTGGCTGCTGTGGGTGGTGCTGGTGAAAATGGTTTGCATGTGCAGTCAAAAATAGTATGGCGAAGTGTTGCCCAGTTTTGTATCTTCTCAACCCATTTTCTTTGCGTGTTTGGGGACGTTGGCACATCTTCCCTTTACAATAACCTCACAGACAATCTCCTCCAAAACCTTTCCACCTCCTCTGTCTGCTCAGCTTTGGCCTGTGGACAGGTGAGGTGGTTGTTCTGGGAAGTGATGGGGAGGCTAGCCTTCCTGCTAGTTACAGTGGTGAAATAATTTGGCCACGTAGGTAAAAATCCTCTTTCTATCAAATGTTTTTCTCCAGGCACTTGTTAACTATGGTCCTGTAGATCCTTACTGCTTCAGCTGAGGAAAAAGGCCAGTCATTAACTTGGTATGTCTTCTGGTTTGCTCTCTTGTTCTATGATTTCCCTTGGTCCATGGGAAGCATAGAGATTATTAATATACCTATAATGCTCCATTTCATAGAGCTTAAAGTCCTTGGCAGTTTGCTAACTGTGTTTCTCATGCATGTTTTACCCCATCATTGCTCAGCCAGGATTTTTTCCTTCATTAGGAATAGCTAACTGCTGAGTGAGGGTCAAAGGACTGCAGTTTATTACAGGGGGAAGGAGGAAATCACAAAGCTGGTCTGCAGAAAGGGCTTCAGTTTGGATAGGGATGTATTTCCCCCTTCAGCATAAGCTCTTGAATGTTTTAGTGGTGGGCATGGTGTGAATGGGAAAGTTGTGCCTCTCTCCACGCACACAGAGCAGTGCTGTGACACCTGCAGTGATTGCTCCTGCAGAGCAGTTAATAACAGGGCAGAGCTGCCTTTGGAGCAGTGCATTCCCTTTTCTGGGTGAAGGATCAACAAATGAGAAAGGAGGGAAGGGAAGGGAAGGAGAAAGGAAAGGAAGGGGAAGGAGAAAGGAAGGGAAGGGGAAAGGAAGAAAAGGGAAGGAAAACCCCAATGCTTTTCCTCCTTTCCCACCTCTCTGCAAAGCAGCATATCCCACTTGCAGATCTCTCTTCCTTGCAGCCTGCCTCCTCCACCTCCCCTGTGCATACCCTAGGCTAGCTGGGCTGGAGCCAGGTATGAAGCTAGAGGCATCTTTTACATACAGGCTTCTGCATGGGGAGTTTTTGACCTCAGGCTACCAGGGAATGCCTGCTGGCAGGAGTGATGCTCACTAGTGCTGATGCTGGGCTGCAGAAAAGCCTCATCTCCCAGTTCACCGTGGTCAGCCCCAGGCTGTGCGTGGTCCCCAGTGGTTCAGGTGCTGGCTGGGGAAAGGCAGTCCTCCCGTGCCACATCCCAGCTGCTTGGCACTGGGTGTGCTGAACCACAAGACAGGACACCATCCCTGAACCTCAGCACTGCAATTCAGCAGGACTGAATCCAGCAGCAGAACCCTCACGGATGCACTGACAGATGTCTGCTGTAGCTCATTCCTCTCTCCCCATCCATCTCCCCTGCTTTTTCCTGCCTGCTGCACAGATGACAGCCTCCAGGGTGCTGGGACTCCAGAGCAGGGCTGGGATGTGCAGCTATCAGCCTCAGCATCTAATTCAGTTCTACAATCAATCTTGCTGCTTGTGTCTTGCCAATTATCCGGAGAAGCAGCTCAGAAACCAGCCACACAGACAACTGCAGGTTTACATCTCAAGCCCAGGAAGGAAATGGGCAGCAGCTGGAGCTGCCTCTTTGTTCGTGTGCCAGCAGAAGGTGCACTGGCAGTCCTCTTACCTGTAAGCACATGAAACCCACACTCAGCTCTGCCAGGCGCAGTCCACTGTCCCAGCTTGTGAGCTTTACAGAGAGGCAATCACCTCCACTCTGGAGCAGGGATGTGGTCTCATGGGTCTACTTGGGGTTTTGTTGCTACACAGGATGACTCAACCTAGCTAAAGCCTCCACATTCCCATTACCTTGAGCATAAGCATGTAAATTAACTAATTTTACAGGGTTTGACTCCAGCTTGGCACTTGAGTGCGCCGATCTGCTCAAAGCCACCCCCAGCTGGAAGGTGTGCTCAGCAAGATGCACAGTGCAAAATTTGCCCTGTTTAAGGGTGAGTGAGCTACAGCCTTTGAAAGCACTCTGCACTTTGAAAGCTTTGCTGCTGCTAAGAAAGTCATCACCATGTCCATGAGTTCCTCCCCCCACAAGAAGGAACTGGCTCTGTTTGCTTTCTAGGCAGAGGTGTTTGTGCTGCTCAGGTTTTCTGTGAGTCCCAAAATATTGCTCTGTGTTCAGGCTTGAGATCCTGAATCTGCAGGGATGGATACTTCACATTCAAATAGGAAAATCAGGAAACGAAGGCTAGAAAACATGACCCAAGGGCATCAAATACAGGGCCCTAAAGTGGATCTTTTATTTTTTATAAAACACCTGGAAATTTAGGCTTTTTAATAGCTGAGGACTTCCAGTCAGTGGGGGTGGCTTATTCAACATCAGGTGAGAGGCTCCCCTGAAGCTGAAGGTGCCAGAACACATTGAGTGAGGCACAGAAATGCCCTTTGAGAAGTTCTGGGCCAGGAAATATTTTTCCTGGGCACTTCCAAGGGCAGATCACAGGAGCTACGGCTGTCACTTCTGCTGCCCTCAAAAACCTCACCAGTATTTCCCTTTGGAAAGCCACGGGGAGGATGGCTCAGTTCTCACAGAGTGCCTGGAGCGTGCTGGAGGCTCAGCAGCTGATAAAAGGCCTTTAACCTAAAATTAGCAGGGGAGCTGGCAGGGGGAGGCAGGTCAGACCGTCAGCGTAGTGCCTGCTCGGGCTGCTCACCCAGGTCTCCACTAACATCATTTGTGGTTCTCCTCTGTTCTTGGGTTTCTAGTGCTGGTTAATCTTTCTGACAGCCAATCCCAGCCCAGAAGGGTACCAGCTCTCTTAGCATCACCTGTCTCCTTAAGCTTGGCTTGTGCAGGTTCAGTGATTTAGTTAGTGGTGGGTTTGCCAAGAGGTCTCTTTTCCTCCCCATGTACAAGGAGCTCAGGTCAAGGTGCCCACCACAGATTCATTTTCCTCCTATGGATCGAGCCACGCTTGCATGGACCAGCATAAAAGCCTCTTTGGGCTGTTGGTGTTTTGGATGGGCACATTAAGCTGCTGGGCCAAGGCTCTGTGAGAGGACGGGAGCTTGGTCCAGCCTCAGAGGGATGCTCTAAGGTCTTGGTGTCCCTAGATGTCCAGATCCAAGAAATGCCTTAGCAAGGTAAAATTTTTTAGGAGAGGAGGGAGGTGTCCTTGTCCTTGGCCGAGTTATGTCTGAATGGCCTCCGCTGTGGCTGAATCCCCTGGTGCCATGTGCAAGGAGGTCAGAACTGATGAATGACCTCTGGGCAGAGATGGGACATTTATTATCCCACGTGGCACACCTGTAGGGAACGTGTCCTGCGCTCTCAGCAGGCAAAGCAGCACGGACAGGGACAGTGGTGATTTATGTCACACAGCCAACGTGCTGAGCCTGCTGCACCCCATCCCTTCCCCAGGGAGGGGAGCTGCCTCCCAAGCAAATTCACACGTGTGCTCTGTAGTCAGCACGTTCCAGACAATGTCCTGCTCTCCAGTGGAGCAATGTAGGTCAGAGAGCTGCTTCTCTGAGGCACCCCCATCCCTTTGTCCTCCAGGTTTATTTCTGGGGTGCTGCAGTCTGACATTGGTGTGTTTAATCCACCTGGTGGTTGCTCGCAGGAGTCTACGCTTGCCTGACCTTTCCTCAGCTCCTGCCTTCAAGAGCTGGGATTTCCCAGTGGTTCCCCTTTCCCTTTCCCAGTTTGGGCAGAGCAAACAGGGGCAGCTGCCACCAGCCTGGGATTGCACGAGGGGTCCCCGGGAGGTGCTGGCTGATGGGGACTGGCTCTGAGGAGGCATGCAGGGACTGTAAGGAGATGGAGGAGGAGGAGGAGGGCTGATGAAGCAGTGAAGGGTGCTGGGAAGGAGGGAAGCAGTGACAGCAGCAGAATGACAAGGCTTTAAGAGCAGATAGCAGGCAGGTGGGAACCTTTTGAAAACTGGGCTAAAGCAAACTGGAGTCCCAAAGGCCAACCCCTCCATCACGAGAGGGACCCAGACCAGCATCACCCCCTGCAACATCCTCTGCCTGCATCTGCTGGAGAGCAGCAGCAGTCTGGGAAATCAGATCCTTTCGCAGGGTTTTTCAGCCCTGTGAACTCTGCTGGGCAAACCAGGGGCTCCTCTGTGCTTTTATTTCCCATATTTCAAATTAAGCTTAGATGGATGTTATAGAGGCAAAGCAGAGTGTATCAATGCTTTTAACAGGTTGAATTACAGAGCAGGATCCCAGTGTGATGTGTGCACAGGAACTTCACAGGGTCTCTTGCCACAAAAACAAGCACCCAGCTTCAAGCCCAGGGGGGATGAGTGGTACTGCGTGTAAGAAAAAGGGTATTCCCAAGGAGGTGTTGTTTGTGCCTGGCTGGGGGTTTGGAGAGGCACCGTGCTGCTGCTGGGTGTGGGGCTGTGTCCCGGGCCAGTGCCAGGGCTGCCATCCCCGTGGGGATGGTGTGGGGACGGTCCCTGCACAGTCTGTAGATGCCACCTAGGGGAGGTACACCAGACCTCACTTCACTGCCTTCTCGTTTGCAGAAAATAAATCACAGAATCATGGAATTGTTTCGGTTGGAAAAGACCTCTAAGCTCCCCCAGTCCAACCATTAACCCAGCACTGCCCAGTCCCCACTGCCCCATGTCCCTCAGCACCACATCTCCACGGCTCTGAAATCCCTCCAGGGATGGGGACTCCCCCACTGCCCTGGGCAGCCTGGGCCAGGGATGGGGAACCCTTTGGGGGAAGGAATTGTTCCCCAGATCCAATCTAACCCTGCCCTGGCACAGCTTGAGGCCATCACCCCTCGTCCTGTCACTGTCACCTGGGAGAAGAGACCGACCCCCCCTGGCTGCCCCCTCCTGTCAGGGAGCTGCAGAGAGCAATGAGGTCTCCCCTCAGCCTCCTCTGCTCCACACTGAACCCCCGCAGTACCCTCAGAAGTCCCAAAACAGGGAGCCCAGAAACAATTGCTGGTTTTTACAAGCCAGCATCCTGCTGCTCAGCTGGCCAGCAATACCTCACTGCTGGTCCATGAGGCTTTTGATGAATTCCCTGTGTTTCAGGCTATGCCTGCTGCTGAGCAGGTTTAATCTGGGTTTAGGGCTCAGTCCTGTGGTTTGCAGGACTGGCACATGCTGCTGTGATGTGGACATCCAGCCACATTTTGGGGGAAAAAGGAGTACAAAAAGATGAGTAAATAACCTCCTGGCTGCTGAGACATGACTCTGATCTCTGCACACATAATTTTTTAGCAAGGGAAGAAGGAAAACATGCAGGAATATAACTAATGTGCACAGCCATTATGTTTATACTGTAGTGAGATAGCATCACTGATACAGTCCTGTTTAACCTGGGGCAATCTAGGACCTTTGTTGGCTTTTACAAGCTCAAGGGATTGCAGAGGCAAATTGCTTCTCCCTGACAGACACCAGAGGGTGGAGGTTTGTTCTCAGGGCAGAGGTCCACCACTGCAGAACAAAAAGCTCTGGTTTGACCTCTGCCAGGGCCCTCAAGTGCCCAGAAAAATGTTAATATTGTCAAACTCTACCTGGGTTTTGAACATTGCCTGGACCAGAGATAACTTGATGAGCTGTGTTTTTCCTTCCTGTCTTCAACGTGGGGTTTTTTCCTGTTCTCACTCTGTTATCATCATTTCACATGCTCAGTTAGCCGAGGACCAGAAGCACTTGGCTTAGCTTTGGGGGAGAAGGAACCTGTGCATCTTGTTTGCTCTTCCCCCCTGTGATCCCATTAGATCCTGGGATTGCTCTGGTCCCTTCAAGCTGCTTTTATTTCATGTGAATCTTTGTAAGAGCTTGCTTGTGCCTTAGGTTTTACTCTAACATGAGCTTTACAGGGCTGCAGCTCCCATCAGGGGTTGGGAAGGGAAACCCTGCTGATGCAGACTAGGGTTTGGCTGTGGGGTACTGGGACTATGACAATGGCTCAGTCAGATTTCCATCCCTAAATCCTGTGCCTGGAAACTGAAATCATCCCCTATTTCCCAGTCCAGAGCCTGCATCTCCTCCATGCCATGCCCAGTGGCTTCTCTGCTATGCTTACGCTGCTGTGATGAAGGTGTGTGGACAGCCTGAGCTGCAAGAGTAATAGTCATGAAACGAGTTTGTGTGATTAACCTCGTTTATTCCAGCCAAAGGACCTGGATCAGTCCCCAGTCAGCTGAATGGCTGCTCTGTGGATATTACCCAGCCGATACATCTTCCACGTAATCACTGAGCTGTGAGGATGAGGCAGACTGAGCCATGGATGTTTGCCTGCCATTTAACCAGCCCTGTAATGGTGACCAGGATTATTTAACGCCAAATGATTCAGGGCCTGGGAAACTCTTCAGTGGGAAACAGTGATCGTGATGGGTTCACTGGGGAAAAGGCAGAAGGACACCCCCATACTGGGTTTAGGGGATTTTTTTTTTTTAAGGCTTTGAAATATTTTGTAAAGCAAACCCACATCTTTCACCTTTGTCCTTTCTCTTCTTTTCTTTTAACTTTTTTATTGCTCGATGGGGGAAGGTCATCATCTGTCACCATTGAAGGTCTCCACACTGGGAGCAGTCGCCTTAAACTTTCTTTTTCCCACCCAAAACAAGACGTCTGCGTTAAGTGAGATGAATCAAGCCCTCAGCAAGGCAAAGCTAGAAGAGGGAAGAAAGTCATCAGATACAGAGGAAAAAAATCAGCTCAAGGAATACATCAAAAGCACCAGGTGAAGGCCTGGCCAGGCTGTGTGAAAGCTCTGCAAAGCAAGTCAGAGCTATTTGCTGAGCCTGGTATAACACATACAGACATTTCCTAAAATCTGCCTGGGAAATGAGATGTAGTTGAGCTGATGGAAGGGATTTATCCAAAGATACCCTGCTAATATGTTGTGACAAGCTCCCTGCTGCAATGCATTAGGTCTCCACTTAAATGCAGCAGCACTGAGAGAGCATGAATGAGAGCTAGAGAGAGGTTCCCTGTGCTCAGTCATGACCCCAAGACACCTCAGAGAGGGGGAAAAAGAGACAACCAGAGTCACTGGCACTGACCCATGGCAGGAGATAGCCTGGCCATGTCAGTAAATACTTGGGATCACCATTTGCTCTGAAATTGGGGTGTGGATGGTGGGTTTCCAGCTTCAACACTTCATGAATATTGGAGGTGAAGGAAACCATCCAGGCAGGATCAGACCCTGGTCTGGGGGATGCTGGTGAGCTGCAGCACGTCACTGGGCAGTTCAGGATAACCTGGAAGCCAATAAATCTTAGTCAGCTCCTCCCAGCAAAAGAGCTGGTCCTAAAAGAGGGATTTGATCTCTCTCTCTGTGCCTGTATGTATCTCAGTACCTATGAACCTATTTCCCCTGCTCCACTATTTCAGTAACAGCTTTCCCTGGAGATGTAAGTGTTGGTACCAGCAGGAGAAAAAAGGCTCTCACATTGCACAGAGCAGTGATATGTGAACTGGAAAAAAGCAGGCGTTCGTCCCCCTGTGGTTTGCAGAGATTTGCTGTTTATGAGGGTTTGAAGGACCACAGTGCGTTCACAAGGAACCAACAGGTCACTGGAGCCACCAGACCAAGGAGGGGACATCCTTCATCTGCCTGGACTGGCTGGATTCGGATGAAATGAAGACATGGGGAATGACTTGCAGGGCCCAAGGAGTGACTGAGTGCAGCTCTACTCACGACAGAGATGATCTGCAAGGCAGAGTCCAACCCACCTTTTAAAAGCAGAGATAGACAAGGCTGGGTTTGTCCACTCCTACCCCCCCAGCAGTGTTGCTGGTGGAGGGGATGAGGATGGGACAGGCGTCCCATGCTGCATCTAAAGCCACAGCTGGCATTTCCAGGATAGGACCCCACTTTCCCCCTGCTTGCAGTGGGTGTTGCATGCTCTCACTGCAAACCAGCACACATCACTGGGTGCCAAACGCTCCCCCCATGGCGATGGGACAGTGTCAGGCTGAGCTTAAGGGCTGTCCCCAGGGCTGTCCCCCAAGAGGGACCAGATGGATGCTTGGCAAACAGCGTGCAGAGCCGCTTGTCTCAGCCAGGCTGACAGCACAGCAGCCCTGCGGAGGGAATTGCCGCAGGCAAAGAACAAATCTAAAGGATGGGATGGAAAACACTTGAGGATGGAGGGGCAGAGCGCCGGGTCCAGCGACAGCGCCTGGGGGAGGCTGATGAGCAGAGGAGAGCCCTGCCTGTGATAACTGCTCTGCTCCCCAGGGAACTGCCTGCGGGGACCTTTGCTGGATTATTTCCACACCTAATTGACTTGACAAAAGCATGCCATGCCGGAGGACATGAGACACTCCCAGGAGGATGCTAAGCAAGTGCCTTTGCTCTTGGCCGGGCTGCTGAGGCTGCCCCAGACCTGGCTGTGTGCAGTGCTTGCAGCCCAGTCATTTCCCATGTCTATGGATGTGTGACCAGTCAGTTCCCACGTGCTTTCTTTCCAGTGCTCTCCTTTAGCTTCTTGAAAAGGATGTGTGGGATAGCCTGGTGATGGAGCTAACCCATTCGTTTGACTATGTGGAGAGAGCAGCAGAGTCCTGTTCACTGCGCCCTGGGGACTGTTCAAGCATCACTGTCCTGATTTAAGGTGCTCTTTGCTGTAAAAAAGGGAACTTGTGGAAACCAACAGAGCAGGTTCATAACCCAGCTCTCATTACAGGAGTGGAAAGCTTTGGTTTCATTCACAGCAGACCCTCACAAACCCACAGGTCAGGGTTTATTCCTACTCAGCTCCTCTTTCAGCATCAGTCCACTCACTTCTGGACAAGGGTGAGCTGGTAAAACACTCAGCTGCTGAATAAGAAAGTCACTGCCGAAAGAATTTGGTTAAATACATGAAGTTCAGGATATCACAGAGTAATTGCAGTCAGAAAGGATGTCTGGGGGACTTCTGGGTCACATTTCACCTTGTCCTGGCACTGGATCTTGAGACAGGCAAAGGATGCCCTAGGAGAGCTCACATCTCTGCACCAAGGACAGTGTCTGGGGACACGCTGTCCCCTCCTCAGCTCAGACACAGGTGGGTTTGGGGTCACCAGCTCTGTGCACATTGTGCCACTGGGGACCCGAGCGAGGAGGGTGACCCCAAGGTCCCCTGTGAAAGAGCCATCCTGGCTGCAACAGCCTGAGATAGCTAGACTGTCTGCTCCACCCAAAGGGTCTCTACCTGCCCTTGCTCACTGCATGCCCCCCTCCTGCTTACAGCTCCCTGGTCTCCCAGCCCCAGGCTGCCATGGAGCTGTGTAGAGGCACTTCTTTCTTTCCTTGACTCTCCCAGCTTCTGTTCAACATACAAAGGCTTGCAGTTGCAGAATAGATAAATACCTTCTACCCAGAGCCTTCATAATGACTCTACAGCCTCAGTGAAATCAATACAATTTTCTGCAGCTTTCCAAGCTGAATGCCAGTCAAATAAAGGATTTTTTTCCTTCTGATTCCTCCAAAGTGTCAGACTGAAGTCTGACTGTGTCTCCTTCCCATGGGAACATATTAACTCCTAATGTTATGAGCAATGTTTGGTTAATAGTGTTCCCACTTTCTCAATATGCCATATAGGCATGGAGGGGAGATAATACCAGCACACAGCCTTTGTTAACGCAACAGAAATATATTGGATCTTCTCTTTTCTGAAGGCTCTCTGTGCTGCATCGTGTGTGTGAGAGCAGGAGTGCACGAGGGTGCTTGAAGGGGGACGGCGAAAGAAGCCATAAGCTTTATCAGAGAGGTTGTAATTGAAATTAAATTGCATTTGATGTACGTGATTAGCAATTCCAGAGTGAATGTGAGACAGGCAAAGTGATAGTGCTCATGTGAAATGCCTTGTTCAGTCACTTCTCCACGTTATTAAAGTGATTTGGAAGCATTGTTCCTTGCCATTGGCACAGACTCGCCTGACCCAGGAAATGTGAGCTCTGAAGACATCATTCATGAGCCAAAAAGCTAAGCAGATGGGAAGTGCTTTGATCTTTTCTATGAAGTAAGCTCTGTGGGTGTGGAGCTTGGCCTGAATGAAAGCCTTGGTCTGTCTGCTGGTGGGTCGAGACCTACCAAAAGGGTCACAAAAAGGAATAGGGGAGGATTTTGAAATGGATTTTGAAAGACTGGGCTAGCAAGAAGTAAAGATACAGCTTAAGCCATAACCCTAGAAGCTTGGGTGGGTCTCCTGCAGCAGGCTGAAGAGCCCTCCATGATGGCTCTACCCAGGAGAAAGGGGCATCTCCTGAGCAGGCTGCATGGTCCCAACAGTACCACCACAACCCAGCAGGTGTGGTTGAACTCCAGAGCTCCAAAACAATCTTACTGGGAGCTTCAGCCAGCCCTGGCAGTCATCAGTGTCCTACTGTGTCCAGCTGCCACCTTCTAAATGGTTGAAATGCAACTGGAGATGCAGAAGGGACCAGGCTGGGGGTCCGTTGGGGCAGGTTAGCAGAAGCTCCCCTGTTTGACTGTGCAGTTGTGTCGTGCAAGTCCCCTGCGCTGTCTCTGGTGACCCATTTGGTCATGATGCCACAGTCCTCTTCCATGGTGGCACTGCCTAATTAAGCAGCTCCTGCCTCATCCTCACCCTGTTCCTCACTCCCAGCACCATATGAGGCTCCTGGTTGTGCTGGAGCTCCAATTTCTGGGTTTGCTCAGTCAAGGGGATGGGGGAACCAACTGAAGCTTTGAGCTGCTCCCATCTCTCATTTTCTTTCATGTACTTCTGCCAGCACGAGTGCAGGAGAGGTGTCCCCAAAGGCTCTGCCTTATTAGTTTCCAGGACCAGTGGCAGGTTTCATTGAAGGAAGTTGTCTGAGTGCAGAGCAGCAGCATCCCTTTGTTGGTTTATTATACAAATGAAGTTTCTCAGAGGCCAAAGGGTTTTCACCGCAATGAACTCGCAGTAATGCAAAACTAAAACAAATCATTTTAAATCCTGAGAAAATGAACTCTTAAATAATTCAGTCAGGGAGAAAAATGATTCCAGGATGTTTATGAGATGGATGAAGGAATTTTAATTAGTTGGCAAGATTTCATTTAAACTGCACAGCACTCCGGGAGGGGGAATATCAGCTCCTTTGTGAAGTTTTATGCTGCTTGTAGCACGTATCTGATGAACTTGCTTTCCCTGCAGGAGTGGCATGCATCTTTTTCTAACCACGTTAGGAGCTGTCAGGACTAGGGGAGGCTGCTGGGCGGTCCTTGGCGGGCGGTGGGAAGGTCTGGGCAAGCAATGCATGGAGAGAAGCAGCGTTTTTCCTTGTAATGGCAGGAGGCCAGTGCTGTCTGGCAGCTCTCCTGGGGAGAGGCTGCATGAGTTTCTCTGTCAGAGATGGTATTTCCAAAGAGGCGGAGGGAAATGCCCTCAGGATGAGCACAGAACGGAGCTGCAGAGGATGCAATGAGCTAAACCAGCCTTTGAGTCAGCCCTGCCCAAGCAGGGCTTCGATTTCCAGGTATTTCAAACCTGTCCCACTTTCACTTTTCATTAACAGATGAACAAGGTGAAGCTGTGCCTGAGTCATATCATCCACATCCAGTGCTGGGAATGGCATATTGCTCTGCTGCCATGGACCTGCCGTGAGTCACCCCCAGTGCCACTGACTCAGCACATTCTCCCACTCAGGCTGAGTCACTCCCAGCAGTGGTGAGTCCCCACCAGCGTGGCACACACTCAGCAGGAGTTCACCTGGTGTGTGTTATTTGTGTATAAATCTGGGGATAACGCCCTGTTTCTGAGCTGAGGAAGGTAAAGGCAGGAGATGGGTTCCTCCAGCTCTCTGCAGAGATTTTGGAGTAGGTGCACACACCTACATCCCGTTCCCTGGACCACTGCAGCACAGGTCAATGGTCTAATATGACATTCCTGCTCAACTGGAGGAAAAAACCTTTTTGTTTCTAAACTTGGGTTGTTTTTTTTTTCCATTTTCTGCACAATGCCTAAGTCTGGTTAAAGAGGACTCCAGACTCCAGCTCCACACTGCTCGAGCCACAGGTTTGTTCTCCTAACTGAGCCCATGATTTCCACCCCTGCTGCTGCTGCAGGTGGGATTGCAAAGCCACTATTCACTTTTCACATCACTGAGTTCTTAAGACTGATCCTTTCTGCTGGACACAGGCTGTTTGTGAGAAAGGCATCCAGCTTTGCTCTGGAAACCACGGAATGATGGCTAGTGCCTTGTTGCATGGATTAGTCATGCTCGTGGCTGAAAAAAGCTTGTGCCTTATTTCCAATGCAAAGCTGCCTGTGTTCAGATCCTTGCCACTGATTCCTTCTCCTCTACATTCAAGAGCACTTGAGTACCTGTATTTTCTCTGTGGGAAGACACTTATTCACTGTGATCAAATCACCTCTCAATCTGACTTCTATTTTTTTTTTTTTTTTTTTTTCTGCTTTTTGATCAGCTAACCAGATTGAGCTCTTTCAGTCTCCCACGGTGTGACATTTCCTTTAGATCTGCAGTCACACCTAGTCCCTGCTCTCAGTCCCTTCTGATTTTTCACCTAAAGACCATAGATGCTGGCAACACCTGAGCCGCCCATGTAGGCAGAGCCAGGAAAGCACCTATTTATTAGTTGGCCATTTCTGGCAGATATGTATTGCCCCCAGCTCTTTCAGCCAGGCTGGTGCTTGGTGCTGATATAGCCTGGTTCATGTTCTGAGCTGTTAAGATCCAGCATACAGACCCCCAGAGGTAAACCTGGCTTGTCCTTTGATGCAGAGCTTTGTTTCTGGGGAAGGATGAAGGGAAGGAAGATGTATAAACAGATGGATTACAACAGGCTTATTGTATGGAAGACTTGTAATCACTGGCCTGTCTCCTCTTCTTTCCATTCACCAATTTATCAAGCTTTGCACATTTCTTTGTTGCATGTGATTTTCTGTCTGCTTCAGCAGTGGTGATGGACCAGGAGGGATTGCAGCTGTGCAGCACTCCACCAGACACATCCCACCCAACGGTGATTTCCTCCTGGCAGCTCTTTATTCATCTGCTTCATTAACACTGGCAAGCCAGGCTTTGTCAGGAGAGGTAATGTCTTTTCTCAGTCCAGCTGGGCAGACAAAGTCATTTTCGGGCTTTGTGCTAATCGTTTAATCAGTACTAAGCCAAATGCCTTTATCAGAGCAGGTACTTTTATCAACCATAAATGTGAGACTGGAAATCCACTTGACCAATCGATCATGATATTCCCAGCCTTTTGTTCCCAATTAACTGAATCCCATGATCAGCTTTCCCATGATTTTGCCCTTGACCAACACCTGTTTAGCAAATGTGTAGTGGTCTGGGACATCCTACTCATCTCTGCACAATGCTCCATTAGCTTCTGCAAGGTCCCCCATAAGAAGGACTTCTCACTCATTAGCATTCAATATCAGTGTGCCAAAGAACTCCTTGACCAGCTCTTTTTGAAGTCTCCTGAAGGAAAATGATCTTGGTTTATCAATTTGAAATGATATAAATATAGTTTTGTTTCTATCAGGTGTTGCTTAACAACCTCCTTAGTTACTAATGGACTGAAAAGCATTTTATTTCTCTCATGTTGTACATTCTCTCATGTCACACATGTTTTCCTGATCCTTCACAAATATAAAAAATAAATATTATTGGAGATCTTTTCAGGACTTCCAGTATCTGTTCCTTGGAGATGTGCTGAGGAATGGAACCTCATCAAAGGACAAGTCTGGAGATAACCCAGTTACTGTTCTTAGGAGGGAAAAATGACCACTGTTTTTGTAAGAGAGGAAGCTATTTCTTAAAAGACTTTAAAAGAAAAACCAAAGGCAACCTCTGACTTTTGTTCTGGAAATAATACAATTACACAGAGCACATTAAAGCCCCAAGTGATCATTTGTAGGACACGGTGTGAGAAACTGAAGCCTCCAGGAAAAGCTAAATGAAAAGGAAGAAGGAAACAGAAGTGATGGAGATACTATCCCACTATTCACTCATCTCTGTTGGGGGACATTGCACATCTCAGGCATCCACCAGCTGCCCTCCCTCCCCAGAAAGCAGCTCAGTTGATGGAAGGGGTGAGCGTTTCTTATACCCAAGGCTGCCAAAATAATTCCTGTGCCCTGTATAGAGGGACTCTCAGCTAGAAATGTTTGAAACATGAATTTGAGTTTCCACAGACACCTCAGAGGTTTCCTCCCTGCCTTCAACTAGAGTCAGATTTCAGGGCTGAGGGTGTGGGTACAGCTACACTTCTGGTGCTCCTGGACATCTCAGTGTCTATCAGTGGAAGTGCTTTCCCGAGGGACAGTAAAGCTGTACGAATGGGAACTTGGTCTCCTGGGCTGTAGTGGATACACAACTGATTTACTGGCAAAAACTTACTCTCTTTTCTTTCTATTGACAGGGTCTTCGTGGTCAACAGAACAGCAGCTTGCAGGAGAAAGTACAAATGCATCCTTCTGGCCTTGCCTTTCTCCTGCCTTTCTCTCCCCTCCACCCCCTGGCACACATCCCATCCCCACACCCTCCCTGGTGAAGGCTCACCCTCCTCACCCTCCCCACCTCCTTACCCTGAGCCAACACTTCTGTAGCAAACACTTGCCTTGAAGCTCATTTCAAAGAAGGAGGGATGAAGGATTTAGAAAGAGGTTTGGGACACAGCAGGGAGCAGGGGTCCTTGCACAGAGCATGGGTTCAGGTACATCAAGTGAGGGTGGGCACAGGTACCATCCAGGCTGTAAGGGAGTAGGGCAGATGCTGTGCCCCTTCCTAATAACAAATTCACACACGGACATAGGTATAAAACAACTCCCAAATAAAATGGAATTTTGCCCCAAAAAAGTGCATTGTGAAGTTTAGGGGCAGGACAGCCAAGGTGTCCCAGTCCAGCTCTGCAAGTTCAGACTGATTTCCAGATTTGAGGAAAAAATTACTTTCCTCTTCCTGTCAACTACCTGCAAATGTAGTCATGGGAAGCAAAATGCTCTTCAGAAGCCTTGGCTGATGGGCACAGGCAGACCTGAACCCTGCTACCCTGGAGCTGGGAGCCCCCAGCCCCACGTGTCTCTCTACCACCGCTGTCTGTCTTGTGAGGATGCTCTGACATGTCAGGCTGCAGCACTGAGAGCAGACTGTAAAATTAAATCTGTGTTGCTTCCTTTCACAAATCTTGATGATCCCATCAAAAGCCAATTGGGGATGGTACAGTTTGGAGCAGGGGGGGAGGGTATAATTTGTGCTTGCAGTTTAGTTTGAAATCTTGACTTTTCCCAGATCAGAAAATAAAGCAGCAGCTTCAAAAGACACCCGGAGTCGATTATAATTTCTAAAATACTGTGACTTCAATCAGTCACCTCAATTTGATGAAGAGGATGGAGAGAGGAAGGACGAATCCTGATTTCTCAGTTTGATGAGGGAAGGGCCACTCCTGCATTTAGGAGAACCAAAATGAGCCAAGGAGGAGGCTGCATCTTCGCAAGGTGCCAAGCTCAGCCAATCTCTGGGTGAACTGCAGGCATACATAATCCTCATCACAGATTCCACAAACAACTTTCAGCTCCGCTCGCAGACAGCCGCCCACCAGCCACTGAGCATGTTGATGTTCCTCGCATGACAGCCACGAAGTTTGGCAGCTCAGAAGCTGTGGAGCACAAACTAAAAAGGAGTCCATCCCTTCTGCCATCACCTTCCTCCTGCAGCCTCACCCGAGGCACAGCTCAACACGAGGCCAAAGTGGGGACACGCAAGGGGACGCGTGCCTGGAGCCAGGGGTGTTTTCCCACGCTGTATTTTGAGATTGGGAGGGTGCCAATTGTAGAATTAGAGTAGCTGGCAGGAAATGGAAGTAATTTCAGCACAACTGCCAGTTGTTTTGGGTCAGGAGTGCTTCCTTGGTGCCACGTGGCTTCAATAGAGGTTGCCTAAAATAGAGACGTTGAATTCAGTTGCCCAAACATGGGTGGGTATTGCTGTCTGAGGTGCTGCAAGCTATCTGTGAGGTCCCTGGGGCTGGAAAATATAATACAGGACCAGTGGAAATATTACACTCTTTGAAAGAGACAGCCTGAGTACTGTGTTGTGTCCAACATGGGGCTGAACACCTCCATCTAGGTCACCACGACAAGCCCATGTGGCTGGTGAGCTGCCTGACTCCTCTTGCTCCATTCACTGCCTTTCTGCAGCTGAAGCTTGGGCACCAACCCTGAGCTCTGACACACATGCAGGCACCTTGTGCCAGCGTTGAACCACACACCCTCTGAAGGAGGCTGCCAGAGACAAAAACATCACCAGGAGTTTGTAGGAGAAACAAATGGACAGAATCCCTCGGCTTGTGTTTGGTAGCCAAGATGATTCATCCCTCCCCAGCTTTCAAATGCCTGAAATTTGTGACATGAGCAAATCCAGCAAAACACGATGGGATGCAGGTCCTGTCCCTCAGTGCACTTCTCATTTATTCCAGTACGTGGAGGCAACTCTGAAGGCTGCAGAGCTGCTGAAAGCTGAGCTGCTGGATGTGCCCTGAAAGCGAGGGTGGGTTTTGCTGTGGAATAAATAGTACTTCAGTAGCAGTTTCTCATCAGGGCTGTCACAGGTCTTTGCCAGCCTAATTGGGATGGAGGGTACTTTCCTCTCCTGAGGTATTGTCTGAGCTGTGGTGGTGACAGCCAGAAATCCAGCAAATTAGCAAGGTGCAAATGAGAAAAGTGTTGTTCTGGAGAACTGCACCTGAAATTGAGGTCTGGAGCAAAGGGCTGAGGTGCTCTCTGCTTGGAGAACAAACAGTGCTCTTCACCTGATGAGCTCCAAACACTTAACAATGCCACTCCCCACTTCAAGGAAACCCCTGTTGCCTCATCTTCTCCCCTACATCAGTCATCTGCAGGCGGAAAAAAGCTGAAAAGACATCCTGCTTAGCAAACTAAGACATCTCCTCATCAAACATACCTGTCCTCCTATACCAAAGCCCCACTCCACAAAATGCTGCAGTCTCAATACAAAAATACTTCTCTCACCCTACCTCATCCACCTCACCTCACTCCATAGTGAAGGACCATCTTGTGGCCATGATGAGAGGTCAAAGCAGGTATGGGAAGCTGATGAATGAGACCATATTCCAAATTAGACAGATGAAGGGTGGGAAGAGGTGACTGTTTTCCTGCCTTTCATAAGAAGGAGGGGCTCACAAGTCCTCCCATTTGAGGGGAGGTTTTGTTCAATGCATTTGGCAAGTCGTTATCTCGTTATACCTCCACATTTGTGAAAGGAACCCACTGAGCTGTGACCTTTTCAGCCCCTGCTTCATCCTCCAGAGATTTCCATCCTCTTGGGAAATCAACATCAAAAAGGAACTCGTGCTTTCTAGTGCCTGCAGGTGTCCTTGCAAAATGAATGTGGCTGCAAAGAGAAACAAAGGAACGTTGAGGGGACCTGGCAGGAAGAAGGAAGCAAAACTTATCAGACATGGTTGTGAGGAGCAGTCAGGAATTGGAGTCATGCTGGCCAGAAGCAAAAGGAGGAAACCATAAATGTTTCAAGCATGGATAGGCTTGCCTGTACCGAGCAGCCAAGTCACAAGTGTGTGCCTAGGTGGGCACTCAGGGTTTGCACCTTATTGAGAAGTTCAAAGAGCAGCTCCCATAAGGCTGAGCTCCTGCCTACAGATCTCACCTGAACGGGGCAGGAACGGATTATGGGGAGAAAAAGCTGCTTCTGTTTTCCAGGAATTTCCTTGTCCCTAAAGCTCTGCAGACCAGGAGCCTCCAACACCAAGTGAACCATGGTGTGAGACCCCAGCTCATCCAGGGATGAACAAGCACAGCCCCTTCTCCATAGCTCTCTGGGGGAGAGCTCAGTGTGTTGCCCACTGGGCTGTCTCTCTGCTCCTGGTGCTTTGTCCCTGAGGTCTTCAGAGGTGTCTTCACCCCTCCCCAGCAACATCATGGACTTTCTTCCAGTTCCTGTGACTGGAACAAACACCCTGGCTCCTTTTGGCAAAGCTGTGCAATGGCCTGAGAAATGCTGGCTGTAGCTGTGCAACTGGAGCACTCAGGGATGTGGAGTGGTTGAGGACTGTCAGTGTTAGGCTGATGGCTGGACTCAATGATCTTTAAGGTCTTTCCCAACCTAGATGATTCTGTGATTTGGCCGCTGAATTTTGCTGCATTTTCCACTGTAAGGGGAGAACAAATTATTGTGTGGTCAGAAGAGCAACCTTCAGACTGGACCAGATCTGCACAGCATCTCTCCACGTCTCGATTTGTAGCAGATTCTCAAGCCAGACATCTAGTTTGGGATGGACCTGCATTTGCATCTTTGGCATTCCATATTCCTGGCTGGGAATCTCAGCAAACTTTGTTATGAAACCCAATCCCAATAACATTTTCCCCTCAATTCTAATGCTGGTATTTTCCACTAACAACCCCCCCAAATTAAAAAAAAAAAAAAAGAAAAAGAAAAGCAAGACTTTCAGCACCAATCTAAACCAGGACAAAAGATCAGAGGACGTATGTCAGCTCTTGTTTATTGAGATCTGAGCAAGAACCCTTTATGTCTTGGAGTGGGCAGAAAAAATAAAGCAAGGGCAATAAATATTTGTTCTTTGCCTGCAAAGGAATTTCCCCGTAAGCCTCACCAGTCTCCAAAAATATCTTGACATGTTATTTTCTTCTTTCTCCTATTGATTCTTGAAGCTGTCACTGTGACAGACAGTGGAAAGTGTTCTGCAAACACCCCTCTCAACAGGGAAAGCTTTCAGCTGCCTTTTAATTTTTTAATTTTTATTTTCATACCTTCACTGTCTTTTGGGTACCAGTTCTCCAGTTCAGGAGGAGGTTTCAAGCCTGACTAAGCCACTGACTGTCTGAGTTTCTCATTATTGTGTGTTTTGTAATTCCTTCCTCTTATTACTCTGGAAGCAGTTTTCAATCTGAGGATTAGGTGCTGAAAGCTAATAACGGGCTGCTTAAAAATTAATTGGTGTCCTTTGTAAAGAAAATAAATAAATGAATAAAGATTAGCAGCTGTGCTACTAAAACACACAAAATACTGGTGTCTGCCTGAAAGCCTGCCTGGTGAGAGGGATGTTTTTGTGAGCTGTTCGTGGTCTGTGCACATAATCCATCAGATGGGTTTTCTCCATACCTCTGCCTTCACACAATAAGCAGAGCGTGTTTCCTGTGTGTTAGTTTACCATCTGAAACTGAATATATTTACAAACCTATTTCAGATGCCTGGATTTCAGCTCAGGCATCACTTACAGACTGGTTCTTGTTTTTATCTTTTGGCACTGAAAAGCTGCTTGATGCCTCTAAGTCCAGTTGACAGATATTACAAAGAGTTTCAGAGATGGTTCAGTTCTGGGATGCTTCACATCATCCCCAGGAGAAATCTCCTCCGGAATGACAGAGTTTGGATGTGAGATGTGAGGAGCAGGGTGAAGAGGAGGGATGGGGCTGGGTGGTGGTGCAGATTTCTTGTCAAGGGACTGCTCCTTGTGGAGGTGGCTGTATCTGCTGCATGGAAGTGGATAAATTCATGTGAGTAGAATGAATGAATATCAGAGATGTTTCAGATGCCCTGGTTGATAGCTTGTGTGTGGACTTGATCCAATGTGTGCTACAAAATGAGCTGGTTTTCATTCTGGGAATAGTCAGTCTCAGTTTATCAAATTAACAGCTTTTCTCCTTTTATTAAGACATAGCAGTCAACAGTTTGCCCCTTCTTAATCAACCCAGGTAAGAAATACAGTAGGTCCATTTAATCCATCTTCATGGCTACATGTGATCAGGCACTATGGCTTAGCTGAGGGCTGGAAACATCCTAATTCAGCCCAATTCAGCCCTGGGCAATGACTATTCCCCTGTCCCACTCTGAGCCCTTCTGCTCCTAGAGAATGAACCAAAAGGCAGAGAGAGATGGCATGGGGAGAGGATATAGTCTGCCATTTTCTTTTCCACTCCCAAAAATATTGCAGCGTTGGCTGCTCTGTTGCAGGGACTGAAGGTTTGTCCAGTTGGATGTAGCAGGACCAGGAAAGCATCTGTTAGTGAGGTCTTTCCTGGCTATAAGGTGCCCATGGGCATTCCTGTGGGATCCAGACCTCAAACTGAGGGTTTCACCCTAGCATATCTCTCTTCTCTTGCCTGTACAGCCAAGCTGAATATGCCTTATTTCTACAAGCACCATAAAGGGAAATTCTGAAGGACTGAAAAATAATAGTAATTTTGGAAGTGTCAAAATATTTTAACAGTTTTTGATTGACGTGGAAGAGCTCAGCATTGTCAAAATGGAAATGTCTCTTTTGTGTTCACTGCAAGACCATGAAATGCTGTTTCTGCATAGTTTCACTGCTCAAGTCAGTAAGAACTATGAGATGGCCGTTACAGAAAGGGTACTAAAAAAGAGAAACATCCTATTCCATGTGATTTGGGAAATGCAGTGATGGGTTAAAAGTGCTGTGTAATTGTAAGAGCCCCTTTGGCTCCTGCATTTTTTTGCAGGTTGGTCAAGGTGGCCTCCAAATGAGCAGATATCCAACTTGCTTCACCTCCCACAATTGTGCAAGACGGGCGAGTTTCAGGAATTGTGCTTCTGGCTTTTCTGAAGCTCACTGAGTATTTGCAGAGCAGAGTAAAGGGCTGGTCCAGGAGCTAATGGCAAGATCACCTGCTGAGATTTTCTGGGTGGGTTCCTTGCAGCAGGCACTGTCATAGAGCTCAGAAGTGGTGGGAGGAAGACTAAGGACAGCAAGCTGCCCTCCCTGCTGCCCTGCCTGTCTCTGAGAGCAGCTTTGCAATGGAATAACCAACAAATTGCAGTGCACTGTCTTGGGCAGTGTGGATGTGATGTCCTAGCTCGAGCTCACATCCTCAGTCCTGGTCTCAGCCCAAGAGAGAGCCTTGGAGGGTTAGAGAGAGGGACCAGGAATAATGTTGCTGCCAGCAGAAGATGCCTATTGCTTGCAAATAAAACCAGGCAGATGGCCTGCTGAATTTCAGTCCTTAATTAAAAGTGCTTTATTCTCTAAGCTAATTATAGAATAATTCTTGCTGTGGGAGGGGCTCCTGTGGCATGGAGAGGTTGGTAATGAACATCTCAGTCCACCTCCTCGTCAGCAAGCTCAGCCCTTCATTCTGCTTCCTTAGGGATAAAGATCCCCCTGGCTGTTAGCTCTGAAGTGAAGCCTGTG
Source organism: Podargus strigoides (assembly GCA_028020825.1). Classification (NCBI taxonomy): domain Eukaryota; kingdom Metazoa; phylum Chordata; class Aves; order Caprimulgiformes; family Podargidae; genus Podargus; species Podargus strigoides. The sequence goes on along the minus strand of CM051647.1, from coordinate 3,178,255 downwards.
AAGGGAAATAAAGGTGCAAGAGGCCTCAGATATCCCTGGCATGACAAAACAAGGTCTCACTGCCATGTCTGTCACAGCACAGATGACCTAGGGAGCTCCCACCTGAAACCAGACCCCAAACTGCTTTGTGACTATCAGTAAAAACTCTCCTTAAAGCAGATACATTTCTTCCAAGTGACAACAAAATGGTTTTGGATAATGTTTGACATGATTAGATGTTTCAGCAATCATTGTCATTCTTCAGGATCTGCAGTTTAAACTAACTTTAGCCTGGAAGTGCAACCTCACTGCATGTCCCTGTGCTCCTTCCATGAGACCTGATGTGTGTGCTGTCTTGTGGAAAAAAACTCACAACAGGGATGGTAAATTACATGGAAAAGGACTGTGTGTGCAAGATGTGAAAATGTAACATCTGGAACAACACCAAGCCCCTGCAGACACCAGGATCCTGGGGTGGCCTTGCTGTCCCAGCAGCTCTCACCCTAATTAAACAGCCTCTGCTGGTGCAAAGGGTCTCTGACCTCCCAAGCTTGTCATCCATCACTTTGATGGCTCTGCTAAGTGGCAAAAGATATAGCAGGCTTTTGCCCTCCTTCCTCTTCCATCCCCTGTGACCCTTCCTAAATTGCAAGGCAGTGATGTTCACCCTGTCCCCCCCCCATCCTTTGCTGAACAACAACCTTTGTGATTTCCCCAGCTCCTGAGGTTTACTGTCCCATCTCCAGCCTTGCATTACAAATAGGGAAGGAGCAAAAACTGATGCCTCTGATGCTCTGCTTGACCCATTGTGAGTGGCTTGGGCTGGCCTTGCCTTATCAGGACAGGAGTTGGTCTTATCAGTGTCGGCATGGCTGTGTCTTCCAGGGCTCAGGGGATGGAAATGCTGCTGCTCTCTTTCTGCCTGGCATTTCTCTCTCTCTTTCTCCATCAAAATCAATGCGAGGAATCTTTTTCAGCCCCTCTCTGGGTTAAGGGAGGTGGGGGTAGGGAGGGAAGGATGGAAAAATACTCAGCAGATGAGAAAACTTTTCATGCAATTTTTCCCTGCCTGCAGCTTCTATATATAGGTTTAATTAGAACATGAAAGGCACCTCAGGATTATGCTGTGAGATTTGTTTCCTTAGCCCTGTAACTAATGCCCTGTGGTTTCACTAACGCTGCCTCGACTTCGTTAGCCCCCAAGCGAACATCTACCTATGGAAATTGCAGAATTGTTATCCTGAGTCAAAGCACCACGTGAGCACAGGGAAGTCAGAGGCTCTGCTTTAAATGCTCTCTAATTATCTCTAGCCCAGGTTACAGAGGAAGTGGTTTGGCACCTCTGAATTGAATCCTTGGGGGAGAGTCTCTTGAAATGAGCTTCTCTGCCTGTTGCTGGAAAGTTGTCTCTTACTCCCCACAACCTTCGTGGTGGAGGCAGATTAATACTTTCTCACCTCCCTGAAAAAAAAAAATCTGATAGGCATAGAGGGGATGCTGAATTAACCAGCTTCATTCTGGTGGCCAGGCTGGCTTGGTTTGCCCCTTTGAATTCTCCTGGAAAAGGGCCATGGCCATGCAGCTCATAGCTGTGACGTGGAGGAGAGCTATTCATGCTGTCCAGGCGGGTTTCTGGCTCGCAGGGTACTTGCTGGGGGTCCTGGAGACCTGAATGTGGCTGCTTCTGTGCAGAATGGCCAATCACTAAATCATTTTTCAGGGGCTAAATGTCAACGATGCTTTCTGTCCCATGTCTTGGTGTTATCAAGTTGAGGCTGAAGAGCATGGTGCCTCCAGGAGTGGCTGGAGCACGGCCTGGGTTGGGATCCTTGCTGAGACACACACCACACAGACCATGCTGGACACCATGAAATACATCTCTGGGTGTGCCTTGGGAATACTTCTTGTTACCTGCTCCAGCATCATGGTTGTAGTTGGATATGAGGTCTTAAAAGAGGACAGGGTTTATGAACCACAGCCCTGTGATCATATGGGAAGCTTGAGGAAGACAAACACACTTCTCATGTCCAAGAAAGCTTTCAGAAAACTTAGATTTTTGAAGGTAAAACTGAATTATACTTTCCCCCCCCTTTTTTTTGTTCTCAAACTGCAAATGGATCAAAATACCAGGCCTTTCTGCGCTGCACTTTCATGAGACACAGGCTGCTGTTGCACATATTACCAAAAAAACCTTAAGAGTCTCCAGGTTTGCTTCCTACTTGAAGCCTTTCTCAATTACTGGCATCAAAACAGAGAGCAGTACAGGAGAAAGGCAGAAGATGCATCTGAAGCTGTTCCCTCCATCATGGAGATGCACTTAGAAAAGCTTTTTGTGGAGCAGATGAGCTCACACCCATGTTTCTTTTATTCCCCACCATTTTCTGTTATACACAAGTTAGCTGACAAAACTGCTGCTGCAGCTTTTTCTCCTCTCTCCTAGGATTATTATTTTTTTTTATTGTCATTATTATTAAGGGCACAACAAGATTTATTTTCTGTAAAACAAGCCGTGTTATTGTCAAGACAGATTTAAAAGGCTGGATTAGGAAGGGGCATTACAATACATTTTGTATGAAAATGAAATATCATGAGCAGTTTCTTGGCAGACCTAATGTCTTTCAGGGCTGTTCTTTGGGAATAGCAATTCCAGTCAGGGACTCTGGAAAAAGCAGAGTGCATTGGTATAATGAGAGGCTGTATTAGGATGGATATGCATGAGCTGGGCAGATTAATATTTATTGAAGAGTGAAGCCTGCTATCCCCTAATCATTGAGTGTCTGGGATTTGCAAAGTGGCTAATTTTAAAGTATTTTATATGGAGTTATTCATGCATTAAAAAGTACATGACTGTCTTGCAGTCTAAGTCACTGAAATAGAGTTAAACTCAATGAAATGCAGTCATCAAAACACTGGGCATCAGATCCAGCTGAGACAGCGGCACTGGGATGTGGGGACTGATCTTATTAAAGGCTTTGATGGAGCTGGGAAAGACAGGCTTTGGGCACACAGCCTTCCCACAGGGCAGTGATGGCCTCATCTCAATGGGTTTCTTGGGAACCCATAGCAGAACTCATCCCCTGTTGGGTTTTTCAGAGCAAGGAAGAGCCAGCAGTGGGTCACAGGGCCAGCAAGAGCTACAGAGCAGGAAAATCACTTAGGTGGAATAAAACATGGCACGAGGCTACTGGTGCTGGGGTAGGAACTGGTGTCAAAACCAGTGGCCTCACTTGAGTGACAGTTCTGACACCACTGTCATCATCTTTATTTTTGTTTGTATTTTGCCTAGGATGATTACTTAAAATACACTTGTTGATCTGGAGTTTAATGAGACTTTATTTTGGCTTGAACAACTGGGTTTTGGACCTCAACTCAGACAATTCTTCTGGCATGTCTTCTAGTTGTTTCCCCACTGGTTTTTGATAAAAGAAGAATGTTCCAAAGAAAATGTCATTTTTGCATGGAAACTTATTTTTTAACTGGGGGATGGGTAGGAAAGACTTTGTTCCCTGTTATCTTTAAAAGGTTTCCACTCTTTCCCTGTTAGAAAACAGTATGTGGAAGTTAATGCACCTTCTTGAAAGTCATTGTTTGACCCAAGCTTGTGCTTTGTGCAGCAAGTGCGAGGCAGAAGAGAATGATTCTTCCTCACTGCACAATCTAGGAATGCAATCAGCTCATTGACATTAATGAGAGAAGATAAAAGAAACCAAATACAAAGTGTTTACAGCTATTTGAATGCTGCCAGTTATGCCAAAGAGTGTTGCAGGAGAAGAGAGAAAAATATGGCAAGAAACGTATGGGGAAGGCAGAGGAGGGAATGGCAGAACAGGTTGAAGATTCATTTTCTTCTCGTGTGCTTGCACAGTTCCTCACATAAAGGATCTGTGTTAAGCAATAATGATGATAGTGGCTCATTAGGAAGATACAGCAGGGAAACACTGCAGGCAGGAATGAGATGGTCACATCTACGGTCTTCCTGTCACCCTTGAAGCAAAATGACTTCTGTTAATAATGATGGAGGAGAACAGGGCGTGCATGCACAGGTATCTGCAGCCTCTGGATTTCCATGGAACCAGTTGGAGTATTTTATTTTGGTGGTTTTGGAGCAAAATGTTGACTCAGAAATCAATGTATCCTTTCTCTGGATAAATTAAAACAAAAGATGAGCCTGAAAATTAGGAGAAAATTGAGAAAAATGCTTTAATCAACCCAAAGGAAACAGTTTTCTTTTTCTGTTCTTTTTCTTTTGCTGTTGTGAACTGAACAAGGATTTGGCACTGGACCTGCCTAAAGGTTATTTATTCTCTCCTCATCATTTTTATTTGATCCCTGCAAAGAAAGACCCATTATTTTCACAGCAATTATTCTAAGTACAGCAAGAGCAAGCCATGTTAAGTCCCAATTTGAATATTAACCACAATTAAAAGTCTTTTCTACATTGTGAATTGTTCTCTTATCTGCCTGCCCATAAATGTCAATGTATTAATGGTCACAATTTGTCTCAGATGTAGGAAATAGCCTTTTCCTCCCATTGCCTTTTTTAAGCTGTGGAGAAACAACTACAGCAGATCGTGCCCATATGACCATGAAAGAAAGTTCCTGATACAGTTTTGCTTCAGCTTCAATCAAAAAGCCAATCCCTTCTTGCCAGCTGATTCTTTCTGCTCTTGAATAGACCCTTTAAACCAAGCAATGTTATTTAGAGGAAGAAACAGGCAGGGATGTATTTTAAAAGTCTTTAATTTATTAAACTACAAGCCAGAAGAAATCTAGAGAAATTAATAGCTCAGAGTGTGATTAATATGAAGCTTTTTTTTTTTTTCTTTTGATAGCTGGAGAGACAGGGAATTGGAAACCCAAGGCTTTCTAATGACATGAAGAAAAGGTTAAAATGAGTGTTTGTTCACTGCCAGATTCTCAAGTCCTTGTGTTGAGCAAAGCTTTTGAAAACATCGACAACCCTCCCATCAAGAGTCTCCACATCCGAGGACTCCTACTCCCTGTGATTAATTTCCATGGACTTTGTGCATCATTATCAGGCTAATAATAGCCTTTAGTTACTTATTTCTTTGATTTGATTTAAAGCCTGGTTCTGGCTCTGGGCGATTGCATTTCTATTAGCATGTACCCAAAGGGATGGAGCCACCACACGCACGTTGAGTTGTTGCATTTTGGTGAATTTCTTGTGAAAGCTGCCTCAAGAAGCTAAACACATGCATGAACTCTGGAAATAAAAGTATTAAAACCCAAAAGTTACAGACCAAAAAAAAAAAAAAAAGAAAAGAGAGAAAATAAACCCAAACCATCCAATCTTTCATTCCCTTGGCCAAACCAAAAGATGGTTTAAGGAAAATCATGTCCTTGGGGAAAAAATGGGGCAAAATACATAAATGTTAGACCTGAGCATTGCTGTGAACCAGGCAGGGAACTCTGAGCCTGCACATTTTGCTCACGTGAGACATTTTCAAACCTGCCAGGTACACAAAAGGCAGCTTTAGCTTTCATCTGCTTTCCAAAGCAGTTTCTTCTTAATTTACATCACCGGCTAGAAGTTCCCCACAGGTTCAATTTTTCAGCTTAAAATAAAGATTTAAAGAAACTAGAATGTGTCCCTGAATGGACTGATTTTGTCAAGAAAAAGACTGAAGTGGGAACTGAAGCCTTTCCTTCTGCTTTTTTAAAATTCAGACGGAGAACCACACGGCTGCTGCTGGAATGGACCCAGCTGACCACATCGAAGTGAAGCATTTCAAGGTTTGTCAATACTTGTCACACCTTTCAGAGGCTTTGTTTAGTGAGAATTTTTAATTTGCCCTCAGTGCTGGGAGATGTGTTACTGGATGTGGGAGCTGGAGAGCATCAGAAAATGCAGGGGCCAGGCTTTGGGTGAGCAGAGCTGTGATGGCTGCTGCTGGGTGCCATCCCAAGATGATGCTGTCTACTCTTTTCTTGTCCCCACTTTCTTCTGCATCCATAGGGATTTCTCTCTTATCCCTGTATCCATGGATCTGGACTTTTTACTGTTAGAAAAGAGTGGAAACCCTTTGTAGATCTGTTGGGAACTTGGCTGAGCACAACTCTATGAAACCATCCTGGGTGCAAATGAGCCCAAGGAGTGTATTGCTGCTGGGAGCTCTTTGTGCTTTGGTCCTCTTCTTTGTCCATCAGTGCTGCCTGAATTGGTCCCTCTGCTGCTCTAGAGAAAGGCAGGAGGGAGGCAGAGCTCTTGCACAGCTGTAGATGTCCAGCACTGGCCAGCTGGAAATCAAGGGAAGTTGGAGTTGCTGTGGGAAGAGGACATGGTGAGGCTGTGCCAACAGCAAGGCAGAAACTCCTCCACTGGCATCTCTGGGCTGGCACAGCCCAGCTGCCCTCCCTTCCCACCTGCCAGAGCTTCTCCCCAGGAAGACATTTGGTTCTGCAGTGTCTCGGTGCTGCTGTTAGCCTGGCAGCAACAACAAAAGCACCGGGTTAATTAAACACGCAAGAACGTAATTGCAATTAAACCCAAACAAACTGCTGAATCAGAATAGCAAATTGCCCGGAGACTGGGGGAAAGGCTGGCTTGCTTATTTGGTTGTTTTTTTTTTTATCATAAGGGCTGATGAGGCACAGAGTGGCCAAGCAAACACTGCAAAATGAGACGTGCCACTGGCAAGCACGTTTAGCACGCTGAATAAAAGATAAAGCTAAAGCTGAGACTGGGAGCAGCCTGGCTGCTTGAGCCAATTTAGTTTGGTTTCACTCTAGGGAAATCCCAGGAGTCTGCATTCAGCAAACATCTTTGCAACTTGGAAACCCTCCCCAGCTGGGGCCAGCCCCACCGGTCTGCTCCACTCCCAGCTCCCTCTTCCAGTGCTACAAACTCACGGAAGAGCTTTATGATGGCCAAAGCACCCCCTTAGCCCTCACCAAAATCCACACCAAGGATGCCCTCCAAAGAATCTGCAAGGTCGTCGCGTGGTTTGGTGTGCACCATGCTTGATCTTCAAGGAAAAACTCAAGGACACATGAGGGACCACCTGAACATGAACCCGTGGGGCATTGCTATGCTGTGTCCAGCCAGCAATGCTAACCCCAGACTACATGGAGAAAAATTTTGCACCTTCCCACCTTCACTACACAATTTCTGCAATACTTTTTTGCAGCAAACCCATCTATTTACTCACTCTAGGGCTGTTTTTTGTTGAGCCATTGAGAGAAGCCAATGAATTATAAGGTCCCCGATAGTAGGACTCGGCAAGCGGGCTGCTGTTAATCTTCCCTTTGCTACTCAGTTTTTGTTCTGCTTGTAATAAATCCCCGTGCCCTTTGCTGTTGGAACTCACTACTGAAAAAGGAGGGGAAAAAAACCCTACAACCCAGAGATTGCCATGTGCAGAAATAAAACAAGAGATTCATGTCTTGGCCTGGCCAATACTTTTGCTTATTGAGGTCTGAGCCTTAGTGTGCCCACGTGGTGGTAAATGTAATGCTACGATAACTCACGCTGGGCTCCCACAGATTGGAAAAGCTGTTGGATTAATGCAGGAAACAGGGCACACGGTGCTGTGTGATTTCTTATAGCAGAGCTGAATGGGCAGTTGGAGACATGATGTGATGTCGCTTTCAAATCTGGAGTAATAGCTGGCTGGGACTCTGTCAGGGAAAGTCTTTTCCCCAAGTGCCATCTCTGTGGATTTACAGCTACTTGTGGGAAAAGGTTACATTTATAATAAAAGCTGGGGAAAAAAGAAATTCGGAGATGATCTACTATATGCTTTGATCAAAATAATAATTTCCATTTTGGTTCAAAATTGCTTTCAATCGGGGAATTTATATAAAGCAGAAGTTAAAAATATTAAAAAATAATGATGAGAGAACACAGCACTTGATAGCACAAAAATTTCTGCACTTCTATGCAGTTTCTTCATTTGTGAGGAACTTTGGACTTTTAACTCTTCGCCTCCAGCTGAAGCAGGAAAATAAAAATTCAGAGAGAAATCATTTGAGGGCTTTGCAAATGTGTGCTGCACAGAAGAAAAGGGGCAGATCTTCTGATGGTGGTGACAGTTCAAACCATCCCAGCATCCCTCCCAGTTCCCTGCCCCTCTGCTCTCAAGCTGAGTTTCATTTCCTGCAGTTCCCCAAAGCCCTAATCCCAGAGCTGATTTCATGGCCGGGGTTTTACTCAACGTCTCGCTGTGATTCCTGTTGACAACAAGATAGCTTTATATTACTTGTCAGGCTAGGGAGCATTGAAGAGGGTGCAAATTTATATCAGCTTCCAGGCTGAGCTGTGTAAGATTGCCTTTGTGTCGCTGAGAATGCAGCTCTGCAGAGTGGTGGCTGAGGCAGAGCTCGTGCCTGATGCTGTAGGATGTGCAGTCTCTCGTGGTGAGACCATAAATGTTTAGAGAAAGGTGGAGTACGTTCAGAGGGATGACATATTTTATTGGACTGGCAGATATAGTTAGAAAATGGAAAACCTTTTGGCACACACCCCTCTGCTTCAGGTCTATAAATGTTATATGGCTCTTTACAGCCACACAAGCAACTGTGCTACTGGCTATGAGGCTGTAAAGGATGGTCCCTGCAGGAATTAAAGTCAAGGGAGAAAAATTAATGACAAGCCACCACCATCCAACAACGCGGGTAACAAGGCTTTCATCCTCTGGGTGAAGGAACAGAACTGGGTTGCACACCTTTGAAGGACTTAGGACCTCAACAGCACAGCCCTCACCTGGGAAATGGCCTCTTGCTCTCTCCCAGCTCCAGGCAGACCCAGCAATGGGCACGAGCAGCCCAGGACTGGTGGCATTGAATGGATGGACCTGCTGATAACCCCCAAAGAGGCAGAGGGAACCCAAGCAGAATCATTCCCAGGCTCTGTAACTCATGGGTCTTGATTTCACAGAGCAGCACATGAATTGTTTCTACCTGCTTCTTGAAAATTCCCATCAGAATTGGTGGAAGAGAAGGTTTTCAACGCCATGCTTTCTGTCACTAAGGTGGGAAACACCACGACCAACATGCTTCTCTACCCCATGTAGTCCCCAGGAGGGAATATCGAAGTGTTTTCTCTGAAGACAGTTCTATTTTTTTGATGGCTCTGGCCTGAAAATGCTGTGGATTGGTCTAGAAACCGTCATGGTTTGGAGAAACTTCAGCAGGTTGGTTTTCACACAGTTGAACTTCTCTGGAGTGAAAAAAAAAAATAATCCTTTTTTGAGCAATTCTCATGTTTAATTTTCAGCAGATGAGAAGTCACAACAAACTAGCCTTGAGTAGGAGTTGAATATGGAAAGCAGACTCCTGCAGAGGAAGAAAAGACATGAACTTACTGACCTTACTGGCTTGAACATATAAAATTGAGCAAGAGAGCAATGTCATTGCTTAGGTGACAGTTGTGTTGCTGTTCCCAAATCTTTTTATTTTTTTATAATTCCAACTATGTTAGCTAGTCTAATAAAAGATAGGACTTCACTCCCCATACTTTGCCCAGCTGATTATTTATAAATGCCAAATGTTATATCGTGTCCTCAGTAGATGCAAAATTAACTGGAGCTGCCCCCATTTGCAAATGCAAATCTGTTGGAAATGGTTTATAGTAACACACTGTGTTGGATAAGACAGCATGGGGGGATAAAGTTTTTTAAAGGTGGTGTAGACTCACTCCTACAGACTGAAAATCCTTGCCCTCCTTGTTCCACTTACATTTTTACACTGTTGTGTTGATTCTGGTATTTTTCATACATTTTGTAGGATGTACTGAAGTGCTTTTTAATATACTCAGATGTTTAAGAGCACTGAACGTTTTGTTTGGGTTTTTTTTTTTTCTTTACTCAAACCTTTAGACGTTATTAAAACAAAACAATGTGATATTTCTCAGGCAAATGCCAGGAATTTCAAAATTAGAGAAATGTAATTTCCATTTAGGGTGAAAGGCAGAGCAGAGGTTTGAGACTTCCACAGCAGCAGACCCCTGTGCTCTGGCTGTGAGCATGGGAATTGCCCATGCTTTGTTCTAAGGGCATTTCTGGTACATCCCTTTGCCGGCTTGCTCAGAAGCAAACATGAGCACTTTCCTCCATTTCTTCCAAGTGTTGGCATTTTCCCTACATTCCAACAACTGCTTTGGGGTCATTTGTTTAAAGATAAGGGAAACAAGCTGGTTGAATGCATCAGCTGGCTTGTTTATGAGATGCTCAGACCCTGAAGCACGTTAAGACTCATTTATTGCTCATGAAAACTGCTTGATACAAGTTCTGGTCTTTTCCAGGCATTCCCAAGTGAGTGTTTTTGGGGAACAGGGTGAGAATGTCCAGCTAGATCCATCACTGGGGGCCAGGAACATCAGGTGTGAACCCCTCTTTGCCCCCACCCACTTCTTCTACCCCATCTCTGGGGCAGCACACCAGGGCACAGTGGGTGAGGGTGACATGAGCAGCTTGCAAAGAAAATGGATAATGTTTGGTTATTTTTTTCTTTCCTTTCTGCCCTTACCAGAAGCCCCCCCACAGCTGATGACACAGAGTTAAAAAGTAGAAACTTTCTTAACTGAGTTTTGGCCTTCACAGGAAAAAGATGGATAACATGGGGTGACTGAGACCCCTTTGTAGGAAAACATGTGGCAAAGCTGACAGTAAAATCTTGTTCACCAAGAGAATTATTAATGTTGACACAGGAGGGGATCTTCCCTGGGAACTGGGTATTACTGAAATAACTCCTGTTTCTTCCCCCACCCCATACCACAGCTCTCTGGCAGTGGGGTTAGGCTGAAAGACAGCAATGTTTGCTGTTGGACGGTGACTCCAGAGCAAACAAGCTCACAATTTCAAAGAGAATTTCTCCTGTCATTAATTCCCATCTCCAAAAGCTCAACCTGTGCTGCTGGCATCCAGCTGCTCTCTTCCTTTGTGAATCACAGCCAGTGACAGAAGTTCACAGGGTTCATGCTGGCCTGTGTGACAGCACCAATGCTCCCCCTGTGTCTTCAGCAGAGGATGGAGAGATGTACCTGAGTCTGCTGTAACTGGATGTGGAGAAATCACCCAGAGAGTGCCACTAACTAAAGCCTGCTGAATTTTTCCATCTGAAGCTTTGCCATCACCTGTGTCTGCTGGGACACAGGAGAACATCATTTCATTGCCAGGGAGATAATCTGGGGAAAGAACTTTCCTCATCTCTGCTGTCACTTCTTTCCTCATTCATACAATGAAGCTCATGCTACTGTGGTGCTTTGTGAAGCCCTAAGAGGTTTGCTGCTGCAAGGTGCACACTTGCAGGTTATTTCTTGGTTGTTCGTTACTTTGCAGGGTGAAGATTTTTTTCTTGGAAGGTTTCTTTTGCCTTCTCCTCAGATGTATAGTGCTGTTTGCTTTCTGAATGATGCTGGTAGATTTGTCTACAGCAGTAAAAGACCAGAAAGGGCCAAATCCTGTCCCCTTGCACTCTCACAGGTGTGCTGCCCAGTGCTGAGCATCCCAAAAAGTCATTCTGGGATATTTTCTTTGCAGACACCACCATCTAGTGCAGTGCACTGGAACTTCATGCTTTCCCTTTGGATTTTACTCTGCAATTGCAACCAACCGTTGGAGCTGGTGGGATAATTGATGCTTAATAAATGAGCCACTACAGGGAGCTGTTTATTCTTCTTAACCATTGCAAACAGTTCTCAAAGTGGACATGATTTCTACAGGCATGACAATGGGAACACAAACTGCTGGATTCACTGTCTCTGAAAGGGAATTTGCAAAGTGGTCACACTGCCTGCTCTCAAAGGAGGGGCGTTTGCTGGATTTTGTACTTGACCCAGTCCCTGTCTGCACGACCTTGGCAGGCAGGATAGCTGTGAGCAATGGCAAGGGAAAGGGAAAATCACCACCTCCTGGGAGGCTTGTGTGTGAAGCACACACCAAGCAAAGCCAAGGGTGTGGACATTTCTCAGGAGAGCTGGTGAGAGGTGCACTGAGCCAGAACCTCTCACCTGGACAAGCCCTCTCCTTTGATGCTTGGTACCCTACCTATTTACTCTTAACAACCCTCCATGCTTCTACAGTCTGGCTCATTTTTCATATGACTTGCCACAAAAGGATACACCACTGGTAGGGTGGTGCAGGAGGCCTCTGCTGCTGAGCCACCACTGACTCCTTCTGCTCCCAGAGCCCCATTGCTCGGTCAGTTGTCGAGAGTGAAACAGAAGGTGCAGATGGAGTGGTTCATGAGAGCTACGCGGGCTTTTCCTTTCCTGAGAAGCATCTCAGTGTTTGAGTGGATCATGCCATGACTTCAACTGAAGACCTTCAGGTCTAATACCTTCAAGGGCTACAGGCTAAGCTGGAGGACCTGCTTTTCCTCCAAGAGTGCTGTCACTTCCCCCAAAATTAGGTAAAGTGGGAGCAATGTGACTGTCACTGACCTACAGATTAAGCAGGCTTAAATTTTTGTTTGCTCTGTGATACTCCTCCAACACTAGCTTCAAATGGAATATGATTTTCCCAAACAGAGAGGCCCCCAACTCCAGTGTGGGGAGAACTGTCCAGTAAAGCATGACCTAAAGCTGTAGCATGTGCCCTGTTCCTCCCCATCCCATCATGACCTGAGCTTGCTCACAGTCAAGCAGAAGTTTCAAATAGTGGAAATAAAATGAGATTATTGCAGCCAGAGCTGATTTCATGAAAAATTCATTGTCTTTCCACGGCTTCAATGAAAATATATTGGTTTCTGACAGGTTTAATTAGAAGCCATCTATTCTCAAAACTTGGGAAGAAGTGGCACGAGAGGGGAATGAATGTGAAAGGTTTGAGAGACTTCAAATCTCTTGCAGGGACTGAATTAACTGACTTTAACCCTCTGCCTGCAAATGAAACTAAGGTAATGTTTGCTCATCCTGAACATTCACTGGGAAATAATCGTATGAAAGTCACTAAATATCACTAAATATTTAGGATCTGAGCTTAGGAATTACTGCTTTGCTTTAGCTTTTGCTTGAAATGCATCATTTTGGCCTTAAAGGTGAACTAAAAATCTTATGAGCAAAACTATTACCCACCTTAAAAATAGGAGCAATGGTAAGTGGAATAGAAAGTTGCACTCAACAAAAAATAAATGTTTCTATTTACATTAAAAGGCCTTCAAATTCTGTTTTTGTCTGGTTTCCACAATATTGCATTGTGGCTGTTTTTGAGCTGAAAGCATTGCAATGAGAAATCAAGACATTTATTTTTCCAAGTGTCAAGATGAAGAATCTTGACTTTTTTGAAGTCTTTCTGCCCATTTTCTTTTGAGCTGAACTCAGCAAGTCCACAAAAAGCTACAGGGCTCTCAGAAAGGATTCGACTTCTCTTTAGAAACGTCCTGATCAACAGATGACTAAAGCCCTGTTTGCTGAAAGGTTTTGTGTTGGTCAGAGACCAAAGACTTACATCATTTTGCTGGCATTGACTTTGCTACCAAACTACTCCAAATATGTTTTTCTGAAAAATAAGTGGTCTTGGAATAACTCTGTTTGGATGCTCTTGAGCAGCAACAAAGAGTCTTATTCTGGTTTAACCTTTGAAACCAAATTAACCTTTCCCAGGGCAAGGTGTTTATGTCCTGGAATAAATGTACTGACACAGGGAGTTATTCTGCAGTTACTGTGTTCTTTAAATTTGGTCTCACTGTAACATGAACAAGTGTGTAGAGGAAATGGGCTGGGCTGATTGATGAATACCAAGAGTATCCTCTGCTGCCTGGCAAAGCTGTACACTCTGTGTACTGATCTTCATTGATTTCTGAATTTGATATTTGTCAAATAAAAAGCAATCCTTGAATGAATGAGTGAAAAAATGACATGACCACCCAAAGGTTTTGTGCCTTGGGAACCCCAGTGAAATCCCTATCAGAGGGATCTACACCTGATCTCTGCAGGAAGACAGTGATTTAACAGAGGGGGATGTGAATCATCATCAAAGGGCATTGCAAGGACTCAGACTTTGCTTTCAAGTGGGTTTGTGTCAATTCCTCTTAAACTGGTTTGAAACAAGGTGAATGGAAATGTGCCATCTGGACAGATTCATCCAGACAGCCACAGCAGATCACACTGCTCGAAGAGCAACAAGGCTGGTGAGAGGTCTGGAAAACAGGCTTTATGGAGACTGGCTGAGGGAACTGGGGTTGTTTAGCCTGGAGGAGACTGAGAGGAGACCTCATTGTTCTCTACAACTACCTAAAAGGAGGTTGTAGTGAGTATTTATACCCATAGCTCAGTAGTTTACCTTTAATACTCCTATCATCTTGCAGGCTAATTGAACACGTGCTACCTATCTGCTTCTTGTTCATGTCCTGTTATTCTTTCTACCTCTTATCTCTATGCATGTAGCTAGTTCTTGTACTTTCCCACTAGCTCAGCCTTGTCTTGCTTCCCCACGTGAGATGGTCATGGGACAGTCATGGGGTGCTCAGGAGATGGCCATGTGATGGCCTTGGGCTACCTCGGGCAGCCAGAGCCCCAACACCCAAAAAGCACCAACCCTTCTGGCACAACCCTAACAAACCCCAGCAGGGCAGCGTCAGTGGCTGGTCTGGGGAGGGGCCGAAGGGTGGGTGGGCAGGCCATGGCTGCCACAGTGCTCCTTACCCTGCTTCTGCAAAGCAGCATCCCGAGCCCGCTGAGGGTCAGTGAGGGGCTGGATGAAACTACGTCCACGCGCATGCAGCTGCGTGCGAAGCAGCTGAACGAGATGATTCTGCTGGAGAACGAGCTGGAGCAGAGGGCTCTGGAGCTGAGCAGAGGGCTCTGGGGCTGAGCAGAGGGCCCTGGGGCTGAGCAGAGGGCTCTGGAGCTGGAGCAGAGGGCCCTGGAGCTGAGCAGAGGGCTCAGGAGCTGAGCAGAGGGCTCTGGAGCTGGAGCAGAGGGCTCTGGAGCTGAGCAGAGGGCTCAGGAGCTGAGCAGAGGGCTCTGGAGCTGAGCAGAGGGCTCAGGAGCTGAGCAGAGGGCTCTGGAGCTGGAGCAGAGGGCTCAGGAGCTGAGCAGAGGGCCCAGGAGCTGAGCAGAGGGCCCTGGGGCTGAGCAGAGGGCTCAGGAGCTGGAGCAGAGGGCTCAGGAGCTGAGCAGAGGGCTCTGGAGCTGGAGCAGAGGGCTCTGGAGCTGAGCAGAGGGCCCTGGGGCTGAGCAGAGGGCTCTGGAGCTGGAGCAGAGGGCTCTGGAGCTGGAGCAGAGGGCTCAGGAGCTGAGCAGAGGGCTCTGGAGCTGGAGCAGAGGGCTCTGGAGCTGAGCAGAGGGCTCAGGAGCTGAGCAGAGGGCTCTGGAGCTGGAGCAGAGGGCTCAGGAGCTGAGCAGAGGGCCCAGGAGCTGAGCAGAGGGCC
Organism: Podargus strigoides; assembly: GCA_028020825.1. Classification (NCBI taxonomy): domain Eukaryota; kingdom Metazoa; phylum Chordata; class Aves; order Caprimulgiformes; family Podargidae; genus Podargus; species Podargus strigoides. Next base: position 3,162,946 of record CM051647.1, on the reverse strand, counting down.
CTGGGGCTGAGCAGAGGGCTCTGGAGCTGAGTAGAGGGCCCTGGGGCTGAGCAGAGGGCTCTGGAGCTGGAGCAGAGGGCTCTGGAGCTGAGTAGAGGGCCCTGGGGCTGAGCAGAGGGCTCTGGAGCTGGAGCAGAGGGCTCTGGAGCTGGAGCAGAGGGCTCAGGAGCTGAGCAGAGGGCTCTGGAGCTGGAGCAGAGGGCTCTGGAGCTGAGCAGAGGGCTCAGGAGCTGAGCAGAGGGCTCTGGAGCTGGAGCAGAGGGCTCTGGAGCTGGAGCAGAGGGCTCAGGAGCTGAGCAGAGGGCTCTGGAGCTGGAGCAGAGGGCTCTGGAGCTGAGCAGAGGGCTCAGGAGCTGAGCAGAGGGCTCTGGAGCTGAGCAGAGGGCTCAGGAGCTGAGCAGAGGGCTCTGGAGCTGGAGCAGAGGGCTCTGGAGCTGAGCAGAGGGCTCAGGAGCTGAGCAGAGGGCTCTGGAGCTGAGCAGAGGGCTCTGGAGCTGGAGCAGAGGGCTCAGGAGCTGAGCAGAGGGCTCTGGAGCTGAGCAGAGGGCTCTGGAGCTGGAGCAGAGGGCTCAGGAGCTGAGCAGAGGGCTCTGGAGCTGAGCAGAGGGCTCTGGAGCTGAGCAGAGGGGTCAGGAGCTGAGCAGAGGGCTCAGGAGCTGAGCAGAGGGCCCTGGAGCTGAGCAGAGGGCTCTGGAGCTGGAGCAGAGGGCTCAGGAGCTGAGCAGAGGGCTCTGGAGCTGGAGCAGAGGGCTCTGGAGCTGAGCAGAGGGCTCAGGAGCTGAGCAGAGGGCTCTGGAGCTGAGCAGAGGGGTCAGGAGCTGAGCAGAGGGCTCAGGAGCTGAGCAGAGGGCCCTGGAGCTGAGCAGCTTTTCCTGGAGAGCCCTGCTCTCCGCTGCCTTGCCGCAGTGGCAGTTCTGGGCCGTGGCAGGAGTCCTGCTCCTGCTCCTCGGGCTCTGCTGGTGGCTCAGGAACGCGAGCCGTGAGCAGGAGGCCGTCGGCAGAGAGGAGAGCTCCAGCAGCGACACTGAGAGCGAGGAAGAGGCGGAGGAGACTGACCATGAAGAAAGTGAAGATGCCCTGGCCTTCAGGAGCCGCCTGCTGGACGAGCTGATGGGCGACCTCTTCGTGTCTCCCAACACCTCTTCTTCTTCCAGGTGTCATCGTCATGGGCCAAGTGCTCTCTGGCTTCCCGTCCAAGTGCCTGTTGTCCTTCTTTCTTGCCATGCCCATGGAGATGAGGCAAAAGCTGAAGCCACAGTGGGATGCCAATGGGGACATCTTGGTGCTCCATGTGACCACACGAATGAACAGTGGGCCAGGGAAGACAAACCACTCTCCAGGACTGCAACAGTCATTGCTTTTTCTTTTCTCCTTTTTTCTTTTCATAATCAAGTCCAGAGGGAAATATAAACCCAACAAACTGGCAGAAAATGCATCAGCCTGCGGTGCTGAGGAGAGAGCTCTGGTCAAGGACATTGGGGACCATGTGCTGAACCACACAGGGGACCAAAACTTCTTTTGTTTTTAAAACAACTCACGTCTCTGCCTGTAAGGCCAGTCCTGACTTTCCCAGTGCAAACCCTTCGCCTGGGACATGCTTAGAGCCACAAAGATGATGAAGGGAGTGGAACATCTCCCTTGTGAGGAAAGGCTGAGGGAGCTGGGTCTCTTTAGCTTGGAGAAGAGGAGACTGAGGGGTGACCTCATTAATGTCTATAAATATGTCAAGGGTGAGTGTCATGAGGATGGAGCCAGGCTCTTCTCAGTGACATCCAGTGATAGGACAAGGGGCAATGGGTACAAGCTGGAACATAGGAGGTTCCCCATAAATGTGAGGAAGAACTTCTTCCCAGTGAGGGTGACAGAGCACTGGCACAGGCTGCCCAGAGAGGGTGTGGAGTCTCCTTCTCTGGAGACATTCAAACCCACCTGGATGTGTTCCTGTGTGACCTGACCTAGGTGATCCTGCTCTGGCAGGGGGATTGGACTGGATGATCTTTTGAGGTCCCTTCCAATCCCTGACATTCTGTGATTCTGTGATTCTGGGAGGGCTCAGGAGGGGCAGCAGCATCACAGGGGTTCGCACAGGTGGGGGGCCCCCCTCTCCATCTCTGTTCCCTTCCCGAATAAACGTGTTTCCCAGGAGTTCCAGGGCTGGGATCCCTCACCCTGAGCAGTGCAGCACGGGCTTGAGACACAAGAGGGCAGGCACGGGCCGTGCAAATGAGAGAGGGCTCCGGCTCTGCTCCCTGTGTCCCTTGGCCACCCTGGCCCTACTGACCCCCTCCACCACTCCATCCCTGTAAGGGTGGAAAGATGGGGCTTTCCGGGGGGACATGTCTTCTAGCCCTGTCTGGCTCCTCTGCCTTTGTTTCTGAAGGTGTTTTGAAGCAGTGAGGTCCATGAAGGATATTCAGGGGTTGAGACTGGGCTACGAGCTTCCAAAGCAGCCACTTCACCCTCCAAGGATGCACTGCCCTGCCCTGAGTGTCCCCAAGGAAGGGCAGTGCAGGTCTCAGCTGGGGTCTGTCATCTCAAGGGCTTTTATGGGACCAGCCAGGCTGCTTTGTCCTTACCATGCACATCCACCTGCAGAGAGGCCACTTACGTGGGTGGCGAGAGGTGCCAACACCCCTTACCATCCCTCGCAACCCATCTCCCCCATCCTTGCTGGTGGCATCCCATAATGCAGCCCCAGGCATGACCAGAGCTGCTTTCCTCTGCTCTCAGGACACCCTGGCCACTGCCAGCTCCTGGGCACAACTTGAGAGCGTTTGTCCCCCTGGTTTGTCCCCAGTCCTGTGAGCAGTGGAGCTGGTGCCAGGCAGCACTGCTGGGCATGGCGCTTTTTCCTCCAGACTGCAGCCCAAGCACTCCACATAGTTAACTAATAAAAGGCAGCAGATGGTGGATGGTATGAATTACAGAGAACAGGACTGTGAAGGCAGTGCTCGTGGTGAACAAACGAAAGCATTAACACACCAGGCCAAAGAAATGCAGACGAGGGGAGAGAAGGGAGATCTGCAGATGGGTGGATGATGGGTGGGAGAGGGAGCTCACTCCTGCCAGGAAGTTTTTCTGGGGAGGATGGTCTTGTCCCCAGCTGTGGGGAGGTGATGGGCACAAGGGTAGAGAGGCAGCGAGGCCTGGAGTGCAGGAACAAGGATGCTGGGGCCACTCTGGGTCTGCTTGGGTCTGCTCAGCGCTGTCTTCTGCAGCCCCCCTGGCGAGGGCACGACAAGATGCAGCAGGTTTGTAAGGCCTCACCTGGGCTGAATTTTCACTTAACAAAGAGGCACAGCGCTGTTTAGCCACAAATGGGCTTGCATTGAGAGCCTGGCTTTCAGTGATGAGCAGAAACACAGGAGGAGGGACCATTTTTTGCATTTCAGGGCTGATGTGGATCTGTATAAAGAGGAAAGCAGCCTCATGTGGCAGCTCCTGCTCCCTCTGCACCCCAGTGTCCGTGAGGACCGGCTGTGGTCCCTGCACAGACCTGGAGCCTTCTGACTGTGGAAGGAGCGTTCAGGCAGCAACCTGGAACACTGAAAGACCTACTCATAAATTCAACTCATGGCTATGCTGCAAGCTTTCTGGGTGACTGCTTTTAAGTCCTTTGGCCTCTCTTTGCCTCAGTTTCCCCAGTGTAAACTGGAGAGAGCAGCACTGTGCTGCCATATAGAGGTGCTGAGCCTGAGAGATGCTGCCATGGGATGCTGGGGCATGCCACAGTTGGGTTCACCTTTGGCTACCAGGGTCAAACGTGGCTTTGGAGGTAGCAAAAGCTGAAACTATCTTATTTCTGGGTGAAAATCATCAGGGGAGGACAGGGTGGCTGATGTCCCAAGGACAAGGAACTCGGAGGTCTGCCAGTGGTGGTAAAGCACCTGAAGTGCTGAAGGGGTGAACAGTGCAAAGTGTGAAGGCTCTTTCAGGGTCTGCCATCACAAAAACAACACTTGGGGTTAGAAATTAAAAAACTGGGCTCATTTTGTCCCAGATAATCTTTGAATTTGTCCTTAAGGTATCTTCATGAGTGGCTGAGAGTCACTGGGCATCACCCTGCAGACTGTGACAGGCTCTGTCTGTGCTTCAGCCCTCTGCTCCCACCTCACCCAAGCTGGGAAAGTCACCTCTCGGGTGATACAACGGCCCCTGGGCCCTCACCTACCATCGTGCTGCGTGCTGTACAGAGACAGAAACTGTTTTTTCCTTCTGCATCTGAACAAAAGCAGGCAAAAATACTGCTGTGCACTGAGACAATCTGGAGGGGAGTTACCCCAGACCCTGCTCAGACCCCAGCACCTTCCATCTCTGGGCTGAACCCCACTCATTCCCACCTCCTGCAGCATGCACTAAGGATGCTGTCACGTATGGAGGCATCGTTACAGGATTTTGCAGTATCTCCCCGGTAGGGAACCTTTCCTCATTTGCTTTTCCCCCCCATCTCCTCCTTCCAGCCCTCCTGGCTGAACGGACATCTGGAAGCATCATCCCCAAACACATCCATCACAGCTGCCTTTCAGCAGCAAACAAAACATCTGGAGATCCTGCTGGCTGAAAGGCTGAGTCCTCCACGGGCTGAGCCTGGGGGGCTCCAGGAGCTGCTGGGCACAGCCCCCCCAGCCCCCTCCAAGGCACAGCCACGTACAGACTCACTCCCCAGGCAGGAGCAGGGGGGCTCTGAAGGCAGCCCCATCTCCCTGCGCTCCGCTGGGCTCTCGCCCTGCCGGCAGGCTGGGGATCGATGCATGACTCACGGCTCTCACCGCTTCACCCTGCCGAGAGTCCTGAAGCGAAGGGAAGCTCTGAGACAGAGAGAGAATTGATGAGAGATGCTGCAGCCCTTCTCCTCCCACTGCCTCTCCGCACCCGGTCCTGCCCTGTTGGATTTTTTGCTCTGAGCTACTGCATGATGGAGAGGCTTCACGCTCGTGCTTTCCCCCTGCCCGGTGTGTGTGTATGTGTGTGCATGGAGCTGAGCAGCAATTTTTCCCCCCTTTTCCTTTCTTTTTCATAAGCCTTTCCCTTCCCCTCCCCCTTTTGTTCCCGTACTTCTCCTGCTGAATTAACTGCCCACCCTTCCCTGAGAGAAGCCTTCGGAAATAACACCAAGCAGCACAGGGTGGGTTTTTGGGGTGGCATTCCTTGGAGCCCTGCCCAAAATGGAGGGGTAGGGAGGAGGAGAGATGCCTGCATCCAGCAGCTCGCAGCCCTGGAGCGCGGGGAGCATCACCCGATGGGTCTGAAAGCCCCGCTGCTCCGCAAGACATCAGCTCTGGGGAGCAGCATCCTTGGGCTTTACGCACTAGTTAACAGCCTGCGAGCTGCCTCCACTTGTTTTAAGCTTTCCTGCTTAATCTCATCTCCGTTCGGCGCGTGTGTGTGTGTGCATGTGTGTGTGTGTAGGGGGAGGACTTTATTTCCATTGGCTCAGCTTTCGCTGCCCACCCACATCTCTTCCACATCACCTTGGTGTCTCCCTAAAAAAAACCAGCCCTTCTTATCGCGCCGAGGAAATCAAGAGCAAGAGTTTGAATGGATTGTATATAAATATTTACCTATACGAAGCTACTACTGAGCTTGTGGGATAAGCTCACAGCAGCTGGCCTGAGACTCTCCTCTCTCCTGCCTCTAAAGGGGTTTAATTACTTTTGAGAGGGGAGGGGAGAGATCTGGATCCCAGTTCCAGCTACAGACTGACCCAAACAGCAGTGCCGGGATTTCACGAACTGTCCCTGATGGATCTGAAGGACAGCACCAGCGAGGGCAGCATGGGCAGCCTGCAGCCTTCCAGCATCCAGATTTTTGCCAACACCTCCACGCTCCACGGGATCCGTCACGTCTTCGTCTACGGGCCAGTGACCATCCGTCGCCTGCTCTGGACCTTGGCCTTTGTGGGCTCGCTGGGTCTCCTCCTGGTTGAGAGTTCAGACAGGGTGGCTTTCTACTTCTCCTACCAGCACGTGACCAAAGTGGACGAGGTGGTGGCAAACAGCCTGGTCTTCCCTGCTGTCACCATCTGTAACCTCAACGAGTTTCGCTTTTCCCGGCTCACCACCAATGACCTGTACCACGCCGGGGAGCTGCTGGCTCTGCTCGATGTCAACCTGCAGATTCCCAACCCTCACCTGGCTGACCCAGCAGTCTTAGCCATCCTCCAAGAAAAGGCCAACTTTAAGCAGTATAAACCAAAAGTTTTCAACATGCAGGAGTTCCTGGCGCGGGTCGGCCATGACCTGAAGGATATGATGCTCTACTGCAAATTCAAAGGCCAAGAGTGCAACCATGAGGACTTCAAAACTGTGAGTATGAGAGACACTCTGCTTTCCTCTTCTCTGGGTGCGTGGATGGTGGTGGTGTTGCAGGACCAGGACAGCACTGGAGGTCACTGGCCAACCTTTGTGGGCACGCTGCGATGAGTGAACGGTGTGTGCCGGGCTCTGGCATGGCAGAGGAGGAGGAGGCAGCCTGTTGAGTTGAAGTTTGTTTGATGGAGTCCAGCCAGGGGGCTGTGGGGCCAGCCCTGCAAGGGGCTTGTAGCAGGTCCAGCCTCCATCCTGCATAAAGGCCCATGGCTCCCAGGAGGATGCTTGGTGTTAGATCAGGGCATCAGATGGGTCCTGCTGTGCATCAGAGGGGGCTTGGGGGGGTCTCTTGCTATGGCCAGTGAATGTCAGCCAGCTGAAGAAAGCAGAGAGGGCTTGGGAGAGGCCAGGAAGAGAGGCAGGCATTCGGGGATGGTGTGAGTGATGCCAGTTGTATTTCCTCAGGTGTGTGTAGCCTCGCTGGAATCACGGAAGGGGAAATTGTTCTGCTTGTTCGTGGTGGTCATGGCTCATGAATCCGAGTTTGCTGCACAGTGTGGGCAGCAGCTGGGTCCCCTCCTGGTGCTGTGTTAGAGAGAAGGGGGATGAGAAGGAGAAGAAGATGAAAAGAAATCAGGCTCAGCTCTGATCCCAGTCTGCTCTTTGGTGGGGAGGTGGAGTGAGCCGGGCAGCCTGAGGATCCTGAAGGAAGCAGATGCTGCTCAGTTTACAGCTTCTGGATGACACCCTGATGGCAGTGCAGGCTGGCGTGGGGAGTTTGGCTGGCAAACACTATCAGCTTAAAATAAGCAGTAGGCTGCCTGGAAGAAGTGATGCTCACCGCGTGATGCTGGGGCAGGTGAGGGTGATGGGCTGGGCAAGGGGCTGCAGAGGGGTCTGCTGCCCCAAGGCTGGCAGTTTGAGTCCTGTCTTGGCAGAGATGTGGGTGTGCAGGCTGGGGACTAAGTTGTGCTTTGCTCTCAGGCCAGGCTGGCCAGTCCCTTCGCACCGATTCAGCCAGCTGGGGGGTCTGGTGACAGCTTGTAGCTGGTGGTTTCTCTGCTGCTTGTTCTGCTCACCACTCACTGTCCTGCAGATGGGCAGGTGCCATAACAGGTTTTGTGATGGTCTGGTTTGTCAACAGGATTTTTGTCTGGTTTTAGGAGAAGGGAATATTTTCTGTCCCTGCTGCTTTTTTGGATCTCACAGCAAATGAGTCCAACTGCCACAAAGCCATTGCCATCACCTGGACTGTGCTCTCCTGAAATGTCTGAGCAGGAACATATAATTTTTTACTTGTTATTGCCTGTGTATAACCCTGCATCCCTGCTCATTTGGACTGGATATCCAGGAAAACTGCTCCTTTCCTTCTGCTCCTTGGGCAGACCTGAGTAGAGGTTGGGCCATGTGAGCTGTAGGAAGGTATTGAGAAAGTCACTAGGAGAAGAGCTTGCCATGTGTGATTAGGTCTGGAGAACAGGATAGAAAAGGAAAAACAGAGGCAAAAGTCCAGGGGACAGAAGAATTGGGGAGTGGGGACAGGTCCAAACAAGATGGACAGATCTCCCCTAACCATAGCAAGGGTGTGGGGAGATGGAAGTGTTCTGCCCACGGGCTTCCTAATAGTGCAATAAGCACCAGACAAAAGCAAAAGCCTCAAAGCCAGCATGCAAACAGCACTTTCAGAACATCTTCAGGACTTCAAAAAGCAGGTCCTGTTCTCAGATAAGACAGGAGCATCCCTGGGATATGGTGGGGTGTCACCTCCCAGGCCATTTAGTTTTTCAAGGTAGCTGCTTCTGAAACAATGATATTTTATTTTCCAGGGGAGATGCAGTAGTTTCCAGACAGACTGAACATTTCCTGTCTGCCTAATAAACCTTTGCTCTGCTAAAACAGGTTAGGGCCAGCTAGAAACAGATAGGACATTACAGACTGACAGTGCCTGTCCTTGTCAAAGTACTGCAGAGACTCAGAAACAGGGCAGTGAAATACTTCAGTCCATTCTGCAAAGCAGCTCCTAGATGATCCAGAAGACAACATGTTTCCAGAATTGCCTTTCTGTCTCACTGACTCCAGGTAATCCTTCAGGTTATGGAAATCCAGGGAGCAGTACTCAAAAGGGACACAACCCCTGGTTTCCTTCCAGGCTTTAACTCTCAGAGATAAAAGGCAGCAAAAAGTGTCTGCTTGAAAGCTGAGTAGGTCTTTCCACGGGGAGCATGTTGTAAAGGTCTCTGAACTGCCTCCGGGCTGGGTCAGAACCTCATGTCCTGCATGAATTTTGCATTTAATCACCAATGACCTGTTGCAACTGCACAGCCCATCCATCCAGCGGTGTTACCAGCTGGAAAAAGAGGAGAAGCATCATCACTGAAGCCTGATTCCTTTCCTGTCAGGAAACAGAGTGTGTAAATCCCAGCAGAAAGCTGCATCAAAGCAGTTAACTCTGCAAGAAGGTCCTGCTAAAGGAGTTAGGGCAGTAGAGCCAGCTGGTCAGTGGTCCCTTTTGATGCATAGGGGTGTCTGTTGTGTCCCCTGAACAAAGCACGCCCTGCTTTTGCTGCATGGGAGAGCAGAAGCTGGAATGGCAGTGTCCTGGTACTTTGTACAGCGTGACTTTACCCTCCTTCCTCCTCCACTTCCCCATTTCAGTTCTCTGTCGCTGCTTTATTGACAGGCTTTGAGCTGTGCTCTCTATTCTTTCTCCCCAGGATAATGTCTAATGCCTCTCAGACAGCAGTTCCCCGTATTACAGTCTGCTCAGAGGAGTGAGTCTCTTAAGCTTTTCTGCAGAGATACATCCAAAGTCTTAGCAGAGTATGTGCTGATTCCCGAGCTGGCAGTGCAGTGCACTGAGCAGCAGATAAGATAATGCAGACCTCTGCTGTAGGCAAAGCGATGAAGAACAGAAAATTGGCAGAACACATTTTAGCAAGCCCATTCCCTTGGAGTATTTGAAGAAGGGAAGCCTGAAAACAGCAGCAGTTGAGGAAATCCCCTCCTTTCTTTTGTGCATTGCTCCTCCCAGGAGGTCTCAGTTGAAAATGACCTCGCAGATGGCGTTTTTCTGGAGGAGCTGTGCTCATGCTGCTTGACATGACATTAAGGTCTGCCCATCCTACTGCTGCTGAGTGTGGTAAAGCTGTGGCTCATCAGCTGTAGACACCTCGCTGTGATTTGCTGGGTATCTCTGTGGGTGTGCTGGAGCAAAGCCTCTTTCCTGGCCCTGTTGTCGCAGCGCGTGGTGCTTTGATCCAGCATGGGATGAACTGAGCAATGGCAAGGGAGCCTTGCAGGAGATCTTTGTGTGGGGCATGGAAAATGCATGGGGCAACAGGAAAGAAAAGTCTGTGAAAACCCTTACAGCCCGTGGGGCAAAGGCAGAATAACTCATGGGGTGACCATAGTGTAGATCCCAAGGATATGAGCAGGGGGAAGGGGCTACCTCAGTCCCACCTTGCTGAGAAAATCAGCCCAGCAGCCAAGCCCTGCCAGATGCATTCAGACCATGGCAGTGGGGGGGTGTTCTGGTGTGTGAGCATGGTTTGCAGGCAGGTGATTCGCTAAATGGGATGTGTAGCACATCCAATCCATTTCACAGGTAACACAATAACTTAGCTTGTGCCTGCTATGCCTTCATTGCCAGATGTCTATTTATTTTCAGTGGCCATGACAGTCAAAGGATAGAACTCATTTCTTTTCAATACACATTCTCACTGACAGAGTCTGTGTAATGGAGAGCATCTCATGTGAATATTTCTATTTTGAGACACGAGTTTTTGTCAATCTATCTGTCTTTCTCCACACATATTTTTTCTCCCATTCTTTCTTAGTGCACCCATGAGGCCAGTATTTAGTAAACAGCTTTTGCTTTGTAGACTGATTAGTCCATTCTCATCTCCTATTATACAACTTCCACTTTCCTCAGTAAAAAAGAAATCAGGATGGTGGCTGCTTGATTCAGAAAAGCATTACTTCTTTCTTCCTATTTAACAATTTTGCTGGAAAATCATGACTTTTTCCAAAGTTTGCCCCAAAAGTTGAGATACCCTAATGAGATCTGCAATTCTGTGATGCCTTTTACACAAATAGATTGTTCTTGCACTGGGAGACCAAATCTTTGTGCAGCCTTCCCAGTCTGCATTGTATGAGAGACGTGGGGTAGTGGTGTCTGGGCAGTGCTGGGTTAATGGTTGGACTGGATGATCTTAGAGGTCTCTTCCAACCAAGGCTGTTCTGTGATTCTATGATTCTATGCTGCTGTTGTTCGTGTCTCAGTTGGGTGTCTAAAATGAGGTGGATTGTTCCTGGGTCACATATCTTCCTGACATGCAAACGATGTGCTTGAGAAGTGCAGACCCTCATTCTACCCACCATCTGCCTGGACTAATCTCCTCTATCCCTTAAGCATTTAACTATAAAACGAGTGTGGTAGTGCTTCCCCATGGAGTTAATGGGGTTTGTATTTCCTTTATTTATTCCAAAATGGTGGGATAATGCTTTAAAATTCACCAGAAAGTTTCATGAGAGGATACCAGTTGGGATGAACATCTATTCATATAAAAAGCTTCCTGGGTCTCAAATGGTTACTGGACTTAAAATCTAGTGAAGAGAAGGCTGTAAAACTTCAGTGGGGTCTTTTCATGGCAAACCCATTCACACTAAGTGAAACAACTCCTGTAGGACAGACAATTCAGAAGTGGCTGTAGGTCATTTACTTGGGACCTGGGTACTCCACATTTTAAGACTCAAGACCTGAGCAGCATGGTGATAAACTCTTCCTTAATTTTCTTTAAAAGGTCTGTGTTCTGTTCTGGTTTGAGCTGTTTCTTGACCAGGGACACTCCCTCCCTAAGGGTTTGAGAAGGGGAAAAAAATCTAAAGATCTGAGATATCTCAGAAATGAGCACAGCCAAAGAATCAGAGACAGCTGGAGATCAAAAGGTTTTGAGTGCAAAGGGTGATGAGGCATGGGGAGGGCCCTGGAGGAGGAAAGAAAAGGCATTTCCATGCATAAGAGCCAGCTGTGGGCTTGGCCTTCCCTTGCCCATGGCCTTGGCTTACGCCGTGCACCTGCCTGCTGCATTGGATGGAGAGCATGTACCACTCTTGTCTTCTAAGTGATTCCCATTCATCACAGTTATTCATCAGGAGGCCAAGTGAGAGCTCCTCTGTCCCCCGATCCATACCACACCTGCTGAGGGATTTGCACTCAAAACAGCATCTGGAGCTGAAGCCAAATGCAAACATTGCCCTTGAAATGAGGAAGAAAGGCTGAGCAAGAAGGATGTCATTAGAGCTGCAAGGACAGAGGAGATGTTTGAGGGCTGCAAGGCTTTACCAGAATTTTCCTGGGAATTGCAAGAGGCTTTCCTTTGCACTGGAAATACCTCTGAGTCCATCTTCTTGCCCCCAGCTCTCCTACCTGCAAAACTGGGGGAAATAACCTTTCTCCCAGAGAGACACCCTGAACCGAAGTGCTGGAAAGCTGTGGAGAGGCGAGGTTGTAAAAAACAGAGGACAAGGATGATAAATGTCTTCCAGCCACCATGTCCTGGTGTTTCCTTACCCCGTGGCTCTCTGTGACTAACACATTTCATCTCACAGGGTCTCCCTGACAACTGAACTTAGACAGAGGTCTCTGGGGTGCAGCCTGCTGTCTGCAGTAGATGAAGGGTGAAACCATGGGAAGCATTCAAATGTACTTGTGCTTTTGTCCATGAACCAGACTTAAACCTAGATATGTCCAAAACTGTAAGTGAAGGCCAGGAAAGACCAGGAACATATTAAAAATAAACCAGCACAGCTTCCATCTGGAGAGGTAAATTGGAACAACACAGCTTGTCCTGACCTTCTTCCATACACCTCATGCAAGTGCCCCTTGGAGACTTCCTGACAAATAATAAATAACCTCCCAGATGTTCCCTCTTGCAGAATCTTTGTGCTTATGTGACCAAGTGCGGTGATGCCATGTGAAAAAACATGATGTGACAGCTGAAAACCACTCTGTGGGTTTGCTCTAAACACTCCTTGCAAGGTCCTGGCCACTGCAGTTCAGTGTCCCTGATCCTCGCAGAAGGAAATGGGCAAAAATTGAAACCGGTGGTCATGAGAAACAGTTCTCACTTGATTAAAGGAGCAAATAGGTCTGATTTCAGTGCTGGCCTGGGTGGCCTTTTGATTCCTTCCAGTCTGAATTATTTTATGATTCTGTAGTAAAAAGCAGGTGCATACCTGCTGGGTCTGAGCCCCTTTTGCTGTTTTTTTGGGAGTTTCATTTTTCATGCTCAATTCACTCTCTGTCATCAATGAGAGCATGAAAAATGAGAGCCAGTTCTGGGAGATGGTTACCTTCCCCCCTGTGAGCCTTGTGTACAAGTTTGAGCTCACATTACTGACCTAAGGAAAAAAATTGGCCTAAAATGCACAGTTGTTGACAACTCTGCACTGAGCATCCGAGGCATTCACAGCTCTTATTCCACAATTTCACAGTTTCTCTGAGCAAGCCTCTGGCTTTTTCCATCTCCTGGAACCATCCCTGTCTGCTTTAGAAGGAGACAGTGGAGATTCCCTGAAAAAAAACAAACCCTCAAATCCATCATTCAGCTCCTCTTGACTGAGAAAATGTGCCTTGCAGCTCCCAAGGAGCGCAGCCAGCTGCACAGCAGCAGGGACAGCGAGGTCATCTGAGGCATCTCCATCTCCTCTGGCAGAGCCTGGCATCTGCGAGTCCCTCCTACACCTTCACAAAGCATTGGTTAAAGGGATTTATACCTGGAGGGCCAGCCACACTCAGCTTGGCCGGTGCAGCAGAATTATTCATTAATTGGCTCTCAGGAGGGACGCACGGTCAGGGACTGGGCAATAGAATGCAATATGTTGCTCAAATGCCATGATAAGGTGGTCCCAGATGGATGTGTTGCTGCCACAGCTATACCCACTGTATATAGTCCTCAAAAGATACAGAAAGTATTTTGTCTCCTGGGCTGATGTGACCCTGCAGGTAGTTTTCCATAGGAAGAGCTCTTTGGAAAAACGTGTCCATGAAAAACTTTATTGCTTACAAGATGAGCACAGCTATGAGAGAGTTGGGCTGGGGGGAAGAACACAAGTCCTGTGCCTGTATTTGCAGCTTGCAAAAGTCAGCACTATTTTGCCACCTCCATCTGCTGAGAGGTCAAGAAAAAAGGCATTTAATGTGTTCCCTTTATTGAGGGATGAGCATAACCTGAATGGTCTTCTTGGATTTCCAGACCTGCAGAGAGCTGTGAGGAAACCTCTGAGGGATCACAAGCTCTACAAGATGAAAAATGAGCTTGATGAGGTGGACATGTCTGACTCCCATCTGCCATGAATTAATCTATGAGACTGGGACCAGAAAAACAAAATTGCCCTTTGGAGGTAAAAGAGCCTGTGAGTCATTTAAACAGATTGACACCAGTATGCTCAGGGCCCATCAAGAAACAATTTCCATCCAGCCATGAATATTTACAACTGAAGCACGTTGCATTGTTTGAAGAAAAGCTGAATTGTTTTGATCATTTGCAGTTGTTGTTGCTTTTGAGGAAAAGATTTAGCCTGTGTGTTAAGTCAGGGAGCGTGAGGTGAAGAAGTGAACGGTAATGGAAACTGTAGATGTGTTTGCACAGGGTGAGATAGAGGAAAGGAGGTTTAATCTGCACTTGGTTGGATTTCAGAGAGAAGCTCCTTGCAGGGGGACCTGGGCCATCAGGGTTTTTTCACATCCCATACAAATTTCTCAGTTGTCTGCTCCTGTCAGATGATCCAGTTCTGTGCTCTGATTTCCTCAGAGACTGGAATTGGAAAAGAAAATCAGAAGTGAGAAAGACTCAGCCAAATTCAGTCTACTTAACAGATGCTTCTTCAGATCAGTTTGACCTTGCATGAGCAAGGGCTCTGCCCAAGTGATGGGAGCTTTACACCAAGCCTTCCCTTTCAGTCAGTCCAAAGGTTGCTCAGATCTCAATTCCAGTGTGAGTTTGTTGGGAAGTGGAGTTTGTCCTTAGGGAAACCAATAGTTCTGATTCTGTCCTTCCATATCTGAAAAAAAACCAAAAAACAATAGATTGAAGGCCAAAAATTTTAGTGGGATGAAGTTTAACTGCTTTAAAAATCTGAACCTTCATGATGCTTTTTCAACAATGTTGAAACCTGATATAGAAATGAATGCCATATGAAGATGGGCAGGAAATTAAAAGAATTAAAAACGTGTTTGCCTTTTTAAAAGTTTTGACATTATTGGAGGAAGAAAACAACCCATTTGGACATTTTCTTGTTTCATGTTTCATCCTTCTTTCTAATTTTTCTGATATCCCACACTCATCTGGTAGAGGACAGTCATGCAAGGACTTCACTTTATGGGGCTGAATCCCATAACAGTGATTCAAACTGTTGGTTCACCTGAACATTTAAGGGAAATTAATCTTAGGCAAGGAGATGAGATTAAATAAACCCAAGCAAATGCTCTCTGGTGATTTAACTGCACGTACTGTGTGTAGGGTAATTTAAGGCTTCAGCTCTCTGCCACCATGATGGGTGACTTACTTAATTCCCCCCAATTCGTGTAGAAAACAATGAGCTGAAGCCCTGGTACAGCAGAGAGTATAATTGTCATGTGGGATTGCTCAATGGCAGGTGAGAAAACATCATTGCCATAGGACAATAAAAGAGTAAATTAATTGCAGAGGAGAGTTAATGACCAGTAGGAGGAATTAATGTAAGCTTAACCCTTAATTAGCTAAACTTCCACCACCACACTCCGCTCCCTGGCACTAAAATGTATGGTATATATAGAGACATCCATTAGAGCCTCTGTTTGTTCCACCACCACCTGCTATGCTTTGGAAGAGCAGCATGTGTGATCCATCTTTGCCTACCATGCATGAACCAGCAGTAGTGCTGCTAACTCCTCAGCAGTTTCCCAGTAATGGAGACACCCGGGAGAGCTGAACAAGGCTATCAGAGAGGCTTCAACGTGACCTCAAATGTGTGAGAGCATCACAGTTTTGGAGATGGGAGGGACTCAGAGCCCCCTGGAAAGTGATGATTTATTTGATGGGAGGGCCTTGGATTAGGACAGAATTTTTGCCAGCAAGTTTCTTGTTTTTTCACTGAAAATGTGAACCAGAAATGTGATTGTGAAGCCTGCTGGAACTGCAGCTTCAGTTCGTACTTCCATTTTCTCTGGACACACTGGTTGGTTTCTATCTCCCAGAATGTAACACGGTGTCTCCTCTTTTGCTGTGGAGGTGATAGCCAGTTACAGCAGTCACACAGTCCTAATGTATTAATTTTTTTCTCTGAAGCATTTAATATTTTTGGGGATTCTTCCCTTTTTTTAATGAAAAGAAACACTGTTTTCCCAAAAGGTTTTGTGAAAACTCCTGCTGTGGTAGATTCTCAAACAATATTCCCATCTAAACCAATCTTTATGTAAAAAGTTGAACCATTTTTCACAGGTAGAATGACCAGACAGAGTGTTGATATCATCTCTCATTAATAGAG